>JBBDGP010001077.1:600000-970000 GCA_037952835.1 Lithobates septentrionalis | reverse complement strand
CTTCCGCTCCTCCACTTGCAGTTTGAGGATGCCCCAACGATGCTCAATCTGGTTTAGGTATGGAGATATGCTTGGCCAGTCCATCACCTTTAAACTCATAAGTCTATTTCCCAAAGACAACCCTTGGATATGGCGCTGAAAACGTGCACTCTCTGACTCAACTTCTTTGGTCGACCATTGGCGAGGCCTGATCTGAGTTTAACCTGTCCTGCTAAACCGCTGTATGTTCTTGGCCACCATGCTTCGGCTCAGTTTCAGGTTATTCGCAATCTTGGAGCCAAGGCCATCTTTATATAGAGATCCTCAGTTCTTTCCCATGAGGTGCCATCGTGGCATGTATTTAGATCTTCCAGTATCAGAGCGATAACACCAAGTTTCACACCTGAGACCTTGTTGTAACACTAGCAACTAACGAATCACATGAAACTGGGAGGGAAAAGGGCTAATTTGGCCCAATTTACCCCCCAATTTGGGGGGTATACTCTTGCCAGCAGTTTAGACCTTAATGGCTGTGTGAGTTATTTTGAGGGGACAAATTTACACTGTTATACAAGCTGTACACTCACAAATTGTAGCAAACTGACAATTCTTCAGTGTTGTCAGATGTAAAGATAGAATAAAAGATTTACAAAAATGTGAGGGGTGTACTCTTGTGAGATGCTATATGTACCCCTTTATTGCAAAATTATTTCCTACAGTAAGACAATGTCTGAACAAGTACAATTGTTAGTGAATTTAATCGAATGTATGCCATAGTAGCAGACAAAGCAAGGAAGGGATAAAAGAAGGCAGCAACTTTGTATCTGTGCAAGCAATGTTCAACCACACACAAGTGCTGTCAAATCTTTCAGTTCACAAAATCCCAGGAAATGTTCTAAGTGCAGATCCAATAATAGAAAATCTTCAAAAGATTCTCTGGCGTATCACTTGTGTAGACAATCTCTTCTCTGTCTTACTCAGACATCAAAAATTAGTTACCGAAAATGGAATATTGTAATACTATACTACAGTTTAAAAATGATGGCACTTTACAGTACAGATTGTTTACTATATGGTTAACGAGTTGTAATATTTGTAGTTTTACTACAACAAATTGTTTGCACTTTTATTTAAAGTTTTAAACTGGTGTATTTTCAACTCATGAAGCAACTTGCACTTTTTTTTTTGTTTTGTTTTTCAAGAAACTCCAAATTGTAGTGAACCAAAATACAAATGGCAAAGATCAAGCTATGGATACTACTAGTACTACAGTCGTTTTTGGAGAATTTCTCCATATTGGTTATTTTTACCTCCATTTAGCATTTTGATCTTTGCTATCGTTTGGAGTTTATTGAATAAACCACTGTTATGTGTTAAATGAGTGTTATAACAAGTGTCTTAAATATCGACAAAGAAACCCATGCCATGTTTTAGGGTATTCTCTCCTTCCAGTATACCTCCTATGAGTCTGACCCTAAAAGTGGGATAGTTCTATCTATACTATAGTCTATAGGCACCAAAATAACTTTAGCTTAATGAATATTTTTTGTGTATTATTAATCCTGCCCCTGCAATCTGTCTCACTGCTCAATTCTCTGCCATTTAGCTGTTAAATCACTGAATTTTTTTTATGTTTTTGTTTTTCAGCCTAGTCATAACCCTGCCTTGTGTGACTAACACAGCTTCCTTAAAATGTTGCTGTCAAGAGACATCTAATGTTTAGACTTCCTTTACTGTACATTGGGGTTGACTTTTCTAAAACTAGAGAGTGCAAAATGTGGTGCATCTGTGCATAGTAACCAATCAGCTTCCAGGTGGTATTGTGAAAGCTGAACTGAACAAGCTGAAGTTAGAAGCTGATTGGCTACCATGCACAGCTGCACCAGATTTTGCACTCTACTGTTTGGTGTTTAAAAGTTATCTCCTGCACTGTAATTTGCCTTTAGGAGACACCTCCCGTATCGTATGTGCTTAAGGTTAAATTTACAGAGGAGATTAAAAACCTCTACAGTGAGCAAATTCTGATGGGAAAATTAAACCCTTTTTTTTCATGGCTGTGTCAGTCACATGCAGGGGAGGTGTAACTAGGGCTGCCTGCATCCATTCAAAGGACAGAAACAAAAGTGTTTCAACGCCTAAATGGCAGAGAAACTAAAGGTGTATGGGTGGGGTGGTCTATACACAAATGGATTAAGCTAATTTTGTTGCCTCTTACCTATAGTATCCCTTTTAGTAGTGAATGGACGTGTGTATACTGCCTTTCATGGATAGTTTTGGACTTCAAGATTTTAAACTGATGTTTATTTCACATCAGTCAGTACCTTGTACTTTTTTGGTTGTTTTTTTCACTAAACTCAATTCTAGTGAACCAGAACCAAAAAGGCAAAGATCAAGCTAAAATTGCCAAGCTATGGCTAGAAGGCGAGTTTGATAATTTCTCCATATTAGCTATTTTTACCTGCATTTTGCTCTATGCTATAGTTTGGCATTTATTGAATAAACCAGTTATGTGTTAAATGAGTGTTGTATAACACGTCACGTGTCTTAAATATTGTCTAAGACACCCATGCGGCATGGGTTCATTGAGGTTGACTGGAATGAGAGAATAACCTAAACATGGCCATGTCCATGCCATGTTTAGGGTATTTTCTCCTTCCAGTCTACTTTTATGAGGACCCTTGGGCCTGGTTCACACCTTGGCATTTTTATTGTTTTTTTGCATTTTGCAGATTTGCACTACAGTCCATTTAACATTGTTTCCAATGAAGCACACTCTGTAGTGCAAATATGCAAAAAGCACTAAAAATGCATAGGTGTGAATCAGGCCTAAAAGTGGGATAGTTCTACAATATTTAAAAATATACTATAGGCACCAAAATAACTTTAGCTTAATGAAGCAGTTTTGGTGTATGAATCATGCCCCTGCAATCCTACATGCTGTCTCACGGCTCAATTCTCTGCCATTTAGCAGTTAAATAACAGATTTTTTATTTTTTTTGTCTTTCGGCCTGACTGAGCCTAGTCATGCCTTGTGTCAGTCACTCACACTGCCTCCCTAAAATTTTGCTGTCAAGAGACATCCAATGTTTAGAATTCCTTTACTGTACATTGGGGGTGATTTTCTAAAACTAGAGAGTGCAAAATGTGGTGCATCTGTGCATAGTAACCAATCAGCTTCCAGGTGGTATTGTGAAAGCTGAACTGAACAAGCTGAAGTTGGAAGCTGATTGGCTACCGTGCACAGCTGCACCACCAGATTTTGCACTCTGTTTTGTGTTTACAATTTCTCATCTGATTCATGCATTGTCATTTGCCTGTAGGAGCCACCTCCTATATGTTATGTGCTTAAGGTTCAATTTACAGAGGACTCAGAGGAGATTAAAAACCTCTACAGTGTGCAAATTCTTATGGGAAAATTAAACCCTTTTTTCCTTGTCAAAAGAAGTTTATTGAGTATACAATATTATAAAGATACATAAAGTAAGTTTACAAGGATCTATAAAGTAAGCTCATTGTTTTACAGTAGGGTTTATATAGGTAAATATCATGAAATTTCAAATATTAAACCTTGGGTTCACGTAAACCTAAATTAAAGATATATATCATCTCCTTAGTTACTTTTGTAGGTATTTAAATGATTTATACCTACTATACATATTGTTTACAGGTAGAGTGTATATAGGTCAAATAAATTCTGATAATGAGCTTTAATCGTAAGGTGGAGAAAAGGAAAGAGAAAGAAGAAAAAGGGTAGAAAGGCAGAGGTATGGTCCACAAGGTTGTCCCGCTCGTCAGTTTATTAATCTTTTTAGTTCTCTTTGAAGCCTTAGAATGGGTGTCTCTGTAAGTCATTTAATCTGTTACCATGGCAACAGGACAGAGTCATTGAAATTTGACAGGAACTGTTGTTTTATCCAAGGATGCCAAAGTTTTTCAAATTTTGGAATTTGATTTTGATCGATGGCTACCATCTTAGCATGGGACATTGTATTATTCATTCTGTGAATTGTTTCTGCTAGTACCAATGTAGGAGATTTCCATGCCTTGGCCACTGTTTGTTTTGCAGCCGTTATTAGTTGGATCATAAGTTTGAATTGAGAGAGTGTTAACCATTCCGGTTTTAGATTAAGTAAAGTTTTATATATGGATCTGGTTGTATTATTTTTTGGATTACTGGGCACGTCCACCATATGTGTAAATGTGTGCCTATTTCTGGGCATCCTCGAAAACAATGAGCTGAGGTATTAGGTGAATATTTTGCCACTAACAAGGTACCAGCGAGTTAGGACTTTATAATTTGTCTCCAGTGCTAAGATGTTGGGTGAAGATGACTTAGATGTGAGCCATATGTTAGACCAGTCCGTGTCTTCTAAAGTTCGTCCCAGGTCCTCCTCCCACCTCTGAACGTAAGAGGGTCTATTAAGATTTACTACTCCATATAATTGATTATAAAGTGATGAAATTGTACCTTTAGCAAATGGATCTTTTGTACAGATTGATTCAAAAATGGATAATTGGGATAATGGTGTATCCCCCTTTAGGAATGGTGTATAGAAATTTTTGATTTGGAGATATCTAAATATCTCAGAGTTTGGTAGATCATATTTTTCTCTAAGCGATGGGAATGAAAGGAATGATTTAGATGCTATGAAGTCATTTAGTGTCTGAATGCCTGATGTTGTCCAAGCTTTAAAAGAATTTGGGTAGATCCATGCCGGATAAAAGGCCGGATTTCTGATAAAAGAAAGGAGAGGATTGTGTGGAGATTGTAACTGATATTTGGTTTTTAGTTTATCCCAGAGAGATAAGAAGTGTTTAGTTATGGGATTATGAATTTTAAAGCGGTCTTTAGGATCAAGCCATAACAAGTTTGATATTAATAGAGGGTCATTTTCTGAAGCCTCTATAAATACCCATAATGGGATTTCCTGTTTTGCATGGTATTTGGACAGACTGGCCATATGTGCTGCTCTGTAGTAGTTAGTAAAATTAGGGTATCCCAGGCCTCCTTTATTTTTGGGAAGATGTAGTGTGTGTATAGGTATACGTGGTTTAGAAGAGCCCCATATAAACGAAGTTGCTCTTTTTTGTACTATTCTCAAAAAATAGGAAGGAATTGGAATAGGGAGGACTCTGAATAGATAAAGCAATTTGGGTAGAATAGTCATTTTGATTGCATTAATCTTCCCTATCCAGGATAAAGGAAGTTGCGACCATTGTTTTATTAGATTTGTGATCTGTCTTAATACAGGAGGATAATTGGTTGAGAATAAGTCAGAATGAGATGCTGTTAAATGAATTCCAAGATATGGGATTAATTTTTCTGCCCATGTGAATGGGAGTGCAGCCCTAGCCGGGATCAATTCCATGTTTGTGAGTGAAATATTAAGCACTAGGCATTTCTTAGGATTAATCATAAGGCCGGATAGGGCTGCAAATCCATCAAGAGCTGGTATTAAGTTAGGACCAGAGACCTGTGGTGATGATAGAAAAAGTAATATATTGTCTGCAAATATACATAATTTGTGTGTAATACCTCCTACTTCAATGCCAGTTATAGTTTGGTTTGTTCTGATGTATTGGGCCATGGGTTCGAGTATAAGGGCAAATAATAAGGGAGATAATGGGCAACCCTGTCGGGTACCTCTTTCGATATTAAAGGCATCAGATTTGTATCCAGCATATTTTATATAGGCTTTGGGTTTATTATATAATGCTTTGATCCATGTTAAAAAGTGGGGTCCAAAACCCCATTTTTGTAATGAATATTGCATATATTGCCAGGATACTGTGTCAAATGCCCTCTTAATATCGAGAGATAGAAAACATAAAGGGATTTTCCGTTTTTTAGCAATATGTGCCAATAACACTGCCCTGCGTATATTATCGCCTGCCTGTCTATTTGGCATGAAGCCTACTTGATCTCTATGTATTAATTTTCCTATAATGCTATTGAGGCGTTTTGCTATTATTTTTGCTAATAATTTAATATCAAGGTTTAACAGAGAGATAGGCCGATAATTCACACAGGAAGTATCATCAGAAAGGGGTTTTGGGATCATACAAACAATTGCCATTAGTGTTTCTTGCCGAAAAGAATGTCCTTCTAGAAGTTTGTTAAAAGTTTCAGTGAGAATGGGAGAGAGTATTTCTGAGAATGTTTTATAGTATAAAGCCGAGTAGCCGTCTGGGCCTGGTCTTTTGTTAAGTTTTAGGTCTTTTATGGCGTTAGCAACTTCATCTATAGTTATAGGCTCATCCAAACTGCTTTTTTGATTCTGAGACAACTCAGGTATGGTTATTTTTGAGAAGAAGGATTCAGCCTCTTTAGGATTAAATTCATTGTTTGTCTTGTATAAAGTTGCGAGATGCGAGTGAAATTTATGGACTATTTTAACTGGATTACAAGTATAAACATTTTTTGATAATTTCAAATGTATTGGTTTGAAAGATTTGTTTTTTTTTTTAATCCAACAAGATTTTATTGAATTTGCAGGGAAAACACCACACACATTGTAAACAGGTTTACACAGTACCTCTTATACAACACACAGTACAATAGCCAAGTAACAATCTCAATATAACAGCTAAAAGCTAGTTCCAGTCACAGTTAACCTCTATCCATGTCTCACCCAGCACTGATTCCTAACAACCTGTCATATACCAGTTCCATAGGTGCTAATCCCGGTACATCTAACCACGGACCCCATATTTTTTCGAATTTTGGCATGCTACCTCTATGTTGGTAAATCAACTTTTCCATTTTTATGGTCGTGTTAATACTTTCGGTCCACTCCTTCACAGTCGGGGACCTATCGGACTTCCAGTGAATCATAATCAGCCTTCTGGCCTGAAAAAGTACTCTATGCACAGCTTCTCTGTTGTGTCCTTCCCATTCGTATTCCTCCAAAGCACCCAAAAGACACGCTCTAGGGTCCTGTGGAAGACTCACATTAAAGATTGAGTTGATATTTTGTACCACTCCTGCCCAGTACATGTGTAACTTGGGACATCTCCACAGCATATGTATCAGGTCACCATGTTCGCGTTTACATCTAGTACATGTTGGTTCTGTCAATCTGTTCATTAAATGTAATCTGTGCGGAGTATAATATGTTCTCAATAGTATATATAGTTGGGTGAGTTTTTGTGACACATTAAGTGAACATTGGTTCACTGCCTGAAAGATCTTTGAAAGATTTGTTAGTTGAATTTAATGCCCGAGCCAAATATGTACCTGGTTTGTTTGTATTAATGTAGAAATTGTGTTTGGAGCGTTTGAGGGATTTATCAACTGACTCAGTGAGAAATAGATCGTATTCCAATCTAGATTTTTCCAGATGAGATTTTGTACTCTGAGATGGATTATCTTGGAATGATATGTAGGCTGCATTAAAATTGAGTTCTAGTTTTTTTGCTAGATTTTTGCGTTCCCGTTTAAATAGTGCCATTTGTCTTTGTATTGTACCACGCAAGACAGGCTTATGAGCTTCCCACAGTGTTATTGGGGAAATGTCTGTTGTATTATTAATTGATATGTATTCCTTTAAAGCTTGTTCAATGGCCATCTGATGTAGTGGGTGTTTGAGCATTATGTCCGGTAAGTACCACGTTGGGTCATGCGCTTTTGGTATGGCTGAGGCTATAGTAGTGTATACTGCATTATGGTCAGACCACGGAATCGGAATTATATCTGATGCAATAATTTCTGGTATCATTCCTATTGTTAGAAAAATATGATCTATTCTGGTGAAGGTTTGATGAGGGTGCGAGAAATAAGTGAATTTCTTTTTCATTGGGTTACTTTCTCTCCACGAATCTACTAGATTGTATTTGGAAAGAAGTTGGGAAAAAGGTAATCTAGAGGTTATTTTGGATGGTGTAAAAGGTGATTTATCTAGAAATGGGAGGAGGACCTGGTTCGAATCCCCGCACATTATCACTGTTCCTATTTTGTGTGTATTAATCACTTGTAATATATGTGAGAGGAATGGTGTAGGTTGTTTGTTAGGAGCGTAGTAGGAAATCACCGTGATTGCTGTATCCATTATATAACCCATGAGTATCAGGTATCTACCTTCTGGGTCTTTAATTTCTGATGATAAGGTGAATGGTGTGGATCGGTGAAATGCAATTAGAGTACCCCTTTGTTTGGTACAGGCAGAAGCCGTGTAAATTTGTTGATAAAAAGGAGAAATATATTTTGGAGTAGAATCTTTGGTGAAGTGTGTTTCTTGGAGGCATACTATCTGAGCCTTCTTGTTATGGAAAGTACGGAAGGCTTTGGTCCTTTTTTGAGGGACATTTATTCCCTGAACATTCAGGGAAAGTATATTCAGTGGTGCCATGGCAACAGATCAAATAGTTTTGACTTACTTTTTGTTATGCAGAGCTGACTGCGCAGATCAACCTGTGTGGACTGAAGAGATGAAAAAATAGAAAAGAAACCAGTGAATTCTGGAGTAAAGAGTAAACAAAAAACATATGAGATTAGATGATACATTGTATAAATTATTTTTTGCAAGTAATCACAATTTACCCGTGAAAGAGAATAAATATCTCTCTCAGGGGAATAAGTGCCTTCGTCACACTCCCACATAATATGGTTGGGAGAATGAGGAGGGCTAATGGGGGTACACGGATCTTCCGCTTACAGGAGAGAAGTGCTATGTCAAAAGACATCAAAATGATGATTCATTAATTGGAGTGCAGAATATAGTTTTTGTTGAAATTATTTATTCCAGGGTGGTTGTATATGGTTAGTCTTGCCCTAGGCTAAATAATTCAGTTAGAAAGGTACTGTTAATAACTTTGGTATTGATGAAGATAGTTTGAATTATTTGGGGATTTTAACCCTTTTAGAGTAAACAATTACATATTTTATTCATATGCAACTGTTTAGATATGTTAACTCATAAAATTGAGGTTGTATTGCTTCAGATTAGAATAAACAAAAACATAGTTCTAGGAACTAGTTAGGTAATAATATATTTGTTTTAAGAAAAGAAAGAAAAAGCTTCCATTACTTCTGGGTTATTGAACATATTTGTCCTAAAAAGTAATAAATCTATTGTTATTACCTGAAAATATATAACTGAACAAGAATTTCCTTATTTCACTTATATATTCTAAGGCTATATGAATCAGAAGTAATAAGAAATATAACTGGAATGTAACATGATCCCACACAGTGTGTGACTATCAGAATGCAGTTACATTCAGTTATAAATACAGTTTTTTTTATAGAGAACCATCTCTTAGTATAATAAATGAAGAGATATCAGGAATTAGGATGTCAGTCCATTGAATCTTCTTGGTCCATGGATGATGTGGCATAACGGCCTCTTTTGTGAGAATGATGATTCCCATTTTGTTCTGAAATTTTCTGGGTGTTGCCTGAAGGTGAAGATGATGCCATTCTTCTGCGTGTGGGAGAGTTGCTGCTTGTGGGTTCTGTCAGATTTAATTTTAAAAGGGTTTGTTGTAGTTCATCTGCTGATCTGCTTCTGTAAATTGTACCTTGGTAGTTAAATCTGACTGAAAAGGGGAAGCCCAATTGATACATAATGTTGTGGCGTTGCAGTTCCATTAGTTGGGGTTTCATGGATCGTCTTTTAGTAATAGTAAGTTGGGATAGGTCAGCAAAAATTTGATAATTGTGTCCTTGAAAAATAAGTTCCTTTTTTTCTCTTGCAGCAATTAGTATTTGTTCTTTCGTTCTGTAATAATGAAATTTTGTGATTATATCCCATGGGGGTCCATCTTTCTTTTTGGCTGTGAGGGCTCTGTGTACTTTGTCCAGTTCTAAACGTTCAATAGGGATATCTGGCTTTAGTTCTTGTTAGGGATGAGCCGAACACCCCCCGGTTCAGTTCGCACCAGAACCTGCGAACGGACCGAAAGTTCGCACGAACGTTAGAACCCCATTGACGTCTATGGGACTCGAACGTTCGAAATCAAAAGTGCTCATTTTAAAGGCTAATTTGCATGGTATTGTCCTAAAAAGGGTTTGGGGACCCGGGTCCTACCCCAGGGGACATGTATCAATGCAAAAAAACCTTTTAAAAACGGCCGTTTTTTCGGGAGCAGTGATTTTAATGATGCTTAAAGTAAAAAAAAAAATGTGAAATATTCCTTTAAATATCGTACCTGGGGGGTGTCTATAGTATGCCTGTAAAGTGACGCGTGTTTCCCATGTTTAGAACAGTCTCTGCACCAAATGTCATTTTTAAAGGAAAAAATCTCATTTAAAACTGCTTGCGGGTTTAATGTCATGTCGGGTCATGGCAATATGGATGAAAATCAGTGAGACAAACGGCATGGGTACCCCCCAGTCCATTACCAGGCCCTTTGGGTCTTGTATGGATATTAAGGGGAACCCCGCACCCAAATTAAAATAAGGAAAGGCCCTATATACTCTGAACAGCAGTATACAGGCGGTGCAAACAAGACAGGGACTGTAGGTTTGTTGTTAAGTAGAATCTCTTTGTAATTTTGAACGGGTACATTTTTAACGTGTTTAGCTCCAGCCAAAAAATCTTTTTTAAGCTTTTTGGAAAACATAGGGAAGGGTTATCACCCCTGTGACATTTGTTTTGCTGTCTTTCCTCCTCTTCAGAAGATTTCACCTCACTTTTTGTCCCAATGAAAAATGTTTTTTGAAAATTTGGGTTTTTTTGTGGAACAAGGATTGGAAAGCATCAGTGGAAAGGAGAAATTGTTTTCCCCTATTAACTCTTACAGGAGAGAATTTCCCTTCCTAGGGGTAGATTTCATCTAACTTCCTGTTGTTTCCTTCCGTTTGCAAGTAGGAGTCGTTTGTAAGTTAGATGTTTGAAAGTAGGGTCCTGCCCTATATACTCAGCAGAAATTTGGGCCTTAGGTGTTGCTGTGGCCACAACACTGTAAGCCCTCACAGGGCCCTGCTGTGAAATATTAGATCAAGAATTGTAATTACATGCCCCTGTTGAACAGGAGCTGAAAAATTAGGCCTTAGGCACTGGTGCTGGTGCCACAACACTGCAACCCCTCACAGACACTCTAGTTGGAACGCAGGAACGAGCCCTGCTGCAAAGTATTGCATCAAAAATTGTAATTACACGCCCCTGTTAGACAGGGGCAGAAAAATTGGGCCTTAGGCACTGGTGCTGGTGCCACAACACTGCAACCCCTCACAGACACTCTAGTTGGAACGCAGGAACGAGCCCTGCTGCAAAGTATTGCATCAAAAATTGTAATTACACGCCCCTGTTAGACAGGGGCAGAAAAATTGGGCCTTAGGCACTGGTGCTGGTGCCACAACACTGCAACCCCTCACAGACACTCTAGTTGGAACGCAGGAACGAGCCCTGCTGCAAAGTATTGCATCAAAAATTGTAATTACACGCCCCTGTTAGACAGGGGCAGAAAAATTGGGCCTTAGGCACTGGTGCTGGTGCCACAACACTGCAACTCCTCACAGACACTCTAGTTGGAATGCAGGAACGAGCCCTGCTGCAAAGTATTACATCAAAAATTGTAATTACACGCCCCTGTTAAACAGGGGCTGAAAAATTGTGCCTTAGGCACTGGTGGTGGCGCCCAGAACCAAAAATGTTCTTACAAGCTATCAGCGTGATGATTGAGGAGTAAGAGGATAATTACTCAGGGATAGTCACTCAGCATCAGCATAGGCAGTCTTTGAAGGGATCTGAGATTTCAAAAAAAATTATTCGGTTACATCAGCATCAGGTGCTTGGTAGCTGGTGGTGATCCAAGACTGATTCATTTTTATGAAGGTCAGCCGATCGACCGAGTCGGTGGACAGACGCACCCTGTGATCGGTTACCACGCCTCCAGCAGCACTGAATGTGCGTTCCGAAAGAACGCTGGATGCAGGACAGGCCAGTAGCTCAATTGCATACTGTGCAAGCTCTGGCCAGTGATCCATCCTCAAGACCCAGTAACCCAGAGGATTTTCGGTGGGAAAGGTGTCCAAGTCTGATCTTGCCCCTAGGTATTCCTGCACCATGTAAAACAGACGCTGGCGATGGTTGCTGGAACCGATCATACCTTGGGGCTGCGGACCAAAAAATTGTCTGAGCGCATCGGTCAGACGGCCACCTTCTCCACCGCTCCTTCTTTGACTGACCGAAGCCTCAGCAACACGTTGTCCAGAAACAGGAGTTTGTAACCTCTCAGTCTCTGGGAACGCATTGCACAGATCTTTCTGCAAGGCCTCCCGAAGAAGTTTCATCCTCTGCTCGCTCTGCGATGGCAAGATAAGGTCCGCAACCTTACCCTTGTAACGTGGATCAAGGAGGGTTGCCAGCCAGTATTGGTCCTTCTCCTTGATACCACGAATACGAGGATCCTTACGCAGGCTTTGCAGGATCAGGGAGGCCATGCAGCGTAGGTTTGCTGAGGCATTCGGTCCGGAGTCCTCTGGGTCACTAAGGACGACAACGTCCGCAGCCACCTCCTCCCAGCCACGTACAAGTCCATGTGTTTCTTGGGACTGATCCCTTAAAGACTGCTGCTGATGCTGAGTGCCAGGCTCCACCTCCATACTGACACAATCTTCCTCCTCCTCCTCCTCCTCCTCGTCCTCTTCCTGTGTGATCGGCGGGCACGCAGGAACACTGTCTGGATAAAGGGGGCCTTGAGAGCTAAGGAAGTCCTCCTCTTCTGGCCTCTGTTCTGCCTCAAGTGCCCTGTCCATTATTCCAGGCAGCGTGTGCTCCAACAGGTGGACAAGGGGGACAGTGTCACTGATGCATGCACTGTCACTGCTCACCATCCTCGTGGCCTCCTCGAATGGTGACAGGACAGTGCATGCATCCCTGATCATGGCCCACTGGCGTGGGGAAAAAAAACCAAGCTCCCCTGACCCTGTCCTGGTGCCATAGTCGCACAGGTACTCATTGATGGCCCTCTGCTACGTGTGCAGCCGCTGCAGCATGGCCAACGTTGAGTTCCACCTGGTGGGCATGTCACAGATTAGGCGGTTCTTGGGCAGGTTAAACTCCTTTTGGAGGTCCGTCAGCCGAGCACTGGCATTATATGACCGGCGGAAATGCACACAGACTTTCCTGGCCTGCCTCAGGACATCCTGTAAGCCCGGGTACCTGCCCAAGAACCGCTGCACCACCAAGTTAAGGACGTGAGCCAAACAGGGCACATGGGTCATTTGTCCCTGTCGGAGGGCAGAGAGGAGGTTGGTGCCATTGTCGCAAACCACCATTCCTGCCTTAAGTTGACGTGGCGTCAACCACCTCTGAACCTGCCCCTGCAGAGCTGACAGAACCTCTGCCCCAGTGTGGCTCCTGTCCCCCAAGCACACCAGCTCAAGCACCGCATGGCATCTTTTGGCCTGCGTACTTGCGTAGCCCCTTGAACGACTACGGAGCACCGCTGGTTCCGAGGAAGAGGCCATGGAGGAAGAAGAAGAGGAGGGGGTGGAGGAGAGAGGTGTGTCACAATCAGCATTTTGGAGGCGTGTTGGCGGAACAACCTCCAACACTACTGCACCTTGTCCTGCATCCTTCCCAGCTGCCAGCAGAGTCACCCAATGCGCCGTGAAACTTAGGTAACGTTCCTGTCCATGCCTGCTGGACCATGAGTCAGCAGTAATATGCACCTTACCGCTGACCGCCCTGTCCAGCGAGGCGTGGACATTGCCTTCCACATGCCGGTAGAGAGCCGGAATCGCCTTCCGTGAGAAAAAGTGGCGTTTGGGTACCTGCCACTGAGGAACCGCACATTCCACAAACTCACGGAAGGGGGCAGAGTCTACCAACTGAAAAGGCAGCAGTTGAAGTGCTAGCAATTTTGCCAAGCTAGCATTCAACCGCTGGGCATGTGGATGGCTGGGAGCAAACTTTTTTCAGCGGTGCAGCAGCTAGGGCAGGGAAATTTGCCTGGTACAATCTGACGTCGGTGTACCAAAAGCAGATTTCCCACAAGTACTTGGCTGTGACACACCTAATTCTACACCTTCATTCCTCTCACTGCAGGTCTCAGAGAGGACTGGAGGTCTAGTGGGGTTGGAAATCTCAGCTGATGAGGAGCAAGGAGAGATCCTCTTTGTTCTTTGGTGTGGGTCTTTTAGATACGCTTGCCAACGAACTGCATGGCAGGTCAACATATGTCTGGTCAAGCATGTGGTACCCAAGCGGGAGATGTTTTGGCCACGCGAGATACGCTTGAGACATATGTTGCAAATAGCAGCGGTGCGATCTGATGCACTCGTCTCAAAAAAGGCCCACACCAAAGAACTTTTTGAATAACGCACAGAGACTGCAGCGCCCTGCACATGTGGAGCTTTGGGGTGTGATGCAGTCAATGTGCTGCCCTTAGGCTGGCCCTTGGAGGGCATCCTGCCTCGTTGGTGATGTGCCGCCTCCTCCTCCTCCTCCTCCTCTCTCCTATCAGGCACCTACGTTGAGTCAGTGACCTCATCATCCCCTCCCTCCTCATCACTGGAGCAAACCTGGCAGTATGCTGCAGCAGGGGGAGCATGACTGCCAGATTGCTGTCCTTCTTGGGCACCCCCTCTGTCCGTGCTCATGTTACTGCCTACATCGAGCTCAGTATCATCATCAGAGCCTTCCAAACGCTGGGCATCCTCCTGGAGCATGTACCCAACACTGTGGTCAAACAGTTCGAGGGAATCCTCAGGAGGACATGGTGGAGCTAGGGAAGGAGTCACTGATGACATTGAGCTGAGGGAGGAGGCCGCTGCTTTGCCAGACAAAGCACCCTGGGTGAGAGAGGATGAGGAGGATGAGGACGGCTTGGTCATCCACTCGACCAAGTCTTCCGCATGTTGCGGCTCAACACGGCCAGCTGCCGAAAAAAAGGCCAAGTGTGTCCCATGGCCACGTGCTGATGAGGATGCACCGTCTCCACGACCAGCACTAGACACAGAGCCTGCTTGCCCTCTCTTATTGGCTTGTGACTGTCTGCCTCTCCTTCTTGGCCTTCCAGACATACTAATGGCCTGTAGCTGCACTAAGCTGGGATAGAACACCAGTAATTTTCTTCAGGTAGCTTTATATACTGTAACCAGACAAGCCTGTCTGTCAGTAGGAAGATAACAGGAACGGATCTAGCTGAACACTGTGAGCAGGACGCACTGTACTAAATGTAAATAGTCTAGCTGCCTGACCGTGGTACTAATAGGATCAAACAGAACACCAGTAATTTTCTTCAGGTAGCTTTATATACTGTAACCAGACAAGCCTGCCTGTCAGTAGGAAGATAACAGGAACGGATCTAGCTGAACACTGTGAGCAGGACGCACTGTACTAAATGTAAATAGTCTAGCTGCCTGACCGTGGTACTAATAGGATCAAATAGAACACCAGTAATTTTCTTCAGGTAGCTTTATATACTGTAACCAGACAAGCCTGCCTGTCAGTAGGAAGATAACAGGAACGGATCTAGCTGAACACTGTGAGCAGGACGCACTGTACTAAATTTAAATAGTCTAGCTGCCTGACCGTGGTACTAATAGGATCAAATAGAACACCAGTAATTTTCTTCAGGTATCTTTATATACTGTAACCAGACAAGCCTGCCTGTCAGTAGGAAGATAACAGGAACGGATCTAGCTGAACACTGTGAGCAGGACGCACTGTACTAAATGTAAATAGTCTAGCTGCCTGACCGTGGTACTAATAGGATCAAATAGAACACCAGTAATTTTCTTCAGGTAGCTTTATATATTGTAACCAGACAAGCCTGCCTGTCAGTAGGAAGATAACAGGAACGGATCTAGCTGAACACTGTGAGCAGGACGCACTGTACTAAATGTAAATAGTCTAGCTGCCTGACCGTGGTACTAATAGGATCAAATAGAACACCAGTAATTTTCTTCAGGTAGCTTTATATACTGTAACCAGACAAGCCTGCCTGTCAGTAGGAAGATAACAGGAACGGATCTAGCTGAACACTGTGAGCAGGACGCACTGTACTAAATGTAAATAGTCTAGAAGATAACAGGAACGGATCTAGCTGAACACTGTGAGCAGGACGCACTGCACTAAATGTAAATAGTCTAGAAGATAACAGGAACGAATCTAGCTGAACCCTGTGAGCAGGACGCACTGCACTAAATGTAAATAGTCTAGAAGATAACAGGAACGGATCTAGCTGAACACTGTGAGCAGGACGCACTGCACTAAATGTAAATAGTCTAGAAGATAACAGGAACGGATCTAGCTGAACACTGTGAGCAGGATGCACTGCACTAAATGTAAATAGTCTAGAAGATAACAGGAATGGATCTAGCTGAACACTGTGAGCAGGACGCACTGCACTAAATGTAAATAGTCTAGAAGATAACAGGAACGGATCTAGCTAAACTGAATACAGTGTATATATATATATATGCAACACCTGGGATGCATATATATACACAATACACTGTAAGTGCAGCTAACTGACTGACTGTTCTGCCTAATCTATCTAACTCAAATCAAATGACACTGTCTCTCTCTCTATCTCTCAGCACACCGGAACACACACTACACAGGGCCGCCGTGCAGGCGGCCTTATATAGTGTGGGGCGTGTACTAAATCCCCTGAGCCATAATTGGCCAAAGCCTCCTTGGCTTTGGCCAATTACAGCTCTCTGTTCAGGCGGCGCTGTGATTGGCCAAGCATGCGGGTCATAGTGCATGCTTGGCCAATCATCAGCCAGCAATGCACTGCGATGCCGCAGTGAATTATGGGCCGTGACGCGCCACACGAATTTGGCGCGAACGGCCCATATCGTTCGCAATTCAACGAACGGTCGAACAGCCGATGTTCGAGTCGAACATGGGTTCGACTCGAACACGAAGCTCATCCCTAGTTCTTGTAATAGAGCAGTAATAGTAGATTGCAGGTCTGTCACAGTTTCAGGTATTCCCCTTATGCGCAAGTTTGAACGTCTGGCTCTATTTTCGTAATCTTCGAGCTTAGTTTGAAGTATTAAATTCTCTTCTTTTAATTGTTCCAATTCTGTTATATTTTCTTGGGTTGTAATTTCAATTTCATTCATTTTTATTTCTAAGGCTGCGGTGCGGTTTCCCAGCTCTCTTATTTCTTTGGTTAGGCTGTTTGTTATTTGGTCTGAGGTTTGTTTTAAAGCCTTATGAAGCATCTTTTCAAATTGTAATAATATTACTGGGGATGCTGAGGAGGCTTGTGGAGAAGTTTGTGAGAGGATTTGTTCTGTATCTGACTCAAATGGAGAGTCTTGCTGTGACATTTTCTGTCTGTGAGAGCACCCTGATGCTGTATATTGTGAGGTGACTGGAGCTGCTTTAGTTGCAGTGAGTGCCTGTGAGCTCTTTGTGAGGTGATTTTTATTTCTGCCACGGCTTCCTCCCAGTACCATATTTCCTGCCCAAACTTTCACAGTTTGTTCCCTGGGGCAAAAAGGTTCAAATGGATACCTTTTGAGCCTGCAGGCTCCGCTTTGTCCTTCTCTTCTCTCCTCAGCGGTGCGGAGCTCTAACAATGCATGTCTGCTCCGCTAGGCTCCGCCCATGCACCCCATTAAACCCTTTTTTCATGGCTGTGTGAGTTGTCAGTCACATCCTGGGGACGAGGTTTAACTAGGGCTGCCTCACCTGCATCCATTCCATGGACAGAAACAAAAGTGATTAAACGCCTAAATGGCAGAGAAACTAAAAGGTGTATGGTCTATACACAAACTGATTGAGCTAGTTTTATTGTCGATTACTTGTAGTATCCCTTCTAGTAGCGAATTGATGTGTGTAAGTTGCATTGTACGGGTAGTTTTTGAATTTTGTATTTAAACAGATGTGTATTTCACATCAGTGAGTACCTTGCACTTTTAAGTAGTGAATTGATGTGTGTAACCTGCATCTGTTTGTATTGGATGTTGATAACTTTGTTTTAAGTATAATAAATATACAACTTATTAAGACATTTTGTATGCTTTTTTTTTTTTTACTTGAGACAAGTTGATAGTCTGAATTTACTCTTCTGCCAATGTGTTTTGGTGTGTGCATTGAACAAAGGGGATGTGTGTGCGCAATGCCCAAGCATATATTCTATTTTGCTCCCTGCATAAGATTACTACAGACTTAAACATAGGTTTATATAATACTCGTCGTAGGTGAGGTCAGTGTATGTCAGTTAGCCAGGTCAGTGTAGTGTATGTATGTCAGGTAGGTAGGTAAGGTGAGGTCAGTGTATGTATGTCGGGTAGGTGAGGTCAGTGTAATGGTCAGTGTGTCAGTTAGGTGAGTTTAGTGCCCATCATTGATGGGCAGCACTGGTAAGCCAGGCAGCAACCAGCAAGTTAGCTTACCCCCCACCACACAACCCCACCACCCAGCCAAAAACACCCGCGACACGACAACCCCGGATCCCCCCATGGTGCCACCATCGGCCTTCGGGCTGAAGCCCCTGGTCTTTTTGACATTTAGCAACGCCCCTGCTGTCACAGAATGTAAAAGAACCAGGAGAAAGGGAAGAAAGGCAAAAAATGACATTATGTTCTGTTTCAAGTGAACATCTTTAATGTTTTTATTATATAAACCCTATTGTCATATTGCCACGGAATTTAAAAAGGGTCATATAACTCCACAAACTGTTGTTTAATGTTAATTATTAATTACACTAACCACATCCCATGCACCAGACCAAATTAGATGGTTGTCTTACTTGCATCAGTACAATTTAAGTATATATAGTTTACAAACATAATACGATTTTTAGGTATAAAATGTAACTAGGACAGTTAAGAATATAATAACCAGATATTTTTTTTTATATCTTTTTTATTAAGGTAGCTAGAATGGACAGGCATTATTAATTATGATCAGGGGTGGATTCAGTACTGGGAGTAGAAGAGGGGTGGCTAATGTGGCACTTATGGGTGTGGCCAAAAAGTTGGCCTGGACAACAAGTGGTTGTTTCTTCATGGTCTATGGATTGTAGTGTGACACTTTTCTCCTTTTGTATAGACCAAATAAGGTCTGGGGGAGAATTGAAAAAACTGTGGGAATAAAATAAACCCAGCTGGGACCAGAAATGATAACCCCCCAGCTTGTGTCATATGCAAAAATTGAACAAAAAGGTCCGGATGGCCGCACTTCAATGAAAATGATTTCTTTATTGTTATAAGTAAATCCTTGCAAGGATATAACCACTGACGCATTTCACACCGTTACAGCAGGTGCTTATGAATAGGAGGACAGAGAGATGCCCTGGGAAGAGGACAGAGAGACGCCCCGGGAAGAGGACAGATGGATGCCTTGGGAAGAGGACAGAGGGACACCATGGGAGGAGGACAGAGGACGCCGTGGGAGGAGGACAGAGGGACGCCAAGGAAGGAGGACAGAGGGACGCCAAGGGAGGAGGTCAGAGGGACGCCATGGGAAGAGGACAGAGAGGCGCCGTGGGAGGAGGACAGAGGGAAACCGTGGGAGGAGGACAGAGGGATGCAGTGGGAGGAGGACAGGGAGACAACATGGGAAAAGGACAGAGGGACTCCGTGGGAAAAGGACAGAGGAATGCTGTGGGAGAAGGACAGAGGGACGACGTGGGAGGAGGACAGAGGGACAACATGAGAAGAGCGGGAGGAGGACAGAGGGGGATGTTGAGGAAGGAGGACAGAGGGGGACCTCGAGGGAGGAGGACAGAGGGGGACATCGAGGAAGGAGGACAGAGGGGGATGTCGTTGGAGGAGGACAGAGGGGGACATCGTGAGAGAAGCACAGAGAGGGATGCCGCGGGAAGAGGACAGAGAGGGATGCAGCATCTTTTAATTTGGGGAGAAAGGGGAGAGAGGGGGGTAGGGCAATATGTGCTGGGGGTGCTTTGGGAGCGAGCCTAGGCCAAAACACAGCACTGGTCGGAACCCTGAAAACCAGATCTGCAGTAATAAGCAGAACCTCCAGTCATTGTTCAACCAACCTGGAATGTAGCTTCTCACCAGCAGAAATCGTGGAATGGCACTGGAACTCAGAGTCAGTCTATCTTCTCTGCATCTTAGTCACTAGTAGCATCTAATTTGACATGCAATCAGACCTCTAACTACCAGAAGTGCAGAACCTGGCTCTAGCATATGCTGGTTATTGGGCCATAAGCTAAAACTAGCTAAAGATTCCCAGATCAGAAGGGGCAGGGTTGACTAAAGTAACAAGAGCTCCATATAAGCTCTGTTGCAATAAACAGGTTTACCTACTAGCATACAGCAAGGTGACCACTACACATGCACACTGTGCCACAGACTGAACTATTTGATATAGTGCATGTGAGATAACAACAAAAAAATCAAATATACTCTGTCAGCAATTGGTAAATATATACATATATACATCCAGAAGCTATGGGCGCATTTCGTCATAAAATGACGTTGTCTGGCAAAACGCGTGTCGGGTGAACAGGACGTGCTGACGCCATCGCGTTTGATCCTTGGAGCGAACAGGCATTCGCAAGCCGGCCAGCTATCCATGTTGTTTTAAATTCTACTTGTTGTAAGTGTGTTTTTACTTCCTTTATTAAACATATATACCAGTATTACACTATGAGTAGTTCCCTTTCTTTTTTCTTTGGGTAACACCTGATGCCCATTCGTGAGCCTCCTTTGAATACCATCATTGGTTAATTGGCTGCACGTTGCTCCTGTGTCTGACGCCTTTTAAACTGTTGCCCCGGATTCCTTTGGACAGAGGCCCTGGCTAGGTGTATAGCCGCAAGCTCTTGTCGCTTGCCCTCCGGTAAGTGCATAATTCATTTGGTGCTCTGCACTTATTGGTGGTGGAAGATTGCACATTCATTTTCATCAATACATTTTGTTGCTTGTTCAATATTGAGTGATATATGGACATTTTTTGACATATACAGTGGGGACAGAAAGTATTCAGACCCCCTTAAATTTTTCACTCTTTGTTATATTGCAGCCATTTTCTAAAATCATTTAAGTTCATTTTTTTCCTCATTAATGTACACACAGCACCCTATATTGACAAAAAAACACACAGAATTGTTGACATTTTTGCAGATTTATTAAAAAAGAAAAATTGAAATATCACATGGTCCTAAGTATTCAGACCCTTTGCTCAGTATTTAGTAGAAGCACCCTTTTGATCTAATACAGCCATGATAGCAAAAAACAAAAGAGAAAGGATTCTCTTAAAGAGGGTCAGCAAAGAACACTAATGTTGATACAAAAACCAGCTTTATTGATTACCTAATAATAAACCAAATTGAAATACAAAAAGAGTGAAAAATCAGCAATAGAGACTGACGGTTACCACAAACCAATTAAAATTGGACAACGTTGTCACAGGGGGTGATTTAAAAACATGGGGGAGCCACGGTAACACATCCACTCATACGCATCATACACACCTCTACTATGCTAATAAGGTATAATGACAAATGAAATTAGTCCTGCCCTGTTGGAGTATCAATTGTAAACAGCAAATGAAAAATGCAATGTCCAGTATGGTAGGGGCGGATCATATACCAATATCTGAGATGTGGGTGGATGAACGATCTGGCTGTAGGTGCAAGTAGATCGATCTCATGGAGAGTTAGCCATACCCAGATATTGCACAAACAATATATGCATGACAGCTGTTAGATAGGTTGCAACTCAAACCATATCCCGGTTCCAGCAAGAGAAGATATAGATTATACAGCCCAAACAGCAAGATATATGTCCATGGAGACAAAATTAGATAGGTGCAAGGAAAACTGACATACGTTTTGAAGGCGCTGAATGAAATGGAAGGATCTCACCAGCCGCAGTAACTCCGTCGTCAGATTTGCAGTAAGTCCTTAATTTCTGAGTCTCTACATGGATAGGTGCCGCTGTGATGGTACAGGTGAATTCCAAAGTAAGGAACCGTTGCTTGTTTGTGAAGCCACTGTGGGGCGGTTGTCTCGGTATGAAGAGATGTTGGTGGAGGAGACAAGCATCAGCTGTTGAGTTGTGCAAACATAGGCCGGATCGAATTGTCAGATCGAATTGCCAGATCGAATTGCGCGCGGCTCCCGGTGACGTGCTGACGTAACACCGCTGACGCGTTTCACCAGCCAATGGACGCTGGTTTCCTCAGAGCGAGGAGGGGTCAATGGTGAAGGACTTAAATAGGTATTAGAGGATGCAGTTCCTGTTTCTATCCACTAGATGTCACCATCCAGACCACTCACATGAAAGACATTCAGCAAAGGAAAAAACGTGCATATTAAACACAAGGATAGACTAATAGGGGCAGTGATTGAAAGAGGTTGAGATATAATCACTTGTAAAAAGTAGCCATAGAAAGAGTGAAGAAATTGATTATATATGGTAATGACTGTATTAGTAATTCACCCAAACGTTTAGGGAGAAGCTATTATTTCTCTAATATGTCTCCATGGACATATATCTTGCTGTTTGGGCTGTATAATCTATATCTTCTCTTGCTGGAACCGGGATATGGTTTGAGTTGCAACCTAACAGCTGTCATGCATATATTGTTTGTGCAATATCTGGGTATGGCTAACTCTCCATGAGATCGATCTACTTGCACCTACAGCCAGATCGTCCATCCACCCACATCTCAGATATTGGTATATGATCCGCCCCTACCATACTGGACATTGCATTTTTCATTTGCTGTTTACAATTGATACTCCAACAGGGCAGGACTAATTTCATTTGTCATTATACCTTATTAGCATACTAGAGGTGTGTATGATGTGTATGAGTTAAATCACCCCCTGTGACAACGTTGTCCAATTTTAATTGGTTTGTGGTAACCATCAGTCTCTATTGCTGATTTTTCACTCTTTTTGTATTTCAATTTGGTTTATTATTAGGTAATCAATAAAGCTGGTTTTTGTATCAACATTAGTGTTCTTTGCTGACCCTCTTTAAGAGAATCCTTTCTCTTTTGTTTTTTGCTATTTGGTACATAGGGCAACTGGAACTGCATGCAGACTTATGCCTGCATGATTGTTGGATACTCACCCGTTAAAATGACCACTTATATCAGTGTTTCTCAACTCCAGTCCTCAAGGCACACCAACAGGTCATGTTTTCAGGATTTCCCTCAGATGAAACAGCTGTGGTAATTACTAAGGCAGTGAAACTGATCAAATCACATGTGCAAAATAGTGGAAATCCTGAAAACATGACCTGTTGGTGCGCCTTGAGGACTGGAGTTGAGAAACACTGACTTATATAATGAATTAATCGGTTGATCCAGGCAACACCCCTTTCTCTAATACAGCCATGAGTCTTTTTGGGAAAGTTGCAACAAGTTTTTCACACCTGGATTTGGGGATCCTCCTTGCAGATCCTCTCCAGTTCTGTCGAGTTGTATGGTAAATGTTGGTGGACAGCCATTTTTAGGTCTCTCCAGAGATGCTCAATTGGGTTTAAGTCAGGGCTCTGGCTGGGTCATTCAAGAACAGTCACGGAGTTGTTGTGAAGCCACTCCTTCATTATTTTAGCTGTGTGCTTAGGGTCATTGTCTTGTTGGAAGGTAAACCTTCGGCCCAGTCTGAGGTCCTGAGCACTCTGGAGAAGGTTTTCATCCAGGATATCCCTGTACTTGGCTGCATTCATCTTTCCTTTGATTGCAACCAGTCGTCCTGTCCCTGCAGCTGAAAAACACCCCCACAGCATGATGCTGCCACCACCATGCTTCACTGTTGGGACTGTATTGGACAGGTGATGAGCAGTGCCTGGTTTTCTCCACACATACCGCTTAGAATTAAAGCCAAAAAGTTCTATCTTGGTCTCATCAGACTAGAGAATCTTATTTTTCACCATCTTGGAGTCCTTTGGGTGTTTTTTAGCAAACTCCATGCAGGCTTTCATGTGTCTTGCACTGAGGAGAGGCTTCCATCAGCCACTCTGCCATAAAGCCCCGACTGGTGGAGGGCTGCAGTGATGGTTCACTTTCTACAACTTTCTCCCATCTCCCGACTGCATCTCTGGAGCTCAGCCACAGTGATCTTTGGGTTCTTCTTTACCTCTCTCGCCAAGGCTCTTCTCCCCCGATAGCTCAGTTTGGCCTGACGGGCAGCTCTAGGAAGGGTTCTGGTCGTCCTAAACGTCTTCCATTTAAGGATTATTGAGGCCACTGTGCTCTTAGGAAGCTTAAGTGCAGCAGACATTTTTTGTAACCTTGGCCAGATCTGTGCCTTGCCACAATTCTGTCTCTGAGCTCTTCAGGCAGTTCCTTTGACCTCATGATTCTCATTTGCTCCGACGTGCACTGTGACCTGTAAGGTCTTATATAGACAGGTGTGTGCCTTTCCTAATCAAGTCCAATCAGTATAATCAAACACAGCTGGGCTCAAATGAAGGTGTAGAACCATCTCAAGGATGATCAGAAGAAATGGACAGAACCTGAGTTAAATATCTGAGTATCACAGCAAAGGGTCTGAATACTTAGGACCATGTGATATTTCAGTTTTTCTTTTTTAATAAATCTGCAAAAATGTCAACAATTCTGTGTTTTTCTGTCAATATGGGGTGCTGTGTGTACATTGATAAGGAAAAAATTAACCTAAATGATTTTAGCAAATGGCTGCAATATAACAATCAGTGAAAAATTTAAGGGGGTCTGAATACTTTCCGTCCCCACTGTACATTTTTTAGTCAAACTTATATTGTTGGGACTTTATATTTCCCGTTTTGGGACTTTCAATAACATTTTTGATATTCAGTTTACTATTTATCACATATATGTTCACATTTGTACTTATCATTATTTCCAATTCAGCACTGGTTCATCACTGGTTTAATATTTTTTATTGTTAGCGCAGCTATTTTTTCCTTTTTCCTGATGTTATATGTGTGTATCTCACATTATTGGAAAAGGGAAGACTACCACGCTATATACATACAAAAATTAATACACTCAAAAAAACATATTGAAAAGATATATGAAAAATTGAAATAAAAATTTAAGTGACAAAATGAGTAGATTGAAATTAAATAACAAAAGCAGCCGCTAAAGGTGAGATACACACACTACAAAACAATCAAAAAGGAGCAGCGCTGTGAGAGTAAAACACTTATATGTTTGAACCCATATAAAATTAAGATAAACAATAAATAGGTGAATAATAAACCCAAGATTTAAATTAATTGATAACAGGGGTTCATAAATAAGACATTATGATTATTAACAGTCCTAATCCGTGATCAAAATTCAGATGAGTGAAATGATGTGGGGAGACGTAGGTGCAAGCCCCAGTCGCCAGGTAGGAATGCAAATAAATTGAATGAGTCCTTCACCGCACCACTGTGATAGTGGAGTGTGTGCAGCTTGCTACTGCAAGACAGACCTGTGTCTGAAAAGCTGTCTGCCCTGTATGTGACTACATCCCTGAACAACCCCTAGCTAGGAGGTATTATCTCCACAGTAGAGTGATTGCTTGATATTTGGGGGACAGCGTGCTTATCCTAAAGCTGAAGTGGTGTGTTGGTGTCTTCATTCCATGAAAGGCCCCGGCCGGGTTAAGGTCGCAAGCTCCTCCAAGCTTGCCGTTTGGTAAGCGCGCATTCTTATTACTATCACAGTGGTGCGGTGAAGGACTCATTCAATTTATTTGCATTCCTACCTGGCGACTGGGGCTTGCACCTACGTCTCCCCACATCATTTCACCCATCTGAATTTTGATCACGGATTAGGACTGTTAATAATCATAATGTCATATTTATGAACCCCTGTTATCAATTCATTTAAATCTTGGGTTTATTATTCACCTATTTATTGTTTATCTTAATTTTATATGGGTTCAAACATATAAGTGTTTTACTCTCACAGCGCTGCTCCTTATTGATTGATTATCTCACATTATTAGTTGCTGCTATATTCTAGTTTAATTTTTTTTTAACTTTCTGTTAGAGCACGATATTCTCTCCCTTGTTCCTATAATAGTGAACTATTGCCATAGAAACACTTGCCTAATTTTGCCCCTGATTTTGGTCTGGAAAAGCA
The DNA here is from genome assembly GCA_037952835.1 of Lithobates septentrionalis. NCBI lineage: Eukaryota > Metazoa > Chordata > Amphibia > Anura > Ranidae > Lithobates > Lithobates septentrionalis. The sequence continues at coordinate 944,066 of JBBDGP010001077.1, read as the reverse complement.
ACAGTTCTTCCATGTGGACATGTTGTTTTAGCTCCTCTCACTCTATAGTTTTTATTTGTTTTTCAAGTTTCACAAACATAGAATATATGTTACATTCCAATTTTTCAGAGTATCAAACAAGCTTAACAGCACAGAGATACAAGTAGACTTTTCAAGGTGTGAGTAGGTTCGCTAAACATAAAGTCAAAACATTGGTTCCGGCTCGACGAAAGAGTCTAGATTTCAGGCTTTTTAGAACAGGTTTTGTCATCAGAGTTACTGGGTTCATATGAATGCCGCTGCTTGGGACCACCGGGTCCAGGGAACCCATCCCTTTTGTGTTTTTCCCATCAATCCCTTAGTAGAGGTAAATATTAGCTCATAGTTGTAATGTAGATTGACCATATCTAGAGTATTTTCTATAGTGGGTAGCTGGTCGGTTTTCCAGAGTCTGGTTATACTCAGTCTGGCTGCCAGAAGGATATTTGTTGTAACTCTTCTTAGTGGAGAGGGTTGAACCCATTCGCATTGAGGGACAGCACTTTAATTGGCATTGTCTGTGTTGTATGGTCAGTTGGAGGGATATATACACTTATGCCCCGTACACACGGTCGGATTTTCCGATGGAAAATGTCCTATCGGAGCGTGTTGTCGGAAATTCCGACCGTGTGTGGGCTCCATCAGACATTTTCCATCGGATTTTCCAACACACAAAGTTGGAGAGCAGGAGATAAAATTTTCCGACAACAAAATCCATTGTCGGAAATTCCAATCGTGTGTACACAAATCCGACGGACAAAGTGCCACGCATGCTCAGAATAAATAAAGAGATGAAAGCTATTGGCCACTGCCCCGTTTATAGTCCCGACGTACGTGTTTTACGTCACCGCGTTTAAAACGATCGGATTTTCCGACCACTTTTGTGACCGTGTGTATGCAAGACAAGTTTGAAAATCCTAGGATTTTGTTGTCGGAATGTCCGAACAAAGTCTGACCGTGTGTACGCCCCATAACAGTTGGGTGTAGGCTGACGGTCTTCCCTGAGCCGGAGGTCGGTGCGTACTCTGATGTGCCTGGTGCGGACGAAATTCACTCTAGACAAACAAGTTATCACTGTAAAAAAAAAAATAATGTTAACAAGCAGAACTGAGTTCCGAAGGAATTGGAACTGGTATAAAGCTGTAACAAGGTGGATATACCACCAGTTAGAACGGTATGTGGAGTAGAGAAAGTAGTTTTCAACAAAACCACTTCGGGGGGGGGGGTAACAATGTCAAACTCAACTGAAGTAACAGTTCGAAAGGCTGATAGCCAGGGAGAGTTCGTAACTTGTAGATATTTAGGCCCATGAGATTCAGAGTAGATGATTTGTTCAGGTACCACAGTGTCCTTGGTTGCGTCAGGATGGATGCGGTTGTCTTTGTTCCAGCGGTGGATTAAAATCTTGCAGTGGATCCGGAACGAATTCCCAGGCGTGGAGCAATTGCATACCTTTGTCGAAAGTATGGATCATGTGTGATGTCCTATTTCTTGTTATAAGCAGTGTTGCTGGATAACTCCATTTAAATAGGATCTTGTGGTTGTGGAGACCTTTATTGATCGGGTTGAGCTGCCTTCTCTGTTGCAAGGTGTATTTAGAAAGGTCAGGGAACAGTAGTATTCCATCGTATGGCCCAGGGAGCACAGGGTTGTTTCTGGCTGCCGTGAGAAGTTTCTCTTTTATATGAAAAAAGTGTACCCTCATTAACACATCTCTAGGGACTGAGGCTGTGAGGTGAGAGGGCTTAGCGATTCTGTGGATTCGATCGACAATTAAATCTCTGGGGGATGCATCGGGGAGGATCAAATGCATAAGTTCCTTGGTGTATTCAGGAAGGTCTGTTGGTAAGATGGACTCAGGAACTCCTCTCAGTTTGACATTGTACCTCCTGGACCTGCCTTCTAAGTCAGCCTTGGCCCTGACCCAGGATTGTTCTTCCTTTACTTCAGCATAGGTGTCAATTAAATCATTTACAGTTGTGGTGCATTCCTCCATGCTGTTTTCTAAGTGGAACACTCTTTCATCTATGACATGCATGTCTATGTTTATTTTGGTGAAGAGGGATCAGAGGTCTGTCATCAATGAGAATTGGAGTGATAGTAGCATGTCCTTTAGTGTGGTGTCGATCACAGGCTGCCCTGTGGTGGGGAAAGAGGCCATAGATGATTGTAGGGCCTGTGTCAGGGTACCATTGGCGCCAGACCTGGGAGTTTGCATGCGCCTATGCGCCGGCGCGCTCCGTTACGAACCTTACAGCAAGTTCCTGTTGTTCCCGGGCGTCAGCGCGGCGCTAGGGCACACGCGGGCACGCGGCGCTTGGGCGCGCACGCGTGGGCACGTGCGCGCATTCGCGATAGCGCCGGTTTGGCGCCAAAGTGCACATAAAAGTTCCCCTGTGCCTCTGGCACATTGCTGCTTCGTCTCAGCTCTGTGATTCTTGTAAACCTGCACCTGATTGATCGTTACCTATCTGACCCGGCTTGTCTGACCATCCGTCCCGCTCCAATGCGACCCGGCCTGCCTGACTACTCTTCTACTGCCTGCCTGATACCGTTACCGATCTCTGCCTGCCTACCGACTCTGCCTCTGCCTGCTGTTACTGCCTGTCTCATACCCTTGCTGACCCGGACCGTCTGACCCTGCTTGTGCCTGCTGTTGTTCTTGCTGTTGCACCTTCAGCTTCAGCTCCAGTGATCTCTGCATCTCCAAGTGTTCCAGCTTGCTGCCTCCAGTCTCCACCTGATCTCCAGTCCAGCCATCCCTGTGGGATCTCTCATCACTTCAGCATCAGAGACTCTGCTCTACAGGCACTCCTACCCCACTGTGCTCAGGAGACCACTGTCCCCACTCCAGTGGCTCCTGAACCAGCGTTGTATGAGAGGTCTTCTCCTACAAGTCAGGCTGTACTACCAGGTACCTAACAGCCTGGTTTGTAGGAAGGGGCTGAAAGCCTGGGCCTCTATTTGTGCTGGTGGCGATGGCATCTCTATCCACATGCGGGCTTTCGTCGGGCTGCCTGTGATAGGATTTACTCCCGTTTTATGTGTAGGAGACTTGGGTGGGCAAAGGGGATCTGGATGATCCGGGATTTCATCCGGGAGATCAGTATAGGCAGTTGAAGTCGCGGCCACGCTGGCGCTATTTTGGCTCTGACTGACCTTGTCTGGAGGCTTGAAGAAGGCCGTCAGTTTCTGTGGGAAGTGCTCCTTCATCCGTTTCCGTGACATGGCTGGTACGGGTGTGCGGGCTGTGAGTAGGTAGGATGGCCGTGGATTGTCTGTTATTATGGACCTGTGTGGCTCCGGTGCTCTCCCTTGGCTGACGAGCTCTGTGTCTAAGTGGCCATCTCCGGCGCTGGCAGACCACGCCCCTCCCCCCAATTTTCCCTTTTGGGGTTTCCAAGCCAACCTCCCAGAGACAGGAAATGCTCACACATAATTATACATAACTCTGTGATAGCTAGGTTGTTCACAAAAAAAACTGTATAAGGCAGCAAACCCATAAACCATCATTGTGACAGGTAACTGTAGTTATCAACAATGAGGCACAGGTTGCAGAAGGGGACAAGACCATGTACAGCTTCAGAAAGTGAAGCCAATTTTGAATATCAGAGATTCACTGGCTGTGGGAATTTACAAGCTCTACAAACTAATCCCAGGGGTTACTATACTTGGCTGATCACAGTTTACAGATGCAGAGAACACAGGTACAATTTGCAAGTCCACTGTTCCTAGTCCACTATGTCCTCCACTATAGCCAGTTCCCCCCTGCACACCTTTGCAATTCTTGGTGATATTAAGAGTGTTGCTTCATGGTGGATCTCGACCTGAAGTCCAACTAAATTCAAATTTTTTTGGACATTGTTGTTTTAACTCTAATTGCTAATTTAATTGTGGAAGCTGCATTTTTTTCTCATAATACAAATACATTAAATACAAGACTCAACACTGTCAATCCCCCAAACACTGGCACTCTACACCCCCCATCCCACCATGCAGATAGATAGATACCATGTGTCTAGATGATGTCTGGCTTAGTTTATTGGCTTTTTAAAAGTTGAAAAAATCTTGTTTTGGTACTTGAATGTGATTGACTGTCTTTATTAATTGCATTTATGAGTACATTTATTCTTAAAAAAGAAATATTGGGTATTAACAAAACAAACAATCATATGCACCTAGATGGATGCAACATTGATCTGATGCTACATATTTCCCCCGACCAGCTCCACAATGGGAAATGAGCAATCAAAGACTGTTGATCGCTCAGTTCTCAATCTTCAGTAAGCAGATAGTCTGTGACTGTTGGTCACCAGCTCTCTGCTATGCCCCTTCAGTGCTCACTCGAGCCATGGGCTGCCGAAGGAGTGGGAGCGGCTGGCTCAGGCCCTCAGCTGCTCACTGAGAGGCTGAGCCCATAGCGGCTCACTGAGCGACTGAGCCCACAGGCATCTGGGTGGATCCCAACATTAAAGTCTGGATCTCTTCAAAACCTGGACTGGATGAGTGACATCTGCTGACAGCAGGCTTTCACTGCACAGGAGTGCAGAGCAAAGAGTAGTCCTGTGACCTACAGAAGAAGTAGGGCCAAAAGAGTTTTGACCCTACTTCTTCATTAAACTAAGTTCTTGCAGTCCATAGAAAGTAAAAGGAAAGTACAAATTCAATTACTTGATTTTTAAGTAATGTTTATGTTTTTTCAGTATGATTTAACAGAAGATAATAAAAAGCTATCAAATTGTCCTTCCATCTCCATGTGGATAATGGTGGTAAGCACAATCTGCTTTTATCTCATACATGTCAGGGCAGGGCTCAGCACTTCCTGCTCTGAGCTGGCTGCTCAGCTGTCGGCTAATTGCCAGCTCCTTTCTCTCCACAGTGACTCAGCTGTTGATGATCTGCTCGCCAGTCCTGCCTACTTAAAGCCGTCAAGCTCACTTCATCTCTGCCTTCGCCTTTGGTCACATCTCAGAGACTTTCTCCTGTGTTCCTGTTGAAGACTTGCTAGGCTGACGTCCCTTCTGGCTCCTGATCCTGCTTGCTGTACTACTACGTTGATCTCTGGCTCTCTGACATTGGCATTGGCTGACTACCCGATCTGGTTTCTGAACTCTGGCTATGTATTGACTACCCTTACTCGGTTTACCTTTTTATTATTATTAAACAAGTGTGATTAACTGTATTTCTGTCTCGGTCTGATTCATGGTTTCTGATAATACATTTGCTTTGCCTGCCTATAGCAAAACTGTCTCAATACATTGTTCAATAAACTTTGGGCTCTTCACTATTACAGGAAGTAAGAGAAGGAAGGGATAGAAGGAAGGGGGAGAGGGTGCTTGTCACCAGTACGGAAAGGAATGCATAGCAATAAAAACTGAAATATTCAACTCTTCCTTAGTTAAAAAAAATGTCCTTGTGAAGATTTTTCCCAACACTTCCTGTCTTGGCAGGAAGTTTTGGGAATCTTCTTATTAGAGACACAAATAGCAATAACGACCTGAAAATGCTTTTACCCTTCCCTTCTATATCCAAAACATAATAAAAAGTCATAGCTTGAGGTGGGCTTTAATACATACAGTATCTCACAAAAGTGAGTACACCCCTCACATTTTTGTAAATATTTTATTATCTTTTCTTGTAACAACACTGAAGAAATTACACTTTGCTACAATGTAAAGTAAGCAAGTGTACAGCTTGTATAACTGTGTACATTTTCTGTCCCCTCAAAATAACTCAACACACAGCCATTAATGTCTAAACCGCTGGCAATAAAAGTGAGTACACCCCTAAGTGAAAATGTCCAAATTGGGCCCAAAGGGTCAATATTTTGTATGGCCACCATTATTTTCCAGCACTGCTTTAATGCTCTTGGGCATGGAGTTCACCAGAGCTTCACAGGTCCACTCCTCCATGATGACATCATGGAGCTGGTGGATGTTGGAGACGTTGCACTTCTCCACCGTCCATTTGAGGATGCCCCGCAGATGCTCAATAGGGTTTAGGTCTTGAGACTTGGCCAGTCCATCACCTTTACCCCAGCTTCTTTAGCAAGGCAGTGGTCGTCTTGGAGGTGTGTTTGGGGTCTTTATCATGTTGGAATACTGCCCTGCGGCCCAGTCTCTGAAGGGAAGAGATCATGCTCTGCTTCAGTCACAGTACATGTTAGCATTCATGGTTCCCTCAAAGAGCTGTAGCTCCCCAGTTCCGGCAGCACTTATGCAGCCCCAGACCATGACATTCTTACCACCATGTAGCTTATGCTTCAGCTGGAGCTTGGAATGTTTTTTTTTTTTTAAAGCCAGTGATTGGTTTTAAGGTAAAAGTGATCTGGGCAACTATAAAAGGTGCACCACCCCCTGCCGCAGGCTCCTAGGCTCTCCTGTTCCTCTGAGAAGTCCAGGATCATAGTACAAGGTTGTAATGCAGCGTACACATGATTGGACATTGATCAGACATTCCAAAAACAAAATTCATGGATTTTTTCCGACGGATGTTGGCTCAAACTTGTCTACATGGTTACACAAAGTTGTCAAAATTTCCGAACGTCAAGAACGTGGTGACGTACAACACCTATGATGGGACTAGAAAAGGGAAGTTCAATACCAAGTGTGCCACCCTTTGGGCTCCTTCTGCTAATCTCCTGATAGTAGAAGTTTGGTGAGAGATGATTCGCACTTTTCAGACTCATGCTTTTCAGTCCGCTACTGCTCTTCAGTTTGTGCTTGTGGGTTTGTATCTGGTTTTCAGTGTGTGTAGTCAGTTCGTATCTGTTTTTTCAGTATGTTCTTGTCCGCTCGTATCTGATTTTCAGCTCGCTCTTCTCAGGCCTTGCTGTTTTTCAGTGCTTTCTGTTCATTCATTCTGACCAGCCGACCGTTTTGAAACCATGTGGCGGTTATGTACTCGTCGTAGAGTTCGTGTTATGCAGGGGCTTGGTTTTGGGGTTCTTACTTTGACCCAAACCCAGTCCATGAACAGGACGGGGAGGAGGAGTTCATGGATCAAGAATTGGTTACTCAAGCGTGACCAATTCACGCACATGCCTTTGTTGCTGGAGATCCATGAGAATAATCCTGATGATTTCAGGAATAATCTCCGGATGATGGACCCGTTTTTCACCGTTTGTTGGCTTTGCTGTCCCCTTATATTATGAAGCAGGACACCTGCATGTGGCAAGCCATCACTCCCAAGCAGAGGCTAGTTGCCACGTTGCGGGTACTTGGCGTTGGGGAGAAGTCTGCAGGACATCAAGTTCTCGACAGGCATCTCCCCCCAGGCTCTGGAGATCATTATTCCAGATAACTGTTCTGCCATCATTCAGGTCCTGCAGAAGGACTATATTAGGGTAATTTGTATCCTTTAACATCACATTCTATGTATTTAATGTTTGCTAATGTATTGTCCCCCCTATACATTGTAAAGCCCTGTGTAAACTGTTGATGCTATATAAATCGCGTATAATAATAATAATAATAATAATAAAAGTATTGTATTTCTTTCATCATTCCCTAATTACTATGATTGTAATATGCTGTGAATGTCCCCTTTGTCCTCATGCATGCTTGAATTTTTTAAACTTCCTTTTTTGTCCTTCATGCATATTTGCCCTCACTAACCTCCCCAGCATGCTATCCTGGGCCCATAAACACCTAGCCTAGTCACTTAACAATGTATTTTGGCAGCTTCATTGCAGTGCTTTACGCTAAACACCCCCTAAAATGTGTCCAAATGTTATTGGTGTGTTTAAATTCATGGAAAATAACAGAATTGCGCTGGAAGGGACTAGTCATCATACATGTGATCACCAGTCAACAGTAATATTCAACATGTGAATGAACACAAAGTGATGAAATAAAACACAATTGAAAACTAAAAACATATTAGCAAATAATAGTCCATCAAATGTGCATTACTAATATGCAACAGTGAAAACAAAAAGTCCATGCATATACAGTGTATGTAAACCACCCGAGTGATGAATAAAAATCAAAATGATCTGGAATTCCTGCTGTGTGAAGGCAAAAGTGCTTGATCCACCACCATGAATAAAGACTGGCCGCTTACCAGAAATTCATGATCCCCCGCTACAGAGGATCAGAGAAAGCTGTTTGTATATAGTGATCTGGATCACAACCAATGGATCAGAAGCCTTGCATTGGGATGAGACATCAAAGACCTTGGTGCCGTGATGGAGGTATTCACAATGACAGGTATTAGGGCATCAGCCCACAGCAGAGTGGATGTGGCATGTAAAATAGAAAGGCTCCAATAGTGTAAAATCATTAACTTTATTAAAATAATCAAGAAGAATACACTCACATGCTAGTAGTCAGCAGTAAGCGCCTAGAAAGAGTCTGGAGTGCCGGTCAGAGGCTCACAGACAGCCCGTCCTACTGGTAACCACAGCAGCGATGGGAGGTGACGTGAACACGTCGCTCCGCCCTACACGGCGTTTCGTAATAGAGTTACGTCATCCAGGGGCAAATTCATGCCGAGTGCCAGAGGCTTTTTTTGGGGGTCCCAAAATAATTTGTAACCCTCCCTCCCCCCCAACCGCTAAGTCAACCGATATTAATCCTCTATCTGCTGACTTTGCCAAACCCATACACACTATACCTACCTATTTTGTGGTCATATTTATAGATGAATTAACCAAAGCATGTAGTGAAAGGCCTGCCTGAATACTTTCAAATGGTACTGTTTAACCACTTCAATAGCAGGCACTTAGACACCTTCCCGCCCAGGCCAATTTTCAGCTTTCAGCGCTGTCGCAATTTGAATGACAATTGCGCGGTCATGCTACACTGTACTCAAACAAATTTTTTATCATTTTTTTCCCACAAATAGAGCTTTCTTTTGGTGGTATTTGATCACCTCTGCGGTTTTTATTTTTTGCGCAACAAATAAAAAAAGACCGAAAATTTTGAAAAAAAATGGTTTTCTTTGTTTCTGTTAAAACTTTTTGTAAATAAGTACGTTTTCTTCTTTGATGATGGGCACTGATATGGCTGCACTGACGGGCACTGATATGGCGACACTGATGGGCACCGATGAGGTGGCACCAATGAGGTGGCACTGATGAGGTGGCAATGACGGGCACTGATGATGGGCAATGATAGGCGGCACTGATGGGCACTGATAGGTGGCACTGATGGGCACTGATAGGTGGCACTGGTATGCGGCACTGATGGGCACTCATAGGTGGCATGGATGGGCACTTATAGGCGGCACTGATGGGCACTCATAGGTGGCATTGATGGGCACTCGTAGGTGGCATTGATGGTTACTTATGGGTGGCACTGATAGTTGGCACAGATGGGCACGGATGGGCACTGATAGATGGGCACTGATGGGCATGGATGGGCACTGACAGGTGGCATAAATGGACACTGATGGGTGGCACTGATGACACTGCTTGTTTGCAGTGATGCCCCTAAGGGTGGCATTGCTGGGCATCACTGCAACATAATGGTGCCAATCAGTGCCCATTTGTGGGCACTGATTGGCACAGATTTGGCACACTGGGCACATGTGGATGGCCATGGGGTACATACCTGGTCAGCCACATGTTACCCCTTCCCTGGTGGTCCTAGTGGCGATCCCTGGTGGTCCAGTGTGGTGATCTGCGGGGGGGCTGCGCTGATAAACAATCAGCGCAGACCCCCCCTGCCAGGAGAGCCGCCGATCGGCTCTCCTCTACTCGCGTCTGTCAGACGCGAGTGAGGAAGAGCCGATCAACGGCTCTTCCTATCGACAGCGTGATCAGCCGTGATTGGACACGGCTGATCACGTGGTAAAGAGCCTCCACCGGAGGCTCTTTACCAAGATCGGTGTAGCGGTGTGTCAGACTGACAGACCAATCCACCGATTGCCGCAATGCGCGCCCTCGGGGGCGAGCTGCGGCATGTTATCCTGCTGGACGTCATATGACGTCCAGTCAGGATAACAGAACCACTTCCCGGACGTCAATCCACCATAGGGCGGGCGGGAAGTGGTTAAAGTTTTGTTCTCCTATTATCTTGATAGGTAATTGCAGAATGTAAAAATGTGCTTCCATTTGTACAGTGTGTATTTTTATTTTTGTATTATGACACTTCTTACCTGTCCAATGGGCTGCCAATAGTGTAAGTAAGGAGGGGCTGGCCAAAGTAACCCCCATTATGTATGCATTCAGCTCTCAATGAAGTGGAGAGGGTTACCTGTCCAAAACATCTCCCCCCCTCAAGTTTTTACAATGTACCATCAGAGGGAGGGGAGGAATCTGATAATTGGACCTTATACTTTTGTCTTTAAATACTCCTTCAAATAAATGTTATACTGATGTTGGCCAAGAATTTTTGTGTCTAATCTGCTTGCAATGTTTATGTGCAAATTTACAATTTTTTTTCTTGTTTGACTCCACAGTTTCCTTCAACACCACAGGAATGGCAGACTGTGGCATCCCACTTTGCCTATCGTTGGGACTTTCCCAACTGTGGAGGGGCAATTGATGGGAAACACGTCCACATAGTTCCACCCCCCCAACTCGGGGTCATACTATTATAACTATAAGGGGTTTAATAGTATTGTGATGTTGGCGGTGGTGTCGGTGACATATGAGTTCCTCTATGTGAACGTGGGGAAGAATGGCAGGATGTTGGATGGTGGAGTCATTGCCCAGATGGAGTTCTACAAGCATCTCCATAGTGTTGGCTTGGGATTGCCACCTCCGGAAGAGAACATGAAAGGACTCCCGTGGGCTAGAACGACGCTGTGGGTGGCTTCGTTCCAGCCTTCTAATTGTTAATCATGGCCTCACTTCCCATTTACTCGGCTGCCAATGGCGCCGGTTTTGAAAAAATACACAGTATTCAGAATCGCCATTTTCGGCGATCTAAATACTTTGAAGTGCAGAGGAGCGATCGGGAGTCTTTTAGACCCCCAATCCCTCCATAAAGAGTACCTGTCACCACCTATTACTGTCACAAGGGATGTTTACATTCCTTGTGACAGCAATAAAAGTCATCAATTTTTTTTTTTAACACTATTTATAAATATAAAAATAAATAAAAAATAAATAAGAATTTTTTTTTTTTTAAAGTGCCCCCGTCCCCGCGAGCTCGCGCAGCAAAGAAAACGCATACGGAATTCAAATCCAGCATATGTAAACGGTGTTCAAATCACACATGTGAGGTATCGCCGCGATCGTCAGAGCGAGAGTAATAATTCTAGCAATAGAAATCCTCTGTAACTCTAACCTGGTAACCGTAAAAAAAATTTAAAGCATAGCCTATGGAAATTCTTAGGTACCGTAGTTTGTCGCCATTCCACGAGTGCGTGCAATTTTAAAGCGTGACATGTTTGGTATCTATTTACTCGGCGTAACATCATCTTTCACATTATACAAAAAAATGTGGGTAACTTTACTGTTTGGCTTTTTTAAAATTCATGAAAGTGTCCCTTTTCCCCAAAATTTGCGTTTAAAACACCGCTGCACAAATACCGTGTAATATAAAATATTGCAACAATCTCCGTTTTATTCTCTAGATTTTCTGCTAAAAAATATATATATATTGTTTGGGGGTTCTAAGTAATTTTCTAGCAAAAAATTTACTTTGTAAACACCAAATTTCAAAAATAGGCTTAGTCATGAAAGGGATAACATTATTTTTTGTCACATTAATTAGAACTAGCCTTTTTTGGTTAAACAGGCATGTTTCAAAGCAATGCATAACATACACAACTTGGGAACTTACAAAGTTCAACTTTAATAAAGTGAAGGCAATATCAGACATTAGTATGTCAAAACTGTGTTGATCTTGCCTTCATCGGATGGGGTGATGTCACCCCTGTAAAAGCCAAATTTTGAAGATGCACACAAATTGAGAGTCAAAATGAGGATTTCCCTCCTGATCCCATGCCTAATGTCAACATGTGCTAGCTCCCATCATGGGGGATCAATGGACATGTTTTGGGGGTGCAACCCCTTCCTCTCAGCTACTTTAGTTGGGTGGAAGGGGTTGCATCTACAAAACACTTACATTAATCTCCCATGATTGCAGATAACACATGTTGACACACTGTGTGCATCTTCAAAATTTGGCTTTTAAAATGCTTTAGAACTTTTTTTAAAGCAAAAACACACAATAAAAAAGTATAACATTTTTGTGTGGTTTAGATTCTCCCTAAAACATCAATGAAGTTCTTCATTTTTTGTTGAAGATCATTGATGTTTTGCTTAAGATTTTCTAAATCGCGATTGCACCCCATTATCTCCCCAATGAGGATCTGGGCACTTTCACTTGTGAAATGACATTCTTTTTCCACAACATCCACATCACCTAAAAAGAAAAAAAAAAAAAAAAAAACACACCATGTATTATAAATTTATATAAATCTATTACCTGAAGCTGCTGTCTCAGACACTCCCCTGTTGTGTCGCCCACTTCCAAAATGTCTCCCTCCTCCTCCTCCTCTGCTTGGGTTTTGGTGACTTCCCCTTCTTTTGGAGGTGGGGGGTCCCTGGTGTCCTCTGATGTCCCGAGTCTTTTCTCCCCTATGTGAATAAAAAATAGGTATACTCAGCACACAGATATTGGAGGGCAGAAATAGTAATATGAAACATTGCTTGGAAGTGTCGTACAATTGTCTGTTTTGGCAGAGTTCCAAGCTGAAGACATTGTTATCTCCTTTCCAATTCTGGAATACTTCCCTTTTTTGGACAAGTTTCACACATGGAGACACCCCAAGTACCAACTGGAGCACCTGTGTGGGAAACCCTAAAAAGTTTGTTCTGGAATCCCACACTAGTGCTCCTGCGTCCAGATGTGTAAACAGCTGCTGAGTTTCCTCTCCTTTACACTGAATCAAGTTTGCATTTCATTCTAGTTACAAAACCATTTAGACAACAATCTTCTTTTAATACAAATAGGCCTGAACAAATGTAGTTAACCTGCATGTGCCCCAAACATCGTATTTTACTGGGCGAACAAAGTTTCCACGACCGATTAATGTGCCGATGACCATGAAAGTTGCCATTTTTAACTGTACAACAGTAAAGAAAAGCACATGTACCAGCATGCAAGTAATAATAATAATAGGAAAACAGGACAACTATTTACTTTTTAGAAGCACTCTCTTGATTCTTCTGTACTGATCATGCTCCCTCAATTTGAGGTCTGACCATCGTTTCCTCAGTTGATCCTTGGATCGCTGTACCCCAAAATTCTTCTGCAGACTCTTCACAACTTTAGTCATGATCTTGGCCTTTCTCACATTTGGGTTTAGGTACAGTCCATACTTCCCATCATAGTTGGCCCTCTTCAAGATGTCCATCATCTCTACAAAGGACATATTTGAGGCCTTCAAACTTCTCTGGGATTGGGACGTTTGTGGCCCCTGGGCTTTCATCGTCCTCCTTGCTGAGATTATCATGCACCTGTTGTGTCTCCGCCATGTGCTCTCTCTCCCCACTGCACCGAAACACAAGAGGTGGGAAATAGACTAGAAAGAACCTCAGGGGCGGTTGGAGTTTCACGCATGCACAGTGTATATAAAGCATAACACGCGTGTGTCGTACGTACGATCTGTGAGTGGAGGACGAAGTAACGGAAGCAATAATCGTTCTAATGAAGGTACAATTTTAACTTGGTTTATCACTGGCCCTATACTACTTATAGATTGAGGCCTATATTGGGTCAAGATTAGGAGAGGTTAGACTGACATTAGGGTTTGTCTTGTGTTGTGTCTTGCAGAGAAAATGGATGGGTTCAAAGACCACAGCTATCTCCCAATCTTCATAGACAAGTACAGGGAGCTGCCCTGTCTGTGGCAGGTGAAACATCCACAATATAATAACAAAATATAGAGGCAGGGAGCGATGGAGAAACTGCTGGAGTTGGTGAAACCACACGTCCCCATTGCTAACATCCCCTATTTAAAAACAAAAATTGGAGGCCTGAAGAGCACAAATTTTAGGGAGCGCAAGAAGGTCCAGGATTCCCAGAGATCAGGAGCAGCAGCAGATGACATTTATGTACCCAGGCTGTGGTACTTTGGGAGACTGAATTTTCTGTCAGACCAGACTGAAGTCAGGCCATCACTCTTCCTTCCACACTTCCTTCCACCTCAGCTGAGGCTTCCGACATCCAACCTGGGCCTTCCAGCCAGGAAGAAGTGGTGGAGTCCAGCTTGAGCCAGGTATAGCATTGTTCAACATATTTCTTGTCAAAAAATTGTTAACTAGATGTTATTATTGATCACTAATTGCTGATTTAATAAAGTGTTTTACATATCAATAGACAGTAGTGGCCAAAAATGATTGTGACAAGAATGAAAAATGATGGGGTCAGAATGATAGTCTTTTCTATTTGTTAACATTCAATTTGCAACAGTCATGAGCTGAAAATTGTGTGTAATTGATGACCAAAAAACTAAAACTATGTCCCTTTTTTTATACACAGGAAACCCTCAGCCAGGAGGAGGGCGTGGAATGTGGCAGCCAGGAGAAGGCTGTGTAATGTGGCAGCCAGGAGGAGGCTGTGGAATGTGGCAGCCAGGAGGTGGCAGGGGTTAGTGGCAGTCAGGAGGTGGCCGGACCCAGTAGCCTGGCAGAATCACAGGTCCTTCCCCACCGCCTTCCACCAAAAAGGCCCAGGAAGGGGAGGAACGTGGAGGAGTCAGCACTCAGGCTGATTGGGGAGGCTTCTGCGGCCCTCAGAACCACCCCCACTCTTCAAGAGGCCTTTGCCTCCATGGCTGCATGCAAACTACAGGAAATGGAGGAGGGCCAACGCCTCTTGTGTGAGGAAATCATGTACCTCACACTAAATAAGGGTTTAAGGGGCGAAATCACCAACATAACCCACCTGTGTGAGTTGGACCATCCTCCTCCTCCTCCCCCTCCTCCCCCTCCTCCCCCTCCTCCCCCTCCTCCTGCCACACCTCCAACACCTCAGCCACAGCCTGGATGTTGCCTGGAAGGAAGAGTGGAAGGAAGACAAGAAAGTGATGGCCTGGGTTCAGTCTGGTCTGATAAAAGACGCAGGCTCTTGTATGATCACAGCCTGGGGACATATATGTCATCTGCTGCTGTTCCTGATCTGCTGCTGTAGTCTGGGACTGGATTGTGCTCACTATTATAAGGACTCCCCAGGCCACCAATTTTGGCTGGCAAATAATTGATGTGTGCCCTGGCGTACAAAGGCTTCGCCAATTTCAGCAGTTTCTCCAGCTTTGCCTTCCTCTTTATTTTGTTATGACCGCTAATAAACGGATATGTATTTTTCACAAATACTTGCCTATGTGTTTTCCTTCAATAAGGACAGTTTGTTTGTGAGTAGGCAGGTACATTTCAAAAATACGATGTCAAATTAACAAGGGACACCATCCTGTTGCCTCTTGCTAACTGGTTATATGACTGTTTGACTTTATGTTCATGCAATCTTCATCAGCTTCAATGTCACTGTTTACGTTAGAAACACGTTTGTTTCAACAAAGACATGCCGAACTCACTCTTACCTACACCGCCGCCTGCACACAGCATTCCCTACAGCAGCTGAGAATATGTTTAGCTGTCATTCTTCATCAGTCATCCACACCACTGGACCCGCTCACTACAGGACCATAAGTCAATTTAATTCAGTTTGTATCACTCCACTGTCCTGCACAGATCCCTTACAATCATACCTCCTGCTCTGCTCTAATACTAAACTTTCAGTGTTAACAAGCAAACTAAAGCCAGTAACCTGTGACATGACACTGTGAGGAACTTATGTACGAACACTACCTTCCCCCCATTAGCACCTCCTACTACCACCGCCCTGGTGCAGCATGTACACGGTCTGTCTGCTTCTCCGTATGGCTAATGGACTCTAATTTTTGCATGTGCCTTTCCTGAGGATCCCGAATACAGGACGATCTACTATGCAGCAAGACTAATCCGGATAGGGGAGAGAACATTGCACCTCACTACAACGGACGATCATAACCTCTCCATCGCTTACACCAAGTAAAATATAAAAGCAAACTCCCTAAATATGAGCATTGGTTTAATACATCAAAGCTTGACCTTCCGTTCTGGGATGCCCAATTGCGACTACCTTCAAATCCCCGGTGATCCTACACAATTCCTACTCAGCTCAGAAGAGATCAAGAACTCATTGCATTCACGTTTAACAGGACACTGCTGTTTCATTATTAGATGTGATCAGTTAATACTTTCTTCACACAGATCGGCTAAAAACTGGTGTTTGGTAATGTATCACCATTACATTTATTAACGGTCGGCTGCAACTACTCCTCCCAGAGCTGCATACATAACATCTTATTAGAACACATGTCCCTTTTACGGTTACCTTTAAATGTACGTCAACCCTTACACACCGTAGATCAACTCCAGGAGGCTGTTTGCATACAGCCCTCCCCCCTTCAATACAACCACTTTAGTTTACTATTTCTTTCCATATAGTAACACGAACCACCGCATAACTACCTTAAAGGTATTTCACACTCCCCTACATCACACTTAGCTCCCCTGGCAGCACGTCGCATATCACCACGAAACCTAGAATTCGACAGGCATACTTTACATACCACTCATAAATTTGTTTACTCAACAGGATGACCTATTTCTAACGAACATACTGAGATAAATGGTTAATTCCAATTTAACTAATGAGGATGAATGCAGAACACCTGGAGGGCTGGTGCACTTAAAATTGTACATCCCCCTCTTTGCTCCAACATTCATACAGCGAATCACCTGACATTGCGGGTGAGACCAATAAGATTTATACATATGCCGCCACACTGGGGTAATGATAAAATCCTGCATTCTCGTACTGGATATTAAACAGCTCTAACCTACCTGTCGTACAAAGAAACACTAACACACCTTACTCCTTGGACTAGCTGATAACATGTCAGGAAAAATTAGAAAGCCTGCTATAAACAACCATTCTAGGTGGGATCACCCTATTGAATACACCGACTGCGATTACATTTGATCGAGATGCACACACTCCTTCACAGGGGGAACATCACTGCTACACACCTCCCAATACACAGGCTAGGACAACTTATTGGGCAGCAGACTACTAGACAAAGGATTAATATTATTTCATTAATGTACTGTTAAGGTTCCTAATGCCGGTTTTATTCATTATTCTTTATTCTTCATTTTAGTCTGCATTTTTGATACTACTAGTAATGACTGATACCCAGTAGGCTATACTTATACAGAAATCGACCTTGACTGCACTGTTTTATGGTTTTATGATGGTTTCTACTCACTTTTCATTATTATTGGTCATATTACCATACATGTTTTATTTGCTTATATGTTTTTTTATTTCAGGCTTAGAGGATAACTACATACTCTTCTAGATTCTCTTGTGGCATGATTCTTGTCATATGTACGTAACCTTCAGTCATCACCTGACTAGCAATTATTTCTCCTTAGTGTCCATAAACACATCCTAATATACTCGCCACACTCACCTATTTTATGCGTTTCTCTTTCACACCCCTATAGCATCGCTGCTTACATGCTCACCTGATCCCTCACCCCAGTTACGGGGACATGTGACAAGTTGCAAGACACACAATCTTTGTCTTTCCACATATCATCTTCCATAGTTTTAAATTCCTTATATTTTATACAATATTCTCACAAAATATATCCCTCCCATTTTATATATGAGCAAAACCCTCCACTGCTTTACCTTCAGAGCAGGTAACGGCGGGTTTACCCGTGAGTGTACTGATCTCCCGTGTAAGACAGTTACTGACCCCCAAACGGTACTATTGAGAAGTACAGACCTGACACCAGGTCAAGTCCTATTACCTTCAAACTGTACACATTACCTCCTCTATAGAGTAGAGGAGGTTAATTAATTACCCCCTTCCCTTGCCCTCCTATTTCGAGTCCTCTTCATAGACGGTTTACACACCCCTGACCTTGCTTATTACGGTAAATAATAAGAGCAATCTCCACAAGCACACTCAAACTCACACGTAATTCCAATATCTACGGACACCCGTTATACTATCATGCAAGCCAACAATACACCCTCTTCTCTTTCCAAGGTAAAACTCTGTTCCCTGAATGTCCGTGGACTTAACTTGCCTGAAAAGAGATCTCAATTGTTACACTCCCTAAAAACAAGTAAGACTCAGATAGCCTTTCTGCAGGAAACTCATTTCCGTACTGACAACATCCCAAAACTTTACAACCATCACTACCCTACCGTATTTCATGCCTCCAACAAAGAAGCTAAAACAAAAGGTGTAGCGATTTTAGTAGCAAAAAATTGTCCTTTAAAAATATCAGAAGTTAAAAAGGACACCTATGGCAGATACATATTTCTTAAGGGAACTCTTCATAATTCTCCTATTACGTTGGCCAACCTTTACGCCCCGAACAAAAACCAGGTCTCATTTTTTCGCGAAACCCTTCATTTACTCACCGAATTCTGCTCTGGAATACTCATTGTCGGAGGAGATTTTAATGTGGCCTTATCGCCATCTCAAGATTCGTCCACCGGGGCATCCTCCATGCCTTACAGAGCCCTAAAATCCATCAAAAAACATCTCCAAGAACTATCACTACATGATTCCTGGAGAACATTACACCCAAACGAGAGAGACTTCACATACTATTCGGCTCCACACAACAAATACACAAGAATTGACCACTTTTTTATATCACAAACTGACCTACCATTACTATCCAAGGCCTCAATTGACCCAATGGTTATTTCCGATCATAACCCGATATCCATTACCCTTGAATTCCCCGCATGCCGACCTAGAAACAGAATTTGGCGTCTTGATAACTCAACATTAGCGGACATCGACGTCACCCAAAAACTGAACAAATGCCTACAACAATATTTTAAAGAAAACGTTCCTGGGGAATCAAAACAATCAAGCATTTGGGCTGCACATAAGTGTGTAATCCGTGGGGAAATTATCTCGCTCAATGCTAATAAATTCAGACTTAAGAGAGAACGCCTTACAGCCCTATATACAAAAATACACACGCTGGAAAAGGCTCACAAACTTTCACTAGCCACAAATTCACTATCTGACCTCACTAAAGCCAGAGAGGAACTCTTAGAAGAATTAGGTAAAACCTTGAAGCGCAAATATGTTTTAACACAAAAACTATTTTACGAGTTTGGAAATAAATCTGGAAAACTATTGGCCAAAGCCTTACAATCTAAGAAAGCATCACATACCATACACACGATTAGAAATTCCTCGGGAACAAATTTTTCCACCCCGGCAGAAATCGCCAACCAATTTGTCCGATACTTCTCAGACCTATACAATTTACCCACTTCTAAGGAGACAAATCCCAATACAGAAAGAGAAAATGCGTTAAGAGATTTTCTAACCCAACACTGCCCGACGTCCATCTCTCCAGAAGACATAGAACTCCTAAACTGCCCCATTACCCCAGACGAAATCTCAAATGTACTAAAACAACTCAAGCCAGGCAAAAGCCCAGGCCCGGACGGTCTGACGGTGGGCTACTACAAAACTTTCCAAGAGATACTGATTCCCCACCTCACCAAGACCTTTAATGAATTATCTTCCTCGCCCCAAACAAACAAAGACTTATTGGAAGCACACATCACACTCATACCGAAACCCGGCAAAGATGAGACACTGGTATCCAATTACCGGCCTATCTCTCTCCTTAACGTCGACATGAAAATATTTGCCAAAACTTTAGCCAATAGAATTCTCCAGTTCCTTCCCAACTTAATTTCATTAGACCAGGTTGGATTTATCCCTGGCAGAGAGGCTAGAGATAACACTATAAAAGCTATCAATGTCCATCATTGGCTCTCAACGTCCTCCACACAAGGCTTTTTCCTATCCCTTGATGCGGAGAAGGCGTTCGACAGGGTGGCATGGGACTATATGACTGCAGTTCTACAGGCTATGAAATTCCCAGCTCTTTTTATCCAAATGATTCTAACGCTATACGCTTCTCCCACAGCCAAAATAAGAGTTAATGGTCATCTGTCGGACGCCTTCTCCGTATCTAATGGCACCAGGCAAGGGTGTCCGTTATCCCCGATTCTTTTTGTCCTTTCCCTAGAACCCATACTGCACAAACTCAGGACCAACCCTGATATTAATGGCATCGAAATAAAGCGCAAACATTACAAACTGGCAGCATATGCAGACGACATTCTCCTCTTCCTCTCCAACCCTTTAATTTCGATCCCTAACTTATTGAAAGACTTTGCCCTCTTTCACACATTGTCTAATCTGAAAATAAATTTCTCCAAATCCAAGGCCCTCAATATTTCTCTACCACCAGAGATAGTCTCTTTATGCCAAACTAACTTCCCTTTTAGCTGGGCACCTCACTCTCTTACATACCTAGGCATCCAAATTCCAGCCAAGTTAAACGATTTATATGATAAAAACTACTCTCCATTACTACAAGCCATAAAAACCGATCTCAACAAATGGTCTTCGGGCCAATTTTCCTGGTTTGGGCGCATAGCCATTTTAAAAATGAATATACTACCCCGTATATTATACGTTCTACAAACGGTCCCGATCAATGTACCACCAACATTCTTTAAAACGTACAAAAAACTTTGCAGAAACTTTATTTGGGCCCACAAACCACCTAGAATCAGCTGGGATAGAATGACTCTTCCAAAACTTAAAGGTGGACTAGGCTTACCAGATATACATAAATATTATACAGCATGTCATCTCACCAGAGTAATTGATTGGCACATACATACACACTCGAAAGATTGGATCGCTTTGGAAGATTCCTGTGACAGCATCCCTTTATCCAATATCCCATGGCTTAACAATAAGGTCATTCCCAGAGTATATTCAAATCACCCGCTCATAGGACCTACCTTACATAGTTTCAAAACTGCGTGTCAATCCCTCACACTAACTCCTACACCAGGCCCAATGACTCCCCTGACGAACAACCCCGACTTTCCACCGGGAGTCGTAAGAAACAACACTACAAGCCATACCACGGAACACCCGCTGAGAGCCCATCACTTCTTCGACAAAGGTTCTATTATTCCATTTTCGGCTCTAGCTACGCAATACCCAGACATAAAACATTTCCCTTTTCCATTTCCTACAAATAAGACATTTCCTAAAGGGTAACTCACTCACATCGCAATGGTCCAGAGAATTACACCCTATTGAATCACTATGCACTATGACTTGCCCCCAAAACCACTTAATTTCTACTATATATTCCATGCTATTTGGGGAAATCAATCACAAAGATAACCCAACTAATCAGAAATGGGAAAGTGAACTTCAAATTGACCTTTCCCCTGAAGACTGGGAAAACATATACGAGCATACCCACAAAGGCTCCATAAACATTTCCGCGCAAGAAAACAATTTCAAACTGTACTCAAGATGGTACCGGACTCCAGAACGAATCCATAGCTTTAATCCTCACATTTCACCTTTATGCTGGAGATGTAACTCTGAAGTGGGTACTCTCCTCCATATTTGGTGGGAATGCTCACTTATTAAACCATTCTGGGAACAGGTACACAGCTTGATATCTCGAATAACCACATACACTCTGGACCCGTCAGCAGCTCAGTTTTTACTACATCACACAACCCTGCCACAAGCCACATACAGGAAGTCCTTAGCACTTCACCTCGTAAACGCTGCCAAACAATGTGTCCCTCTATTTTGGAGAAAGATCAACCCACCCAAAATTTCCGACTGGTTAAAGCGCATAGATAAGATAGCAGAAATGGAAGACCTAATCCATCAGGCTAACGACAATCCCACAAAATTTCGCAAAACTTGGGCATGTTGGCTACACTTTCGAGAATCCTCGGAATTCCAAACACTTCTCCTCGACCCACCCCGCAGACACACAAGGGGACTTAATGGTTCCGTTGCATAATAGTGCTGATTTGAGATAAAATCCAAAGATCCATGAGATATACCCAAGTCTTGGCTGTACCAGTTTAGATCCACTCTTTTTGAGTTCTGCACATAACGGGTAATTACCCCCTAATTCACCTCTTTTTCTCCTACCCTCAACATGTAAGGAAGGAGAACTAATCACGCCTCTATCACTAAAAGTTCTAACCTCCCTCCCTCACAATTTAGAGTGTAACCGTCAACACTACCATCTTCCCCCTCCCCACTTTCTACCCATACCTCATTGTAGCTATAAAAATTATAATCCCAAAACAATACTTACGAGACTCCCCGATATTGTCTATGTGTCCAACACTAAAACGCCTTATAATTAGCAATCACCACCTCACCCCCCTTGCACAGTTTGATCCCAAGTAGGGTGCTCGGGCTGGGTGAGGTTTAACGTTGGTCCACATGACAAACATGGGCCACTATAAGCAAAAATGAAAATAACCACTTATTACTACATCCAAATTATTTTGGACAAACTGGAACTCCCAGACCACACAGAAATGTTTCAAGAGTTTTTCTTCAATGACTTAGATAAACATGTTCTTTACCACTGTTCTTGTAAGGGCATTCTTGGTTAACTATAATTTTACTCCATAATGAGATAGTTCTGAAATGCTCAATGTCTAAACTTATGATCGAATGTAAATGCTCCATTTATGTGCATGATAACATTCTGTATCACCTGTTATTTTGTGTTATTTTATCTTACTCAATAAAAATTTTATGAGAAAATAAAAAAAAAAAACAAAAAAAAAAAAAACAAGGGACACCAACACCAAACAACTTTCTTGAGGTTAAAAAATACAAGATAATAATGGTTAGACTTGTGCACAGTGGAAAATTTCATTTAGTATCGGTTCGTTGTCATTCGTAAAATACATAATTTCGTTCTGTTATATTAGTTAGATTACGTTAATGCGTTTTCTGATAATTCGTTATTTCTGTAGAGTGACGATATTCGTTATACTGAATCTCGAATCATGTCGAATTCATTCATTATATGCGCTATAATTTAATTTGTATTAGTTGAAATTCGATATTTATGTATGTATATATATTTGTGATAATGATTCGTGGTTTGGAAAGTCGTTTGTTTATTGAATCTTTTAAACACACACAATGACAATATCTCTTCTGCTCTGCTCAAATACAATACAACACCCTTCTCACTCAGTTCTCAGGAATGCACTTTGCCAGTAATCCAACCTCCATCACAAAATTAATCAGCTGATTGGACTGTAAGATTTACTTTGAGTTGACCTTTGTTTCATTAGATCTTTAACGAATTACCGAATCATGTCGAATTAATTCGTTATATCCGCTATAATTTCTTTTGTATCGTTGAAATTCATTATTTTTTATTCGGACATTCGGTTGCAAAATTCTGCTGAATTTAGATTCGTTACAGAATGAATTGCACAAACCTAATAATGGTGTTGTGGTAACTTGACACACAAAACCCACCAAAAAAATGAGGGAGATCACCAAAAAAAAAATAAAAAATAAAACGGATATCATGATTTAAAAAACAACCAAAAAAAAAATATTCAGTATAAAAACAAAACAAAAAATTCTTCTGGAGATCTGATGAAAATAAAAAAATCATATTCATGAAATCACGTGAAATAATCAAGAAATCAGTTTGTGAGAACTCTGTGTGAATATGAGCAGCAAAACAACTTCATTCTCCTAGCATTATAAAGAAGAAGAGAATGCACTGCATTAAAAGATTTTAAAATTTGCAGCGTGAATGTGCTACCTCCATTACGGACGGTAGTGCTTCCGTCTCGTAATTTATTCTGAGCATGCGTGGCACTTTGTACGTTGGAATTGTGTACACACGATCGGAATTTGTGCAAATGGATTTTGTTGTCGGAAAATTTGAGAACCAGGTCTCAAATTTTGTGCAACGGAAATTCTGATGAAAACTGTCCGATGGAGCCTACACACTGTCGGAATTTCTGACAACAAGCTCCGATCGCACATTTTACATTGGAAAGTCTGACCGTGTGTACGGGCATAACAGTGAGAGCAGGAAGATATCAGGGAGCAACTGTTCCCCATCCCCTGAGACTAATGAACTGTAATGCAAAGTGTTTTGTATCACTTCTGAGTTCAGAGCTACCATTCACAGGCTACTGTAGCTAGGATAGCAGCTAATAAAGCATGATTTGTGCCTGATTAGCTGCATTGGAGTGCAGGGGAGACATTGGGGGGTCTAATAGATCCTTAATGTCTAGATAAAGAGGACCTGTCACCTGCCCATGCTATCACTTTGGGGAGGGGGGGGTTCTAACCCTTTGTGATTGCAATAAAGCTAAATGCAGAAAATAAATAAAAAAAGGAAAAAAGCTAGAAAGAAAAATACTGTAAACTGATAGCCATTTTCAAAGTTAATATGCAAGTGATTGTCAACAAAGGGCATGAGGAATTGAAGACTGGTGGACATGCAATAAGGAAAAAAAAAAACAACATGCCATACAACTGGGACAGGGTCCCCCTTTTAAAGCACTTTATAAGTGACATAGGAAGACACAAATCCTTTAAATTACATGCATGGAAGATGTCTCTAAGTTGTCTGTGGTATTACAGAACAGTACGATTCTCATGGACAACATCAATGACATCATATTCCTACATCACAAGAATGGCTGCGACACCTGATATTTTCCCCAGAGTTAATAGGCCTGAATTCAATCTAAAATCTATAGGAAATGTGACTCTTAAAAAATAAAGCTAATGCCCTCAACATTATAAAAATTGGCACGTGGCACAATAGATTAATAGTACAGTTTGTAAGCTTCTTTTTCACAGGACCAATCTATATTGTCTTAAAAGTGTAAAAAAAAATGTCAAAACATAAAAATGCATAAAAACCTCACATTTCCCAAAACCCTCCACCATTCCTGTATCTCCAATTTTCTCCAAAATAGACTTCAAGTATGTGTTTGTTAGAACTTGTCTAGCCGCAGGGCAATACGTAAGCACTTGGCAAAAGAATAAATAGAAAGAGATCAGCAATAAAAGATCAATCTCAGACTTCGCGCATAGGACAAGTGAAAGGTATGCAGCCTCCCCTAGTAGACCTTTGAAACCGTCGATGACGAAATGCGTAAGTCAGGGCTACGCACTCACGTCATTCCGGTACGCAAGCAGGGAGCCTGGAACACAGTTACAAGATGGCTCTTCCTGCTTATATATTTTTGACCATATGCTGTAGCGTGTTTCTTACTTTTGTTTTTAAGATTTAATAAAAGTTTTTTATCTGAAACTACTACACTATGGGAGCTTTATCTCTTCCTACAAGCATTTAAGCCATGAAGAGTTGTTGGATTATTCCTGAAGCAAGGATGGAGGCTGTGCTGAGTGGATGATCGGTCTGATGCCCTATACTGCCTAGGTGGATCGGGTGAAAGCATGGATCTGTGACGGAGCTACCAAGAGGGACCATTCAATACTATCCACATATGCCTATCACCCCTGCAGGGGTATAAGGAGCTGGTGAGTAGGGACCCACAGGGGGAGCACAAGAGTCACCTGTTCATTTTTGAGCACAAGAGTCACCAGACTGTTTGAGCATTTTTGCTATTTGGACTTTCACTATTAATTTTTGGTTCACTATTTTCGTCATTTTTTTGCTGCTTTGGATGCTGGTTTTTGGGTCAAACAAAATATTTTTTTCTTTTGGTTGGACTTGGCATGAAATTTTACTGCTGGATTTTACTGCTGGTGTAACACGTATATATATCTACTATTTTGATCACACACATGTAATCTCAGAGGGGGTTCTTAATAACAGTAGATATCACTTGCTCACATTTTTCCACCTGCTTTTTGTGGCCTTTTGTTTTTTGTTTTGTGTTTTTTTGTTTATGGTTTTCCTGTACAAATACTGTGGGTGCCTAAATAGAACATTTCACCCCCTCAACTAGGGAGCGCCATTTACCCCATTTTCTAAATTTATAGAAAGAGATCTGCAGTGTGTGTATTTTTTAGTATATCTGCTGCCGACAGTAGCATTCTGGTCTGCAGCCTCTGCCTGCAGAGTATCTGCCTTGGTAAAAGTACCAGCCATTAGGGTACCACCCGCATGAGGAAGCAAATGACTGCATCACAGAGCTTGATGGGAGCTGTATCTCAATGAGACAAGTATGCAGCAAAGCATACAAACGGTACACAATTTTTGGCCAACGAACATGAACATAGTTACGTGCTAGACGTACTACGAGACTACAAAGAGGAAGTTAATTTCTCAAGCGCCACCCTTTGGGCTCCTTCTGCTAATTTTGTGTTAGTAGAAGTTTGGTGAGTGTTGATTCAAGCTTTTCAGTTTGTGCTTTTCAGTACATTTCTGAACGGCCGTTCGTCAACCATCTATGTTGTGGAATCAGAGGAGAGTGTTGATTCACGCTACAAGATCAACCATGTGGTCCCATGCTGTTTTATATTACATAATTTTTTAAGGAGGAATGCGACTAGCTACCTTGCCTCACTGCCAAGTGACATGGACCCTGCAGTGGCAGGCCCAGCTGAAGAGGATGTAGATCGCCCATCTGTGGGCGTGCTGGCGGCTTTTGAAAATGCCCGTGCTGGATTGCCCTCACAAATTGCCAGAGATGTACGGCAGAAATACCTAGATTATTTTGTGGATAGAGGAGCAGTGGCTTGGCAGCAAATTGTAGCTGATAATGCCTAATATCATTTTGAGGTCATAAACTCATATTTCATTTGAACTACTGTTGTCTGTGTTTCTTATCTGTCTATCAGGAACCATGAATAAGACAGAGACAAAAGTATAGTTAAATCACACTTGTTTATTATTAATAATAATAATAATAATAATAATAAGGTAAACAGAGTAAGCGTACTCAAAACAAGCCAGTAACCGGATCGGGTAGTCAGCCAAGCAAATGTCAGAGAGCCAGAGATAAACATAGTAGTACAGCAAGCAGGATCAGGAGCCAGAAGGAATGTCAGCCGAGCAAGTCTTCAACAGGAATGCAGGAGAAAGTCTCTGTGATGTTGACAAAGGCGAAGGCAGAGATCAAGTGAGCTGGATGACTAAGTAGGCAGGACTGACAAGCAGAATCAAACAACAGCTGGGTAACTGTGGAGAGAGATGGGAGCTGTCAATTAGCCGAAAGCTGAGTGTCCAGCTCAGAGAAGGAAGGGCTGAGCCCAGCCCTGACAGTACCCCCTCCTCAAAGACCCCTCCCCCTTCGGAGGACCACGGGGCTTGAGGGGAAAATGTCTATGGAAATCACGGAGGAGGACAGGGGCATGTACGTCCGAGAAAGAGACGCAAGAGCGTTCCTCCGGACCATACCTCTTCCAATGCACCAGGTACCGGTGCGCCCATGGAACCTATGGGAGTAGGTTCAATGTACAATGGATTGTACTTCATACTCCTCATGGTTCTCAGCCTGTATAGGGTGAGGACGTGGCACCAAGGTGGTAAAGCGATTGCAGACCAAAGATTTCAATAAGGAGACATGAAACACATTTGAGATGCGCATACTAGGAGGAAGGTCCAAGGCGTAAGCCCCTGGGTTAATCCTGAGAAGGATATGGAAAGGCCCAATAAACCGAGGTGCGAACTTCAAAGAAGGAACACGAAGTCGGAGTTTGTGAGGCGACAGCCAGACTCTGTCCCCAACCTGGTAGGAAGGTGCAGGCAGGCACCTGCAGTCAGCATGGATTCTGTACCTATCGTTAGCATGTTGCAAAGCCTCCTGAACTTGTTCCCAAGTGGAACGAAGACCACGGAGATGTTCCTCTAATGCAGGAATACTCTGCGGAACAAACGAGTCAGGCAACATGGAAGGTTGGAAACCATAATTTGCCATAAACGGGGATAATCAGGAAGCAGAATTCAAGGCACTGTTGTGAGCAAACTCTGCCCATGGTAATAGGTCTGACCAGTTGTTATGATGGGGAGAATTATAGCAACGTAAGAATTGCTCCAAGGACTGATTGGCTTGTTCTGCGGCCCCATTAGACTGTGGGTGATGAGCAAAGAAGAAAGCAAGCTGAATTCCCAACTGTGCACAAAAGGCTCACCAGAACTGGGAGACAAACTGACTATCCCTGTCCAAGACAATCACCTTGGGTAGCCCATGTAAGGGAAAGATATCCCGAGCAAAAATGCAAGCCAGTTCCTTAGAAGTGGGCAACTTCTTAAGTGAAATACAATGACACATCTTTGAGAACCGGTCAACCACCATAAGGTTATGGTGTCACTTCAGTGTTGCCTTGGGAGTTGGGTAACTCCACAATGAAATCCATAGACAGGTGGGTCCAGGGCCTCTCTCCACTGGGTATGGCTTGTAGGAGGCCCACTGGAAGGTGTCATGGAGTCTTATTCAGAGCACACACAGAACAGGCAGCTACGAAGGCAGTTACATCAGCCCGTAGACTAGGCCACCAGAATTGTTGGGAAATGGCCCAAACGAGTTGATTTTTCCCAGGGTGGCCAGCTGCCTTTGGAGAATGGTAAGTCTGGAGCACGGCAGTACGGAGACTCTCTGAGAGAAAGCAGCGGTCACAAGGTTTTTCAGAAGGAGCATGGACCTGAGCAGCAAGAAATTTGTCACCCAAAGGAGAAGTAAGACTGGTGCGAACCGTAGCCAGAATACGATCAGGAGGAATCACAGGAACCGGAACCGACTCCAACTTGGAAGTGGCGGAAAATTGTCTTGAGGCGTCAGCCCTTACATTCTTAGTACCGGGTAAGAATGAGACACTTAGCCTCAGACAAGAATGTGAGATTCTTATGGTCAGTAGGAATGAGAATCGGCACAGTGGTACCTTCAAGGAGATGTCTCCATTCTTTCAGGGCTAAAGTGATCGCCAACAGCTCTCTGTCACCAATCTCGTAATTGCACTCTGCAGGTACAATTTCTTGGAAAAGTAGCCACATGGATGCATAGCACTCTCAGAGTTAGGACATTGAGACAGAGGGGCGCCAACTCCAGTCTCAGAAGCTTCAACTTCTAGGATAGAAGGCAACGTAGGATCAGGATGTGCCAACACAGGAGCAGAAACAAAGACTCTCAAAGGCCTTAATGGACTCGGGAGACCAACTCTGTGGGTTACTGTCCTTTCTGGTCATATCAGTCAGGGACTTGACCAGAGACGAGAGGTTACGAATAAAGTTCACATAATAGTTGGCAAAGCCCAGGAAATGCTGCAGAGGATGTAAACCCATGGGTCGGGCCACTGTAGGACTGCTAGTTTCTCTGGGTCCATCGAAAAACCAGCAGTGGAAATTATATAACCCAGGAATTTAACCTGTTCACAATGGAACTCACACTTCACCAGTTTACAATAGAGATTGTTCTCTCTTAGTTTCTAAAGCACACGACAGACATCTGTGTGGTGGCTCTCCAGGGACTTGGAAAATATGAGGATAACATCGAGATAAACCACCACACATAACTGCAACAAATCTCGGAGGACAACGTTAATAAATTCCTGGAAAACTGCTGGGGCGTTACAAAGGCCAAAATGCATTACGAGGTACTCAGAATGGCCTGTTCTGGTATTAAACACAGTTTTCCACTCGTCGCTAGGGATGAGCTTCGAGTTTGAGTCAAACTCATGTTCGACTCGAACATCGGCTGTTCGCAAGTTTGCGGAACAGCAAACAATTTGGGGTGTTCGCGGCAAATTTGAATGCCACAGAACACCCTTTAAAAGTCTATAGGAGAAATCAAAAGTGCTAATTTTAAAGGCTTATATGCAAGTTATTGTCATAAAAAGTGTTTGGGGACCTAGGTCCTGCCCCAGGGGACATGGATCAATGCAAAAAAAAGTTTTAAAAACGGCCGTTTTTTCGGGAGCAGTGATTTTAATAATGCTTAAAGTGAAACAATCCCTGTAATATCCCTTTAAATTTCGTAGCTGGGGGGGGTGTCTATAGTATGCCTGTAAAGGGGCGTATGTTTCCCGTGTTTAGAACAGTCTGACAGCAAAATGACATTTCAAAGGAAAAAAAGTCATTTAAAACTACTCGCGGCTATTAATGCATTGCCGGTCCGACAATACACATAGAAGTTCATTGATAAAAACGGCATGGGAATTCCCCACAGGGGAACCCCGAACCAAAATTTAAAAAAAAAATTACGTGGGGGGTCCCCCTAAATTTCATACTAGGCCTTTCAGGTCTGGTATAGATATTAAGGGGAACCCCGGCCAAAATGTAAAAAAAAATTACGTGGGGGTCCCCCTATATTCCATACCAGGCCCTTCAGGTCTGGTATGGATATTAAGGGGAACCCCGCGCCAAAATAAAAAAAATGGTGTGGGGTCCCCCCAAAAATCCATACCAGACCCTTATCCGAGCACGCAAACCCTGAACCCTACCAGGCCACATGCCCTCAACATTGGGAGGGTGCTTTGGGGTAGCCCCCCAAAACACCTTGTCCCCATGTTGATGAGGACGAGGGCCTCATCCCCACAACCCTGGCCGGTGGTTGTGGGGGTCTGCGGGCGGGGGGCTTATTGGAATCTGGAAGCCCCCTTTAACAAGGGGACCTCCAGATCCTGCCCCCCCCTGTGTGAAGTGGTAAGGGGGTAGAAAAGTACCCCTACCATTTCACTAAAAAAGTGTCAAAAATGTTAAAAATGACAAGAGACAGTTTTTGACAATTCCTTTATTTAAATGCTTCTTCTTTCTTCTATCTTCCTTCATCTTCTTCTTCTTCTTCATCTTCTGGTTCTTCTGGCTCTTCTGGTTCTTCCTCCGGTGTCCTCCCTCCATGCCAGCATGGGTGCTGAGCGGCCCGGAGAAGAAGATGAAGAAGAGAAGAAGAGAAGAAGATGAAGAAGAGAAGAAGATGAAGAAGAGAAGAAGATGAAGAGAAGAGCGGGAGCCTCCCCCCATGTCATGGGTGCGGAGCGGCCCGAGGAGAAGAAGGGAAGAAGACACCACGGAGGAGATGCTGGACGAGAACACCGGAGGAAGAACCAGAAGAGCCAGAAGAACCAGAAGAAGAAGAAGATGAAGGAAGATAGAAGAAAGAAGAAAGAAGAAAGAAGAAGCATTTAAATAAAGGAATTGTCAAATACTGTCTCTTGTAATTTTTAACATTTTTGACACTTTTTTAGTGAAATGGTAGGGGTACTTTTATACCCCCTTACCATTTCACATAGGGGGAAGGGCCGGGATCTGGGGGTCCCCTTGTTAAAGGGGGCTTCCAGATTCCAATAAGCCCCCCTCCCGCAGACCCCCACAACCACCAGCCAGGGTTGTGGGGATGAGGCCCTTGTCCTCATCAACATGGAGACAAAGTGTTTTGGGGGGCTACCCCAAAGCACCCTCCCAATGTTGAGGGCATGTGGCCTGGTACGGTTGGGGGGGGCGCTCTGTCATCCCCCCCTCTTTTCCTGCGGCCTGCCAGGTTGCATGCTCGGATAAAGGTCTGGTATACATTTTTGGGGGGACCCCACGCCTTTTTTTTTTAATTTTGGCGCGGGGTTCCCCTTAATATCCATACCAGACCTGAAGGGCCTAGTATGGAATTTAGGGAGACCCCCCACGTCATTTTTTTAAAAAATTTTGGCCGGAGTTCCCCTTAACCACTTGAGCCCCGGACCATTATGCTGCCTAAGGACCAGAGGTCTTTTTCCAATTTGGCACTGCGTCGCTTTAACTGCTAATTGCGCAGTCATGCAATGCTGTACCCAAACGAAATTTGCGTCCTTTTCTTCCCACAAATAGAGCTTTCTTTTGATGGTATTTGATCACCTCTGCGGTTTTTATTTTTTGCGCTATAAATGGAAAAAGACCGAAAATTTTGAAAAAAAATGATATTTTCTACTTTTTGTTATAAAAAAAATCCAATAAACTCAATTTTAGTCATACATTTAGGCCAAAATGTATTCGGCCACATGTTTTTGGTAAAAAAAATGTCAATAAGCGTATATTTATTGGTTTGCGCAAAAGTTATAGCGTCTACAAACTAGGGTACATTTTCTGTAATTTACACAGCTTTTAGTTTATGACTGCCTATGTCAATTCTTGAGGTGCTAAAATGGCAGGGCAGTACAAAACCCCCCCAAATGACCCCATTGTGGAAAGTAGACACCCCAAGGAAATTGCTGAGAGGCATGTTGAACCCATTGAATATTTTTTTTTTTTGTCCCAAGTGATTGAATAATGACAAAAAAAAAAAAAAAAAAATATTTACAAAAAGTTGTCACTAAATGATATATTGCTCACACAGGCCATGGGCCTATGTGGAATTGCACCCCAAAATACATTCTGCTGCTTCTCCTGAATATGGGGATACCACATGTGTGGGACTTTTTGGGAGCCTAGCCGCGTACAGGGCCCCGAAATCCAATCACCGCCTTCAGGATTTCTAAGGGCGTAAATTTATGATTTCACTCTTTACTGCCTATCACAGTTTCGGAGGCCATGGAATGCCCAGGTGGCACAAAACCCCCCCAAATGACCCCATTTTGGAAAGTAGACACCCCAAGCTATTTCCAGAGAGGCATATTGAGTCCATGGAATATTTTATATTTTGACACAAGTTGCGGGAAAGTGACACATTTTTTTTTTTTTTTTGCACAAAGTTGTCACTAAATGATATATTGCTCACACAGGCCATGGGCATATGTGGAATTGCACCCCAAAATACATTTAGCTACTTCTCCTGAGTACGGGGATGCCACATGTGTGGGGCTTTTTGGGAGCCTAGCCGTGTACGGGACCCCGAAAACCAATCACCGCCTTCAGGATTTCTAAGGGTGAAAATTTTTGATTTCACTCTTCACTGCCTATCACAGTTTCGGAGGCCATGGAATGCCCAGGTGGCACAAAACCCCCCCAAATGACCCCATTTTGGAAAGTAGATACCCCAAGCTATTTGCTGAGAGGCATGGTGAGTATTTTGCAGCTCTCATTTGTTTTTGAAAATGAAGAAAGACAAGAAAAAACTTTTTTTTTTTTCTTTTTTCAATTTTCAAAACTTTGTGACAAAAAGTGAGGTCTGCAAAATACTCACTATACCTCTCATCAAATAGCTTGGGGTGTCTACTTTCCAAAATGGGGTCATTTGGGGGGGGGGTTGTGCCACCTGGGCATTCCATGGTCTCCGAAACTGTGATAAGCAGTCAAGAGAGAAATCAAAAATTCACGCCCTTAGAAAGCCTGAAGGCGGTGCTTGGTTTTCGGGGTTCCGTACGCGGCTAGGCTCCCAAAAAGTCTCACACATGTGGTATCCCCGTACTCAGGAGAAGCAGCAGAATGTATTTTGGGGTATAATTTCACATATTCCCATAGCATGTTTGAGCAATATATCATTTAGTGACAATTTTGTGCAAAAAAAAAAAAAATTGTCTCTTTCCCGCAACTTGTGTCGCAATATAAAATATTCCATGGACTCGACATGCCTCTCAGCAAATAGCTTGGGGTGTCTACTTTCCAAAATGGGGTCATTTGGGGGGGTTTTGAACTGTCCTGGCATTTTATGCACAACATTTAGAAGCTTATGTCACACATCACCCACTCTTCTAACCACTTGAAGACAAAGCCCTTTCTGACACTTATTGTTTACATGAAAAAGTTTTTTTTTTTTGCAAGAAAATTACTTTGAACCCCCAAACATTATATATTTTTTTTAAAGCAAATGCCCTACAGATTAAAATGGTGGGTGTTTCATTTTTTTTTTTCACACAGTATTTGCGCAGCGATTTTTCAAACGCATTTTTTGGGGAAAAAACACACTTTTTTAAATTTTAATGCACTAAAACACACTATATTGCCAAAATGTTTGATGAAATAAAAAAGATGATCTTAGGCCGAGTACATGGATACCAAACATGACATGCTTTACAATTGCGCACAAACGTGCAGTGGCAACAAAATAAATACATTTTTAAAAGCCTTTAAAAGCCTTTACAGGTTACCACTTTAGATTTACAGAGGAGGTCTACTGCAAAAAATTACTGCCCTCAATCTGACCTTCGCGGTGATACCTCACATGCATGGTGCAATTGCAGTTTACATTTGACGCCAGACCGCCGCTTGCGTTCGCCTTAGTGCGAGAGCAGGGGGCGACAGGGGTGCTTTTTTTTTTTTTTTTTTTTTTCTTTATTATTTTTTTGCTTTTGTATCTTATTTTTAAACTGTTCCTTTCATTTTTATTTTTTTTTAATCATTTTTATTGTTATCTCGGGGAATGTAAATATCCCCTATGATAGCAATAGGTAGTGACAGGTACTCTTTTTTGAAAAAATTGGGGTCTATTAGACCCTAGATCTCTCCTCTGCCCTCAAAGCATCTGACCACACCAAGATCGGTGTGATAAAATGCTTCCCCAATTTCCCAATGGCGCTATTTACATCCAGCGAAATCTAAGTCATAAAATGCTCGTAGCTTCCGGTTTCTTAGGCCATAGAGATGTTTGGAGCCACTCTGGTCTCTGATCAGCTCTATGGTCAGCTGGCTGAATCACCGGCTGCATTCTCAGGTTCCCTGTTGAGACAGGAGAGCCAGAGAAAAACACGGAAGACGGTGGGGGGCATTCCCTCCCACAGCTTGTAAAAGCAGTCTAGAGGCTAATTAGCCGCTAGGATTGCTTTTACATGAAAGCCGACCGCTGGCTGAAAAGAATGATACCAAGATGATACCTAAACCTGCAGGCATCATTCTGGTATAACCACTCAAAGTTGTGAATGGCGTACCTGAAGACAAAAAAATGGTTAACAATAAAGCACAGTAAACGGTAAAGTATAAAAAATTGCATACCTGAAAAGCAAACATGATAAAGCATAATAACAATAAAACATTGCAGAATAGAATACAGTAAAAAAGAGCAGAACAATAGAGAGAATAGAGAGAGAGAGAACAATAAAACGACAACTATTTTTTTTTATTTTATATATATATATATATTTTTTTTTTTTTTTTTACACTTTTTTTGTAACTAACTTTTATAACTGTAACCGGTTCCAGGTTCGGGTCTCTCAAAATGCGATGGCATCTTGGGAGACCCTGTGAAAGTGCACCTAGTCTGTGCAATGCTGTACCCTACGCTAATACTCAACTAGTGAATGGTAGCGTTCAAAACATTCACCAATGCAAAGACCAGGATTGTCAGGACAGGAGGGACAATAATAGCGGGTGTCACGCCTATATCCGCGCTAGCTGCAGACACAATATCTTTTTTGGGGGCGTTCGCTGGGTAGGGGTACTCGGGAGGACATAAAGAAAATGCCTCTCATGCAGCCGACTGCATTTGGTTGGGGATGTGAATGGGGGAAGTACGGGCGCTGCAGAAGCGGTGGGTTCCCAATTAGGATTGGCGAATGCAGTAGGAAGGGCACTATGGGCACGACGGGCCTGTGTTTGTCTTTCTGGTGGCAGCGGGACACTACTTGTGCTTGCCACCTCGCCAGCTTGAACTGCACTTATGGGACTCGCCACGTCACCAAGTGTTACTGCAGTGCTGGTTTGACTACGACCGGGGTGTACTAGGCCGCTGGCGCTTGCCAGTTCACCAAAACGCTACCAAAAAATCTGTTAGCGATCGCAGGGATCAGGCCTGACTCTGCGAACGCTGCAGTTATGCGTTTTAGTCTTTTGTAAGTGACAGTGATCGATCGATACTGCACTTGGGTGGGCTGGGCTGGGCCGGGCGGAGGGGCAAAACGCAGGTGCTAGCAGGTATCTGGGCTGATCCCACTAACACTGCGTTTGTGAGAACCCTAAACTGCTGGGGATGCTAGTATAGATCTGATCGGATCAGATATTGATCCGTTCAGATACTATACCACTAAGGGTGCTGTACGGTGCGTGCGTGGGTGTTAGCGGTACTGGCGCTAACCTGACGCTGCCTGGGGCTGGTGCTTGCCAGTTCACCAAAATACTACCAAAAAAACTGTTAGCGATCGCAGGGATCAGGCCTGACTCTGCAAACGCTGCAGTTATGCATTTAGTGTTTTGTAAGTGTCAGTGATCGATCGATACTGCACTTGGGTGGGCTGGGCCGGGCGGAGGGGCAAAACGCAGGTGCTAGCAGGTATCTGGGCTGATTCCGCTAACACTGCGTTTTTGGGAACCCTAAACTGCTGGGGACACTAGTATAGATCTGATCGGATCAGATATTGATCCGTTCAGATACTATACCACTAAGGGAGGCGTATGCTGCGTGCGTGGGTGTTAGCGGTACTGGCACTAATCTGACGCTGCCTGGGGCGACGCATATCACCGCCGGGCGATCAGGGGGCTAAACCTTTATTCGGTAATAAACGGCGGGTGCCCTGACACTATAAAAAATAAACAAACTAACCAGCGTCAACCGTAACGGTTATACGGTGATCAGTGGTGAAAGGGTTAACTAGGGGGCAATCAAGGGGTTAAAACATTTATTCGGTAGTATATGGGGGTCCCTGACGCTATAAAACGCTGACGGCGAACCTAAATATTTATGTCCCTAACTAGCGTCACCAGCGACACTAATACAGCGATCAGAAAAATGATCGCTTAGTGACACTGGTGACAGGGGGTGATCAAGGGGTTAAAACTTTATTAGGGGGGGTTAGGGGGTACCCTAGACCTAAAGGGGGGTAATACTCACTGTCCCAACACTAACTGTCACAAACTGACACCAATGCAGTAATCAGAAAAAAAAAAAACTGCTGGTGTCAGTTTGTGACAGGGGGGGGGGGGTGATTGGGGGGGGATCGGGGGGCGATCGGGGGGGGGATCGGGGTGTTTTGTGTGCCTGGCATGTTCTACTGTGTGTGTGTGTGTTGGTGCACTCACATTGATGTCTTCTCTCCTCGGGCCGGAACGGAAATTACCGACCCGAGGGTAGATGACATCATTTCCTTTGCTGCTGTTTAGCATACAGCAGCAAAGGAATGATTCGATTGGCCGGCGGCGATCGCGAGGGGGGGGCCACGAACGGATGGTCTCCCCCTCACCACCGATCGCCGGGGCACAAAGGACGACCGCCTCGGGCACCGGGGGGGGTCCGATCGGACCCCCCACCCGCGGAAGGCAAATCACGTACACTGTACGTGATTTTGCCTGTCCGTGCAACTTTGCCGACGTACATCGGCGTGAGGCGGTCATCAAGTGGTTAATATCCATACCAGACCTAAAGGGCCTGGTATGGAATTTAGGGGGACCCCCCACGTCATTTTTTTAAAAATTTTGGTTCGGGGTTCCCCTGTGGGGAATTCCCAAGCCGTTTTTATCAATGAACTTCTATGTGTATTGTCGGACCAGCAATGCATTAATAGCGAGTAGTTTTAAATGGCTTTTTTTCCTTTGAAATGTCATTTTGCTGTCAGACTGTTCTAAACACGGGAAGCATACGCCCCTTTACAGGCATACTATAGAGACCGACCAGGTACGAAATTTAAAGGGATATTACACTTTTATTTTTTCACTTTAAGCATTTTTAACCACTTCAATACAGGGCACTTAGACACCTTCCTGCCCAGACCAATTTTCAGCTTTCAGCGCTGTCGCAGTTTGAATGACAATTGCGCGGTCATCCAACACTGTACCCAAACTAAATTTTTATCATTTTGTTCCCACAAATAGAGCTTTCTTTTGGTGGTATTTGATCACCTCTGCGGTATTTATTTTTTGCGAAACAAATAAAAAAAGACCGAAAATTTTGAAAAAAATAAAAGTTTTGCTTTTGTTTTTGTTTAAAAATTTTGTAAATAAGTACGTTTTCTCTTTCACTGATGGGCACTGATAAGGCAGCACTGACGGGCACTGATAAGGCGGCAGCGATGAGGTGGCACCAATGAGCGGGCACTGATGATTGGCACTGATTTGTGGCACTGATGGGCACTGGTAGGCGGCACTGATGGGTGGCACTGATATGCAGCACTGATGGGCATTGATAGGCGGCACTGATGGGCACTCTTGGGTGGCACTGGGTGGCACTGGTGGGCCCTGATGGGCACTGTTAGGCGACATTGATGGGCACTGAAAGGCTGCACAGATGGTTTCTTATGGGTGGCACTGATGGGCACTGATAGGCGGCACTGCTGGGCACTGATAGGCGGCACTGCTGGGCACTGATAGGCAGCACTGATAGGCACTGATACGTGGCACTGATGGGCACTGATACGTGGCACTGATGGGCACTGATACGCGGCACTGATAGGCGTCACTGGTGGCACTGGCAGTGGTAAGCATTGGAGTGGGCACTGATTGGCAGCTGCCTGGGCATTGATTGGCAGCTGCCTTTGCACAGATCAGTATCTCCCTGGGGGTCTAGGGGGCATACCTGGTGGTCCAGTGTGGCTGGTTTCCCTGATGGTCCTGGGCGGCTTCCCTGGTGGTCCTGGGTGGCTTCCCTGGTGGTCCTGGGTAGGATCTGAGGGGGGGCTGTGCTGATAAACAATCAGCACAGACCCCCCCTGTCAGGAGAGCAGCCGATCGGCTCTCCTCTACTCGCGTCTGTCAGACGCGAGTGAGGAAAAGCCTATCACCGGCTCTTCCTATTTACATCGTGATCAGCCGTGATTGGACACGGCTGATCACGTGGTAAAGAGTCTCCATCAGAGACTCTTTACCTAGATCGGTGTTGCGGGGTGTCAGACTGACACCCTGCAACAACGATCGCCGCGATGCGCGCCCCGGGGGGCGCGCAGCGGCTCAATATTCTGCGGACGTCATATGACGTCCAGTCAGGATATTGAAACCACTTTGCCGCCATCATTCTGCTATATGGCGGGCGGCAAGTGGTTAAAATCACTGCCGTTTTTAAAACTTTTTTTTGCATTGATCCATGTCCCCTGGGGCAGGACCCAGGTCCCCAAACACTTTTTATGACAATAACTTGCATATACGCCTTTAAAATTAGCACTTTTGATTATTCATGTTCATGTCCCATAGACTTTAACGGTGTTCGCGTATTCGAACAAACTTTTTTCCTGTTCGCATGTTCTGGTGTGAACCGAACAAGGGGGTGTTCGGCTCATCGCCCTCCTTAATCCGCACGAGAATGTATGCCCCTCTCAAATCAAGCTTCCCTTGAGGCGGTAAAATAACTCTGTAATCAACGGAATCAGGTAGGCACTCTTAACCACTTGACGACCGCCTCATGCTGATTTACGTCAGCAGAATGGCACGGGCAGGCAAAATCACGTACCTGGTACGTGATTGTCTTCCCGCGGGCGGGGGCTCCGATCGGACCCCCCCCGGTGCCTGAGGATGTCGCCGTTGGTCTGGGAGTGTTCCCGTGATGAGGGGGAGGCACACAATACACCCCCCTTTACCCCCTGATTCCCCCCCCGATCACCCCCTAATCACCCCCCCCCCGTCACACTGACACCAAGCAGTATTTTGTTTTTTTTTGTTTTTTTTTCTGATTACTGCATGGTGTCAGTTTGTGACAGTTACTGTGGTGGGACAGTTACTGTTAGCCCCCTGTAGGTCTAGGGTACCCCCCTAACCCCCCCCTAATAAAGTTTTAACCCCTTGATCACCCCCTGTCGCCAGTGTCGCTAAGTGATCATTTTTCTGATCGCTATATTAGTGTCACTGGTGACGCTAGTTAGGGACGTAAATATTTAGGTTCGCCGTCAGCGTTTTATAGCGACAGGGACCCCCATATACTACCTAATAAATGTTTTAACCCCTTGACTGCCCCCTAGTTAACCCTTTCACCACTGATCACTGTATAACTGTTACGGGTGATGCTGGTTAGTTCGTTTATTTTTTCAGGGCACCCGCCGTTTATTACCGAATAAAGGTTTAGCCCCCTGATCGCCCGGCTGTGATATGCGTCGCCCCAGGTAGCGTCAGATTAGCACCAGTAGCGCTAACACCTACGCACGCAGCATACACCTCCCTTAGTGGTATAGTATCTATACGGATCAATATCTGATCCGATCAGATCTATACTAGCGTCCCCAGCAGTTTAGGGTTCCCAAAAACGCAGTGTTAGCGGGATCAGCCCAGATACCTGCTAGCACCTGCGTTTTGCCCCTCCGCGCGGTCCAGCCCAGCCCAGCCCACCAAAGTGCAGTATCTATCGATCACTGTCACTTACAAAACACTAAACGCATAACTGCAGCGTTCGCAGAGTCAGGCCTGATCCCTGCGATCGCTAACAGTTTTTTTGGTAGCATTTTGGTGAACTGGCAAGCACCAGCCCCAAGCAGCGTCTGGTTAGCGCCAGTACCGCTAACACCCACGCACGCACCGTACGCCTCCCTTAGTGGTATAGTATCTGAACAGATCAATATCTGATCCGATCAGATCTATACTAGCGTCCCCAGCAGTTTAGGGTTCCCAAAAACGCAGTGTTAGCGGGATCAGCCCAGATACCTGCTAGCACCTGCGTTTTGCCCCTCCGCCCGGCCCAGCCCACCCAAGTGCAGTATCGATCAATCACTGACACAAAACACTAAACGCATAACTGCAGCGTTCGCAGAGTCAGGCCTGATCCCTGCGATCGCTATCAGTTTTTTTGGTAGCTTTTTGGTGAACTGGCAAGCACCAGCGGCCTAGTACACCCTGGTCGTAGTCAAACCAGCACTGCAGTAACACGTGGTGACGTGGCGAGTCCCATAAGTGCAGTTCAAGCTGGTGAGGTGGCAAGCGCAAGTAGTGTCCCGCTGCCACCAAGAAGAAGACAAACAGGCCTGTCGTGCCCATAGTGCCCTTCCTGCTGCATTCGCCAATCCTAATTGTGAACCCACCGCTTCTGCAGCGCCCGTACTTCCCCCATTCACATCCCCAACCAAATGCAGTCGGCTGCATGAGAGGCATTTTCTTTATGTCCTCCCGAGTATCCCTACCCAACGAACCCCCCAAAAAAGATGTTGTGTCTGCAGCAAGCGCAGATATAGGCGTGACACCCGCTATTATTGTCCCTCCTGTCCTGACAATCCTGGTCTTTGCATTGGTGAATGTTCTGAACGCTACCATTCACTAGTTGAGTATTAGCGTAGGGTACAGCATTGCACAGACTAGGCACACTTTCACAGGGTCTCCCAAGATGCCATCGCATTTTGAGAGACCCGAACCTGGAACCGGTTACCGTTATAAAAGTTACAGTTACAAAAACAGTGTAAAAAAAAAAAAAAAACACAAAAAAAAATAACATAAAAAATAATAGTTGTTTTATTGTTCTCTCTCTCTCTATTCTCTCTCTATTGTTCTGCTCTTTTTTACTGTATTCTATTCTGCCATGTTTTATTGTTATTATGTTTTATCATGTTTGCTTTTCAGGTATGCAATTTTTTATACTTTACCGTTTACTGTGTTTTATTGTTAACCATTTTTTTGTCTTCAGGTACGCCATTCACGAATTTGAGTGGTTATACCAGAATGATGCCTACAGGTTTAGGTATCATCTTGGTATCATTCTTTTCAGCCAGCGGTCGGCTTTCATGTAAAAGCAATCCCAGCGGGTAATTAGCCTCTAGACTGCTTTTACAAGCAGTGGAAGGGAATGCCCCCACCGTCTTCCGTGTTTTTCTCTGGCTCTCCTGTCTCAACAGGGAACCTGAGAATGCAGCCGGTGATTCAGCCAGCTGACCATAGAGCTGATCAGAGATCAGAGTGGCTCCAAACATCTCTATGGCCTAAGAAACCGGAAGCTACGAGCATTCTATGACTTAGATTTCGCGGGTTGTAAACAGCGCCATTGGGAAATTGGGAAAACATTTTATCACACTGATCTTGGTGTGGTCAGATGCTTTGAGGGCAGAGGAGAGATCTAGGGTCTAATAGACCCCAATTTTTTCAAAAAAGAGTACCTGTCACTACCTATTGCTATCATAGGGGATATTTACATTCCCTGAGATAACAATAAAAAATGATTTAAAAAAAAATTAGTTTAAAAATAAGATAAAAAAGCAAAAAAATAATAATAAAAAAAAAAAGCACCCCTGTCCCCCCTCTGCTCTCGCGCTAAGGCGAACGCAAGCGTCGGTCTGGCGTCAAATGTAAACAGCAATTTCACCATGCATGTGAGGTATCACCACGAAGGTCAGATCGAGGGCAGTAAGGTTAGCAGTAGACCTCCTCTGTAAATTTAAAGTAGTAAC
The DNA here is from genome assembly GCA_037952835.1 of Lithobates septentrionalis. NCBI lineage: Eukaryota > Metazoa > Chordata > Amphibia > Anura > Ranidae > Lithobates > Lithobates septentrionalis. The sequence goes on along the minus strand of JBBDGP010001077.1, from coordinate 902,060 downwards.
CTGTAAAGGCTTTTAAAAATGTATTTATTTTGTTGCCACTGCACGTTTGTGCGCAATTTTAAAGCATGTCATGTTTGGTATCCATGTACTCGGCCTAAGATCATCTTTTTTATTTCATCAAAAATTTGGGCAATATAGTGTGTTTTAGTGCATTAAAATTTAAAAAAGTGTGTTTTTCCCCCAAAAATGCGTTTGAAAAATCGCTGCGCAAATACTGTGTGAAAAAAAATGAAACACCCACCATTTTATTCTGTAGGGCATTTGCTTTAAAAAAATATATAATGTTTGGGGGTTCACAGTAATTTTCTTGCAAAACAAAATTATTTTTTCATGTAAACAAAAAGTGTCAAAGTGGTTAGAAGAGTGGGTGATATGTGACATAAGCTTCTAAATGTTGTGCATAAAATGCCAGGACAGTTCAAAACCCCCCCAAATGACCCCATTTAGGAAAGTACACACCCCAAGCTATTTGCTGAGAGGCATGTCGAGTCCATGGAATATTTTATATTGTGACACAAGTTGCGGGAAAAAGACAATTTTTTTTTTTGCACAAAGTTGTCACTAAATGATATATTGCTCAAACATGCCATGGAAATATGTGAAATTACACCCCAAAATAAATTCTGTTGCTTCTCCTGAGTATGGGGATACCACATGTGTGAGACTTTTTGGGAGCCTAGCCGCGTACGGGTCCCGAAAACCAAGCACCGCCTTCAGGCTTTCTAAGGGCGTAAATTTTTGATTTCACTCTTCACTGCCTATCACAGTTTCGGAGGCCATGGAATGCCCAGGTGGCACAAACCCCCCCCAAATGACCCCATTTTGGAAAGTAGACACCCCCAAGATATTTGCTGAGAGGTATAGTGAGTATTTTGCAGACCTCACTTTTTGTCACAAAGTTTTGAAAATTGAAAAAAGAAAAAAAAATGTTTTTTCTTGTCTTTCTTCATTTTCAAAAACAAATGAGAGCTGCAAAATACTCACCATGCCTCTCAGCAAATAGCTTGGGGTGTCTACTTTCCAAAATGGGGTCATTTGGGGGGGGTTTGTGCCACCTGGGCATTCCATGGCCTCCAAAACTGTGATAGGCAGTGAAGAGTGAAATCAAAAATTTACACCCTTAGAAATCCTGAAGGCGGTGATTGGTTTTCGGGGCCCCGTACGCAGCTAGGCTCCCAAAAAGTCCCACACATGTGGTATCCCCATACTCAGGAGAAGCAGCTAAATGTATTTTGGGGTGCAATTCCACATATGCCCATGGCCTGTGTGAGCAATATATCATTTAGTGACAACTTTGTGCAAAAAAAACCATGTGTCACTTTCCCGCAACTTGTGTCAAAATAAAAAATATTCCATGGACTCAACATGCCTCTCAGCAAATAGCTTGGGGTGTCTACTTTCCAAAATGGGGTCATTTGGGGGGGTTTTATGCCATCTGTGCATTTTATGGCCTTCAAAACTGTGATAGGTAGTGAGGAGTGAAATCAAAAATGTACGTCCTTAGAAATCCTGAAGGCGGTGATTGGTTTTCGGGGCCCTGTACGCGGCTAGGCTCCCAAAAAGTCCCACACATGTGGTATCCCTGAACTCAGGAGAAGCAGCTGAATTTATTTTGGGGTGCAATTCCACATGGGCCCATGGCCTGTGTGAGCAATATATCATTTAGTGACAACTTTTTGTAATTTTTTTTTTGTCATTATTCAATCACTTGGGACAAAAAAAAAAATATTCAATGGGCTCAACATGCCTCTCAGCAATTTCCTTGGGGTGTCTACTTTCCAAAATGGGGTCATTTGGGGGGGGGGGGTTTGTACTGCCCTGCCATTTTAGCACCTCAAGAAATGACATAGGCAGTCATAAACTAAAAGCTGTGTAAATTCCAGAAAATGTACCCTAGTTTGTAGACGCTATAACTTTTGCGCAAACCAATAAATATATGCTTATTGACATTTTTTTTTACCAAAGACATGTGGCTAAATACATTTTGACCTAAATGTATGACTAAAATTTGGATTTTTTTTATAACAAAAAGTAGAAAATATCATTTTTTTTCAAAATTTTTAGTCTTTTTCCAATTATAGCGCAAAAAATAAAAATGGCAGAGGTGATCAAATACCATCAAAAGAAAGCTCTATTTGTGGGAAGAAAAGGACACAAATTTCGTTTGGGTACAGCATTGCATGACCGCGCAATTAGCAGTTAAAGCGACGCAGTGCCAAATTGGAAAAAGTCCTCTGGTCCTTAAGTGGTTAATCGTGAAACGATTGAGACCCCTATAATCAATACAAGGTCTCAGTTCACCGCTCTTCTTCTTCCAAAAGAAGAAACCAGCACCAGCAGGAGCCAAGGATTTGCGGATGAAACCTCAAGAAAGTGCATCTGCAACATACTCCTCCATGGCCTTATCCTCCAAGACCGACAAAGGGTGAACCCGGCCACAAGGGTGTAAGGTCAATTGCGCAATCATATACTGGTGTGGAGGCAAACTACTGGCTTGACCTTTGTCAAAGACATCACTAAAATCGCAGTACTCCTCCGGCAGGGAGGAGAGTGAAGAGGTGCACAGGACATTGGCTACCTTCTGGAAGCATGTCTCACTGCTTTATGGTGACCAGGAGAGAACCTCAGCATGGAGCCAATCAAAAGAGGGGTTGTGCCTCTGTAACCAAGGATAACCAATACCTAGGTGAGGAAATAACATGGAAATGGATTATCTCATGGTGAAGAGCCCCTACAGCCATGGACAATGGAACCGTCTCATGAGTTACATGGGTAGGCTGTAGAGGTCTCCCATCAAGAGCCCCAATGGCAAGTGGAATGTCACGCAGCTGCAGCGGAATCGAGTGCTGCGATACAAAGGCAGCATCAATGAACAGGCCTGCAGCCCCAGAGTCGATTAGAGCCTGTATCTCGATGGACGACTCAGCCCAATAAAGGGTGACGAAACAACGCTACTTAAGGTCTGTCCATGACACGACCTCAAGGTTCGGGTGTTCCCAGGACGGGTAGGACAAGACTTGAAAAAGTGACCTGCCTGGCCACAATAAAGGCACAATCTCTCCCTCCTCCTAATGGCTCTCTCATCCGCAGAGAGACACGTGAAGCCCAAGTACATGGGTTCATCTTCACTGACCGACTCGGTACCAAGAAGCATGGGAGGTGAGGGAGGCACGGGTGGGACTGCAAAACTCGGAGGCAAATGTACAGGAGGCTTCCACAAGCGCTCCTTAAAAGAGAGTCTTTCTCTGAGTCTGGAGTCAATGAGGATGGCAAACGTGATTAACCTCTCCAGCTCAGTGGGTATATCTTGGGCTGCTATCTCATCCTTGATGGAATCCGAGAGACCATGAGAAAAAGCAGCCATGAGGGCCACATTGTTCCAAGCAACCTCTGCTGCCAGAGTACGGAATTTAATGGCGTAGTCAGCAACAGTTCTCGTACTCTGTTTGATGGACATGAGACACTTGGCAGCAGAAGCGGAGCGTGCGGAAATGTCAAATACCCTTTTAAAGGAGGCCACAAACTCAGGGTTACTCAAGACAACAGGTTTTTGCGTCTCCCATAGAGGGTTTGCCCAGGCCAAGGCTTTCTCAGAATGCAAAGATATCATGAAACCTACTTTGCTTCTGTCCGTGGGAAACGCCTGGGGCAGCATCACAAAGTAGATCTTAACCTGGTTGAGAAACCCTCTGCATTGAACTGGATCACCCCCAAATCGCTGGGGAAGCAGAGTGGAACCAGACATACCTCTTATAGAGGTAATACTCGTGGCGGGTGCCTGCACAGAGACTGGCGCAGCAGCAGGGACAGCCTGCAACTCAGGTTGTACCGGAGCAGCCACAGTGGGAGTCTCCAGATGAGCCGTGCGACTCAGGAACGTTTGTAACACTATGGCAAACTGATCCATGCGGTCATCTTGCTCATCCAATCTAGAAAAAACATTACCAACAAGTGGATTGACTGTATCTTCTGAATTCATGGTCTTCACCTACTATCAGGAACCATGAATCAGACCGAGACAGAAGTATAGTTAAATCACACTTGTAATAATGATAATAATAAGGTAAACAAAGAGAGTAATGCCGTGTACACACGGTCGGACTTTTCGTCTACAAAAGTCCAACGGACGCTGACGGACTAAAGCTGGCTGGTAATCCGATCGTGTGTGGGCTTCTCCGGACTTTCAACATACTTTTTTAGCCTCAAATCCGACGTACTTTAGATTTGAAACATGCTTCAAATCTTTACTTCATAACTACGACGGACCCCGAAATCCGCTCGTCTGTGTGCTAGTCCGACGGACAAAAAGCCACGCTAGGGCACCTATTGGCTACTGGCTATGAACTTCCTTATTTTAGTCCGGTGTACGTCATCACGTAAGAATTCGACGGACTTTTGTGTGATCGTGTGTAGGCAAGTCTGTTCGTTAGAAAGTCCGCCGCAAGTCCGTCGAAAGTCCGTCGAAAGTCTGCCGGAAGTCTGTCGGACAGGCTGTCTGACTTTTGTAGACGAAAAGTCCGACCGTGTGTACTCGGCATTAGCGTAGTCAAAACAAGCCAGAGTTCAGTAACCGGATCGGATAGTCAGCCAAGCAAATGTCAGAGAGCCAGAGATAAATGTAATAGTACAGCAAGCAGGATCAGGTGCCAGAAGAAATGTCAGCCGAGCAAGTCTTCAACAGGAAAGCAGGAGAAAGTCTCTGTGATGTTGACAAAGGCGAAGGCGGAGATCAAGTGAGCTGGATGACTTTAAGCAGGCAGGACTGATGAGCAGAATCAAACAACAGCTGGGTAACTGTGGAGAGTAGGGATGAGCTTCGTGTTCGAGTCGAACCCATGTTCGACTCGAACATCGGCTGTTCGACCGTCCGTCGAATTGCGAACGATATGGGCCGTTCGCGCCAAATTCGTGTGGCGCGTCACGGCCCATAATTCACTGCGGCATCGCAGTGCATTGCTGGCTGATGATTGGCCAAGCATGCACTATGACCCGCATGCTTGGCCAATCACAGCGCCGTCAGTAGAGAGAGCTGTAATTGGCCAAAGCCAGGGTGGCTTTGGCCAATTATGGCTCAGGGGATTTAGTACACACCCCACACTATATAAGGCCGCCTGCACGGCGGCCCTGTGTAGTGTGTGTTCCGGTGTGCTGAGAGATAGAGAGAGAGAGAGACAGTGTCATTTGATTTGAGTTAGATAGATTAGGCAGAACAGTCAGTCAGTTAGCTGCACTTACAGTGTATTGTGTATATATATGCATCCCAGGTGTTGCATATATATATATACACTGTATTCAGTTTAGCTAGATCCGTTCCTGTTATCTTCTATCTAGACTATTTAGTGCAGTGTGTCCTGCTCACAGTGTTCAGCTAGATCCGTTCCTGCTATTTACATTTAGTGCAGTGCGTCCTGCTCACAGTGTTCAGCTAGATCCGTTCCTGCTATTTACATTCAGTGCAGTGCGTCCTGCTCACAGTGTTCAGCTAGATCCGTTCCTGCTATTTACATTCAGTGCAGTGCGTCCTGCTCACAGTGTTCAGCTAGATCCGTTCCTGCTATTTACATTCAGTGCAGTGCGTCCTGCTCACAGTGTTCAGCTAGATCCGTTCCTGCTATTTACATTCAGTGCAGTGCGTCCTGCTCACAGTGTTCAGCTAGATCCGTTCCTGCTATTTACATTCAGTGCAGTGCGTCCTGCTCACAGTGTTCAGCTAGATCCGTTCCTGCTATTTACATTCAGTGCAGTGCGTCCTGCTCACAGTGTTCAGCTAGATCCGTTCCTGCTATTTACATTCAGTGCAGTGCGTCCTGCTCACAGTGTTCAGCTAGATCCGTTCCTGCTATTTACATTCAGTGCAGTGCGTCCTGCTCACAGTGTTCAGCTAGATCCGTTCCTGCTATTTACATTCAGTGCAGTGCGTCCTGCTCACAGTGTTCAGCTAGATCCGTTCCTGCTATTTACATTCAGTGCAGTGCGTCCTGCTCACAGTGTTCAGCTAGATCCGTTCCTGCTATTTACATTCAGTGCAGTGCGTCCTGCTCACAGTGTTCAGCTAGATCCGTTCCTGCTATTTACATTCAGTGCAGTGCGTCCTGCTCACAGTGTTCAGCTAGATCCGTTCCTGCTATTTACATTCAGTGCAGTGCGTCCTGCTCACAGTGTTCAGCTAGATCCGTTCCTGCTATTTACATTCAGTGCAGTGCGTCCTGCTCACAGTGTTCAGCTAGATCCGTTCCTGTTATCTTCCTACTGACAGGCAGGCTTGTCTGGTTACAGTATATAAAGCTACCTGAAGAAAATTACAGGTGTTCTTTTTGATCCTATTAGTACCACGGTCAGGCAGCTAGACTATTTACATTTAGTACAGTGTGTCCTGCTCACAGTGTTCAGCTAGATCCGTTCCTGTTATCTTCCTACTGACAGGCAGGCTTGTCTGGTTACAGTATATAAAGCTACCTGAAGAAAATTACAGGTGTTCTATCCCAGCTTAGTGCAGCTACAGGCCATTAGTATGTCTGGAAGGCCAAGAAGGAGAGGCAGACAGTCACAAGCCAATAAGAGAGGGCAAGCAGGCTCTGTGTCTAGTGCTGGTCGTGGAGACGGTGCATCCTCATCAGCACGTGGCCATGGGACACGCTTGGCCTTTTTTTCGGCAGCTGGCCGTGTTGAGCCGCAACATGCGGAAGACTTGGTCGAGTGGATGACCAAGCCGTCCTCATCCTCCTCATCCTCTCTCACCCATGCCCAGGGTGCTTTGTCTGGCAAAGCAGCGGCCTCTTCCCTCAGCTCAATGTCATCAGTGACTCCTTCCCTAGCTCCACCATGTCCTCATGAGGATTCCCTCGAACTGTTTGACCACAGTGTTGGGTACATGCTCCAGGAGGATGCCCAGCGTTTGGAAGGCTCTGATGATGATACTGAGCTCGATGAAGGCAGTAACATGAGCACGGACAGAGGGGGTGCCCAAGAAGGACAGCAATCTGGCAGTCATGCTCCCCCTGCTGCAGCATACTGCCAGGTTTGCTCCAGTGATGAGGAGGGAGGGGATGATGAGGTCACTGACTCAACGTGGGTGCCTGATAGGAGAGAGGAGGAGGAGGAGGAGGAGGAGGCGGCACATCACCAACGAGGCAGGATGCCCTCCAGGGGCCAGCCTAAGGGCAGCACATTGACTGCATCACACCCCAAAGCTCCACATGTGCAGGGCGCTGCAGTCTCTGCGCGTTATTCAAAAAGTTCTTTGGTGTGGGCCTTTTTTGAGACGAGTGCATCAGATCGCACCGCTGCTATTTGCAACATATGTCTCAAGCGTATCTCGCGTGGCCAAAACATCTCCCGCTTGGGTACCACATGCTTGACCAGACATATGTTGACCTGCCATGCAGTTCGTTGGCAAGCGTATCTGAAAGACCCACACCAAAGAACAAAGAGGATCTCTCCTTGCTCCTCATCAGCTGAGATTTCCAACCCCACTAGACCTTCAGTCCTCTCTGAGACCTGCAGTGAGAGGAATGAAGGTGTAGAATTAGGTGTGTCACAGCCAAGTACTTGTGGGCAATCTGCTTTTGGTACACCGACGTCAGATTGTACCAGGCAAATTTCCCTGCCCCAGCTGCTGCACCGCCGAAAGAAGTTTGCTCCCAGCCATCCACATGCCCAGCGGTTGAATGCTAGCTTGGCAAAATTGCTAGCACTTCAACTGCTGCCTTTTCAGTTGGTAGACTCTGCCCCCTTCCGTGAGTTTGTGGAATGTGCGGTTCCTCAGTGGCAGGTACCCAAACGCCACTTTTTCTCACGGAAGGCGATTCCGGCTCTCTACCGGCATGTGGAAGGCAATGTCCATGCCTCGCTGGACAGGGCGGTCAGCGGTAAGGTGCATATTACCGCTGACTCATGGTCCAGCAGGCATGGACAGGGACGTTACTTAAGTTTCACGGCGCATTGGGTGACTCTGCTGGCAGCTGGGAAGGATGCAGGACAAGGTGCAGTAGTGTTGGAGGTTGTTCCGCCACCACGCCTCCAAAATGCTGATTGTGACACACCTCTCTCCTCCACCCCCTCCTCTTCTTCTTCCTCCATGGCCTCTTCCTCGGAACCAGCGGTGCTCCGTAGGCGTTCAAGGGGCTACGCAAGTACGCAGGCCAAAAGATGCCATGCGGTGCTTGAGCTGGTGTGCTTGGGGGACAGGAGCCACACTGGGGCAGAGGTTCTGTCAGCTCTGCAGGGGCAGGTTCAGAGGTGGTTGACGCCACGCCAACTTAAGGCAGGAATGGTGGTTTGCGACAATGGCACCAACCTCCTCTCTGCCCTCCGACAGGGACAACTGACCCATGTGCCCTGTTTGGCTCACGTCCTTAACTTGGTGGTGCAGCGGTTCTTGGGCAGGTACCCGGGCTTACAGGATGTCCTGAGGCAGGCCAGGAAAGTCTGTGTGCATTTCCGCCGGTCATATAATGCCAGTGCTCGGCTGACGGACCTCCAAAAGGAGTTTAACCTGCCCAAGAACCGCCTAATCTGTGACATGCCCACCAGGTGGAACTCGACGTTGGCCATGCTGCAGCGGCTGCACACGCAGCAGAGGGCCATCAATGAGTACCTGTGCGACTATGGCACCAGGACAGGGTCAGGGGACCTTGGTTTTTTTTCCCCACGCCAGTGGGCCATGATCAGGGATGCATGCACTGTCCTGTCACCATTCGAGGAGGCCACGAGGATGGTGAGCACTGACAGTGCATGCATCAGTGACACTGTCCCCCTTGTCCACCTGTTGGAGCACACGCTGCGTGGAATAATGGACAGGGCACTTGAGGCAGAACAGAGGCAGGAAGAGGAGGACTTCCTTAGCTCTCAAGGCCCCCTTTATCCAGACAGTGTTCCTGCGTGCCCGCCGATCACACAGGAAGAGGACGAGGAGGAGGAGGAGGAGGAGGAGGAAGATTGTGTCAGTATGGAGGTGGAGCCTGGCACTCAGCATCAGCAGTCTTTAAGGGATCAGTCCCAAGGAACACATGGACTTGTACGTGGCTGGGAGGAGGTGGCTGCGGACGTTGTTGTCCTTAGTGACCCAGAGGACTCCGGACCGAATGCCTCAGCAAACCTACGCTGCATGGCCTCCCTGATCCTGCAAAGCCTGCGTAAGGATCCTCGTATTCGTGGTATCAAGGAGAAGGACCAATACTGGCTGGCAACCCTCCTTGATCCACGTTACAAGGGTAAGGTTGCGGACCTTATCTTGCCATCGCAGAGGGAGCAGAGGATGAAACATCTTCGGGAGGCCTTGCAGAAAGGTCTGTGCAACGCGTTCCCAGAGACTGGGAGGTTACAAACTCCTGTTTCTGGACAACGTGTTGCTGAGGCTTCGGTCAGTCAAAGAAGGAGCGGTGGAGAAGGTGGCCGTCTGACCGATGCGTTCAGACAATTTTTTGGTCCGCAGCCCCAAGGTATGATCGGTTCCAGCAACCATCGCCAGCGTCTGTTTTACATGGTGCAGGAATACCTAGGGGCAAGATCAGACTTGGACACCTTTCCCACCGAAAATCCTCTGGGTTACTGGGTCTTGAGGATGGATCACTGGCCAGAGCTTGCACAGTATGCAATTGAGCTACTGGCCTGTCCTGCATCCAGCGTTCTTTCGGAACGTACATTCAGTGCTGCTGGAGGCGTGGTAACCGATCACAGGGTGCGTCTGTCCACTGACTCGGTCGATCGGCTGACCTTCATAAAAATGAATCAGTCTTGGATCACCACCAGCTACCAAGCACCTGATGCTGATGTAACTGAATAATTTTTTTCAGATCCCTTCAAAGACTGCCTATGCTGATGCTGAGTGATTATCCCTGAGTAATTATCCTCTTCCTCCTCAATCATCACGCTGATAGCTTGTAAGAACATTTTTGGTTCTGGGCGCCACCACCAGTGCCTAAGGCACAATTTTTCAGCCCCTGTATAACAGGGGCGTGTAATTACAATTTTTGATGTAATACTTTGCAGCACGGCTCGTTCCTGCATTCCAACTAGAGTGTCTGTGAGGGGTTGCAGTGTTGTGGCACCAGCACCAGTGCCTAAGGCCCAATTTTTCTGCCCCTGTCTAACAGGGGCGTGTAATTACAATTTTTGATGCAATACTTTGCAGCAGTGCTCGTTCCTGCGTTCCAACTAGAGTGTCTGTGAGGGGTTGCAGTGTTGTGGCACCAGCACCAGTGCCTAAGGCCCAATTTTTCTGCCCCTGTCTAACAGGGGCGTGTAATTACAATTTTTGATGCAATACTTTGCAGCAGTGCTCGTTCCTGCGTTCCAACTAGAGTGTCTGTGAGGGGTTGCAGTGTTGTGGCACCAGCACCAGTGCCTAAGGCCCAATTTTTCTGCCCCTGTCTAACAGGGGCGTGTAATTACAATTTTTGATGCAATACTTTGCAGCAGTGCTCGTTCCTGCGTTCCAACTAGAGTGTCTGTGAGGGGTTGCAGTGTTGTGGCACCAGCACCAGTGCCTAAGGCCCAATTTTTCTGCCCCTGTCTAACAGGGGCGTGTAATTACAATTTTTGATGCAATACTTTGCAGCAGTGCTCGTTCCTGCGTTCCAACTAGAGTGTCTGTGAGGGGTTGCAGTGTTGTGGCACCAGCACCAGTGCCTAAGGCCCAATTTTTCTGCCCCTGTCTAACAGGGGCGTGTAATTACAATTTTTGATGCAATACTTTGCAGCAGTGCTCGTTCCTGCGTTCCAACTAGAGTGTCTGTGAGGGGTTGCAGTGTTGTGGCACCAGCACCAGTGCCTAAGGCCCAATTTTTCTGCCCCTGTCTAACAGGGGCGTGTAATTACAATTTTTGATGCAATACTTTGCAGCAGTGCTCGTTCCTGCGTTCCAACTAGAGTGTCTGTGAGGGGTTGCAGTGTTGTGGCACCAGCACCAGTGCCTAAGGCCTAATTTTTCAGCTCCTGTTCAACAGGGGCATGTAATTACAATTCTTGATCTAATATTTCACAGCAGGGCCCTGTGAGGGCTTACAGTGTTTTGGCCACAGCAACACCTAAGGCCCAAATTTCTGCTGAGTATATAGGGCAGGACCCTACTTTCAAACATCTAACTTACAAACGACTCCTACTTGCAAACGGAAGGAGACAACAGGAAGTGAGATGAAATCTACCCATAGGAAGGGAAATTCTCTCATGTAAGAGTTAATATGGGAAAACAATTTCTCCTTTCCACTGATGCTTTCCAATCCTTGTTCCACAAAAAAACCCAAATTTTCAAAAAACATTTTTCATTGGGACAAAAAAGTGAGGTGAAATCTTCTGAAGAGGAGGAAAGACGCAAAACAAATGTCACAGGGGTGATAACCCTTCCCTATGTTTTCCAAAAAGCTTAGAAAAGATTTTTTGGCTGGAGCTAAACACATTAAAAATGTTCAAAATTACAAAGAGATTCTACTTAACAACAAACCTACAGTCCCTGTCTTGTTTGCACCGCCTGTATACTGCTGTTCAGAGTATATAGGGCCTGGTGGCCCCACACCTTTCCTTATTTTAATTTGGGTGTGGGGTTCCCCTTAATATCCATACAAGACCCAAAGGGCCTGGTAATGGACTGGGGGGTACCCATGCCGTTTGTCTCACTGATTTTCATCCATATTGCCATGACCCGACATGACATTAAACCCGCAAGCAGTTTTAAATGAGATTTTTTCCTTTAAAAATGACATTTGGTGCAGGGACTGTTCTAAACATGGGAAACACGCGTCACTTTACAGGCATACTATAGACACCCCCCAGGTACGATATTTAAAGGAATATTTCACTTTTTTTTTTTTACTTTAAGCATCATTAAAATCACTGCTCCCGAAAAAACGGCCGTTTTTAAAAGTTTTTTTTGCATTGATACATGTCCCCTGGGGTAGGACCCGGGTCCCCAAACCCTTTTTAGGACAATACCATGCAAATTAGCCTTTAAAATGAGCACTTTTGATTTCGAACGTTCGAGTCCCATAGACGTCAATGGGGTTCTAACGTTCGTGCGAACTTGCGGTCCGTTCGCGGGTTCTGGTGCGAACCGAACCGGGGGGTGTTCGGCTCATCCCTAGTGGAGAGAGATGGGAGCTGGCAATTAGCTGAGAGCTGAGCGGCCAGCTCAGAGAAGGAAGGGCTGAGCCCAGCCCTGACATGGGCTTTATTTTGGCCACTTGCTCCAATAGTGCAAATGTACCTTATTTGTTACATGAGGTGACAATACCTTCTTCAGCTAACTATTATGGTGTGCTGTGGGTCTGCTACACACACACAATGTTTTTGTACCTAATGGATCTAATGCATGAAGTTCAAAAACATTATGCCTTTTCAACTCTTATAATTTTTTGAGGACTAAAAATTGCAGGAGTTGGCCACATTTAAGAGCACATTGTCACTGTAACTACAACTTAACAAATACACTTGTATTAAGATTTGAAATAATAAGACACAGTTTGTTTAGTAAAAAACAATTTACTCAAAGCACATTCACATATGTGTTTTATGGTTTTAAAACAAACCAACATCTTGGTGTATAACATGTATGTTTTGCATTATTTCCCCTTTTTAGGGGCTAAACAGGCATGTTCCAAAACATTAGATACACATCCCAAACTCAGGATCTTACAAACTTCGATTTTGGTAAAGTAAAGGCCAAATGAGACATTAGTATCCCAAGACTGTGTGGATGTTGTCTTCTTCATATGGGGTGATCTCACCCCTTTAAAAGCCAATATTTGAAGCCATGTACACATAGAGGCATAACAATTAAATTACCCTTATGATCCCATGCCACAAATGTGTGTAGTTACAAACATCTTTTTTCCTAAACCCACAAAACACACAGTGTGTCAACATGTGCTAGCTCCCATCACGGGGTATCAATGGATGTGTTTCAGGGGTGCAACCCCTTCCTCTGAGCTTCTTTAGTTATAAGGAAGGGGTTGCATCCCCAAAATGCATCCATTGATACCCAGTGATGGTAGATAGCACATGTTGACACACTGTGTGTTTTGCGGCTTTTGGCAAACTAGATGTATGGAAATACATTTTAGGCATGGGATCATGAGGGAAATAAGAATGTTAAGGTACAATTTGGGAGCACCTTCAAATTTGGGGTTTTATATTCTTAAAAACACTGAAAAATTACAATTCACATTAGTTAGGGCAGTGTTTCCCAACTCTCCTCCTCAAGATGCAAAACCAGGTCATGTTTTCTATACTTGAAAATACTATACTCTAGAATTTGGCACAGGTGATGTTGTTATGTTCACTGTTAGTAATTCGCACAGTTGTGAGTGGAGTGGAGAAACACTGAATTATGTCCCTAAACTTTCACATTTCCAAGTCCGAAAAACATATTAAATAAGAAAAGGGCAAAAAGGAGCCAACAAGTGGAATAAAAAACCTCAGAACAGGCAAAAGGAAATTAAAATTTGGCAAGCATGTCCATGAAATCTCTGATTCTTCTCTGTAAAGCAGTGGCAGCCTCCTTGATTTGCTCCAGATCATTCAAACATTGCAACATATCTGCACTCATTCTGCCAATATTGCATCATGGAAGATCATGACTAGGGATGAGCCGAACACCCCCCTGTTCGGTTCGCACCAGAACATGCGAACAGGAAAAAAGTTTGCTCGAACACGCGAACACCGTTAAAGTCTATGGGACACGAACATTAATATTTAAAAGTGCTAATTTTAAAGGCTTATATGCAAGTTATTGTCATAAAAAGTGCTTGGGGACCTGGGTCCTGCCCCAGGGGACATGGATCAATGCAAAAAAAAGTTTTAAAAACGGCAGTTTTTCCAGGAGCAGTGATTTTAATAATGCTTAAAGTCAAACAATAAAAGTGTAATATCCCTTTAAATTTCGTACCTGGGGGGTGTCTATAGTATGCCTGTAAAGGGGCGCATGTTTCCTGTGTTTAGAACAGTCTGACAGCAAAATGACATTTCGAAGGAAAAAAAGCCATTTAAAACTACCCGCGGCTATTGCATTGCCGACAATACACATAGAAGTTCATTGATAAAAACGGCATGGGAATTCCCCACAGGGCAACCCCGAACCAAAATTAAAAAAAAAAAAATGACGTGGGAGACCCCCTAAATTCCATACCAGGCCCTTCAGGTCTGGTATGGATATTAAGAGGAACCCCGGCCAAAATTTTTTTAAAAAATGACGTGGGGTTCCCCCTAAATTCCATACCAGACTCTCGTCCCCCCTCTTTTCCTGCGGCCTGCCAGGTTGCGTGCTTGGATAAGGGTCTGGTATGGATTTTTGGGGGGACCCCACGCCGTTTTCTTTTTTTTTTTGGCGCGGGGTTCCCCTTAAAATCCATACCAGACCTGAAGGGTCTGGTATAGAATTTAGGGGGAACCCCACGTCATTTTTTTTTAATTTTGGCCGGGGGTTCCCCTTAATATCCATACCAGACCTGAAGGGCCTGGTATGGAATTTAGGGGGTCTCCCACGTCATTTTTTTTTTTAAATTTTGGTTCGGGGTTGCCCTGTGGGGAATTCCCATGCCGTTTTTATCAATGAACTTCTATGTGTATTGTCGGCAATGCAATAGCCACGGGCACTTTTAAATGGCTTTTTTTCCTTCTAAATGTCATTTTGCTGTCAGACTGTTCTAAACACGGGAAACATGCGCCCCTTTACAGGCATACTATAGACACCCCCCAGGTACGAAATTTAAAGGGATATTACACTTTTATTGTTTGACTTTAAGCATTATTAAAATCACTGCTCCTGAAAAAACGGCCGTTTTTAAAACTTTTTTTTGCATTGATCCATGTCCCCTGGGGCAGGACCAAGGTCCCCAAACACTTTTTATGACAATAACTTGCATATAAGCCTTTAAAATTAGCACTTTTGATTTCTCCTATAGACTTTTAAAGGGTGTTCCGCGGCATTCGAATTTGCCGCGAACACCCCAAATTGTTCGCTGTTCGGCGAACTTGCGAACAGCCAATGTTCGAGTCGAACATGAGTTCGACTCAAACTCGAAGCTCATCCCTAATCATGACCTAGCAAGAAGCATAAAAAGTATTAAGGTAACGATGGTCAAGTGGCTGAGGCCCTACATAGTGAGTTATGGTGAAATTCAGTAAATACTACCTACTGTCTATTGTTGCTTGCCCTTCAGACACCTACACTACTAGGAATGAACACACTGCAACTATTCTTTAATCTTGGCCCTGGTGCCTGGGTCTCCAAAATTAGGGTACCTAGCAACACTGCCAGATTCTTCCACCTCTTCCTTCTCCATGCTAATGTTAATGCACTGCATACTTTGCTAATGTGTGGAGTGGGTGTTTGGCTTTAAATGTGTATACATGTCGAGTGTTTTGATGTCCAAACAAGAGTCCAACAATACTTACTTACAAAAACAAGAGGCTCACGAATACTTTCTTCTTCTTCTAGGTCGCTTTGGCCCTCAGTGTGACTCGCGTCAGGGTATTTGACATCTGTGCTGGGTCCAGGAGTCAGATCCCATGCCTCTAAAATAGCATCCTGGGTGAGCTCACCACACTCTCTTTCCTCTAAAAAGAAACAATACACCAATCATTAAGCCACCCCCAAGTCCCATCTGTTTCTAGCATCCATTTTGCTACATTAGTTGACCAACCTTGCACTTGGTCTGATGCCAATGTTTGCTCCTGACTTGTTGACTCCACTTTGCTGCACTCTGGTTGTTTTCCTGTGAAAAATGCATAGAAAAGGGATGGTGATGTCATTTTACAGAGACCTGAAGGGTCTGGTATGGATTTTGGGGGGACCCCCCACACAATTTTTTTTTTATTTTTGGTTCGGGGTTCCCCTTAACCACTTGACCACCGCCTCACGCCGATATATGTCGGCAAGGTGGCACAGACAGGCAAAATCACGTAGATCTACGTGATCTGCCTTCCACGGGCGGGGGGTCCAATCGGACCCCCCCCCGGTGCCCGAGGCGGTCGCCATGTCTTCCCGGGCAATGAGAGGTCAGGGGGAGGCCATCCATTGTTGGCCACCCCCTCCCGATTGCTCCCGGCGAATGAAAACGCTTCCTTTCCCTCTGTAATGTAAACAGAGGGAGAGGAAGTGATGTCATCCCTCCTCGAGCCGGTCTTTTCGATCCGGCGCAGAGGAGAGAAGACATCAAGTAAGTCTGCACAACACTACACTTCCAGTAGAACACGCCAGGCACACTTGTCACCCCCCTTCACCCCCCCCCGATCACCCCTCGATCACCCCCCTGTACCCCCTGTCACACTGACACCAATAGCAGTTTTGTTTTTTTTTGCATTGGTGTCAGTTTGTGACAGTTATAAGTGTTAGGGCAGTTAGGTTAGCCCTCTTTAGGTCTAGGGTACCCCCCTTAGGTCCAGGGTACCCCCCTAACCCCCCTAATAAAGGTTAACCCCGTGATCACCCCCCGTCACCAGTGTCGCTAAGCGATCGTTTTTCTGATCGCTGTATTAGTGACACAGGTGACGCTAGTTAGGGAGGTAAGTATAAAGGTTCGCTGTCAGTGTTTTATAGTGACAGGGACCCCCATATACTACCTGCTAAAGGTTTTAACCCCCTGATTGCCCCCTAGTTAACCCTTTCACCAGCGATCACCGTATAAGTGTTACGGGTGACGCTGGTTAGTTATTTTGTTTTTTGTAGTTTATTATAGTTTATTATAGTTTATTATAGTTTTAGGGCACCCGCCGTTTATTACCTTATAAAGGTTTAACCCCCTAATTGCCCGGCGGTGATATAAATTACGTTTTTAGGGTCAGATAAGGTCTGCGTCGCCCCAGGCAGCGTCAGGTTAGCGCCAGTACCGCTAAAACCCACGCACGCAGCATACACCTCCCTTAGTGCTATAGTATCTGAGCGGATCGATATCTGATCCGATCAGATCTATACTCCCCAGCAGTTTAGGGTTCCCATAAACACAGTGTTAGTGGGATCAGCCCAGATACCTGCTAGCACCTGCGTTTTGCCCCTCGGCCCAGCCCTGCCCAGCCCACCCAAGTGCAGTATCGATCGATAACTGACACTTACAAAACACTAAGCACACATAACTACAGCGTTCGCAGAGTCAGGCCTGATCCCTGCGATCGCTAACAGTTTTTTGGTAGCGTTTTGATACAGTCGCTGACAGTCAGGAGCTTTTTTGCCTGTGAGTCTCACTAGTGTACCCCTAAATTTAGAGCCCAAAATGGCAAATCGAAGGTACACTAGTGAAGAGGCCTACACGTTTCTGAGCATGACAGATAGTGAAGAGGAAGTCACTCATCTGTCAGATTCAGGCTCAGAATTAGATCCTGTAGAGGACAGCGGCTCCATGACAGATAGCTCTGACGACGGAGTTGTGGTCCCTGCTAAGGTCAGGCGTACCAGACCCCAAACTTCTTCTTCTGTCCTTGAAGTGCAAGAACCGCAGGTCCCTTGTATGGAGCAGAGCAGTACTAGCGCCGCTATTCCTTCTGGTGAACTGGCAAGCACCAGCGGCCTAGTACACCCTGGTCGTACATCCAGCACTGCAGTATCACGTGGTGACGTGGCGAGTCCCATAAGTGCAGTTCAAGCTGGTGAGGTGGCAAGCACTAGTAGTGTCCCGCTGCCACCAAGAAGATGAACACAGGCCCATCGTGCCCATAGTGCCCTTCCTGCTGCATTCGCCAATCCAAATTGGGAACCCACCACTTCTGCAGCACCCATACTTCCCCCTTTCACTGGCCAACCCAGAATTCAGGTGGAAACAGTTGACTTTACGCCACTGGATTTTTATTCACTGTTTTTCACCGAAGATCTCTATAAATCTATTGTGGACCAAAGCAATTTGTACGCTGGTCAACACATCGCCACTATTCCCCAGTCCTCCCTTGCCAGAGATTGGAGACCAATTACGGTCTCCGAATTTAAGATCTTTCTGGGCCTTTCCCTCCTCATGGGCTTGAATAAGGTGTAAGAGTAAGGTGCGGTCATATTGGTCCACTGACCCAATTTACCATTCGCCCTTGTTCTCTGCTTCCATGGCCAGGGCACGATACGAGCAGATTTTGCAGGTTCATGCACTTCAACGACAATGAACTCTGTCATCCTCGTGGAGACCTTGCATACGATCGGTTCTACAAAGTTCGGCCCCTCGTAAACCACTTCAACCAACGTTTTGCAGACTTGTTTACCCCCCATCAAGTTGTCTGCGTTGATGAATCCCTGATTAAATTTTCTGGCCGCTTGTCATTCAAACAGTACCTTCCCAGCAAGCGTGCCAGATACGGGGTCAAGATGTATAAGCTCTGTGACAGGGCCACAGGCTATACATGTAGTTTTATGGTTTACGAGGGCAAAGATAGTCACGTAGAGCCGACAAACTGCCCTGACTACATAGTAAGCGCTGGCAAGATAGTGTGGGACTTGGTGTCACCCTTATTCGGAAAGTGGTACCACTTGTACGTGGACAATTATTATACGAGCGTGCCACTTTTTAGTCACTTGTTTGATCATCAGATTGGAGCATGTGGCACCGTGCGACCTAATTGCCGGGGCTTTCCCCAGCGGCTTGTAGATTCCCGTCTTAGGCTGGGGGTGAGAGCCTGCTTGAAGTATAATAACTTGCTCGCTATGAAGTGGAGGGATAAGAAGAATGTTTTCGTTCTCACCTCCCTTCATGCAGACACAACGACCGAAATTACTACGGCGACTGGTGTTGTGGAGAAACCCCTCTGTGTCCATGAATATAACCTTAATATGGGAGGGGTGGACCTCAACGACCAGTTGTTGGTGCCATACCTAGTTGCCCGTAAGGCCAGACGCTGGTACAAAAAAGTGTCTGTTTATTTATTTCAATTGGCTTTGCTGAACACTCATGTGCTATACAGAGCTTCAGGACGGACTGGATCCTTCCTTAAATTCCAGGAAGAGATCGTCAGAGCCCTTCTGTTTCCAGGCGGTGTTCTACCTCAACTTCCCCAACCAAATGCAGTAAGCCGGCTGCATGAGAGGCATTTTCCTTATGCCCTCCTGAGTACCCCTACCCAAAAAAAAACCCAAAAAAGATGTCGTGTCTGCAGCAAGCGCGGATTTAGGCGTGACACCCGGTGTTATTGTCCCTCCTGTCCTGGCAATCCTGGTCTTTGCATGGGTGAATGGTTTGAACGCTACCATACACTAGTTGAGTGTTAGCGTAGGGTACAGCACTGCACAGACTAGGACACACTTTCACAGGGTCTCCCAAGATGCCATTGCATTTTGAGAGACCCAAACCTGGAACCAGTTACAAAAGTTAAAAGTTACTAAAAAAAAGTGTAAAAAAAAATAATAAAAAAATAAATAAATAAAAACACAAAAAATATAAAATAAAAAAAACAAAAATAGTTGTTGTTTTATTGTTTTCTCTCTCTCTATTCTCTCTCTATTGTTCTGCTCTTTTTTACTGTATTCTATTCTGCAATGTTTTATTGTTTTTATGTTTTACCATGTTTGCTTTTCAGATATGCAATTTTTTTATACTTTACTGTTTACTGTGTTTTGTTGGTAACCATTTTATTGTTTTCAGGTACGCCATTCAGTTGCAGCGCGGATTTATTTATCTTGACAGCAACAGCGTTTGCTCCCACGATATATACCTATTGCTATCATAGGGGATATTTACATTCCCTGAGATAACAATAAAAATGATTAAAAAACATAAAAATGAAAGGAACAGGTTAAAAATAAGATAAAAAAAAAAAAAAAGAAAGAAAAAAAAAAAGCACCCCTGTCCCCCCCTGCTCTCGCGCAAAGGCGAACGCAAGTGTCGGTCTGGCGTCAAATGTAAACAGCAATTGCACCATGCATGTGAGGTATCACCGCGAAGATCAGATCGAGGGCAGTAATTTTAGCAGTAGACCTCCTCTGTAAATCTAAAGTGGTAACCTGTAAAGGCTTTTAAAGGCTTTTAAAAATGTATTTAGTTTGTCACCACTGCACGTTTGTGCGCAATTTTAAAGCATGTCATGTTTGGTATCCATGTAATTGGCCTAAGATCATCTTTTTTATTTCATCAAACATTTGGGCAATGTAGTGTGTTTTAGTGCATTAAAATTTAATGCATTGAAAAATCGCTGCGCAATTACTGTGTAAAAAAAAAAAATGAAACATCCACCATTTTAATCTGTAGGGCATTTGCTTTAAAAATATATATAATGTTTGGGGGTTCAAAGTAATTTTCTTGCAAAAAAAATAATTTTTTCATGTAAACAAAAAGTGTCAGAAAGGGCTTTGTCTTCAAGTGGTTAGAAGAGTGGGTGATGTGTGACATAAGCTTCTAGATGTTGTGCTTAAAATGCCAGGACAGTTCAAAACCCCCTCAAATGACCACATTTTGGAAAGTAGACACCCCAAGCTATTTGCTGAGAGGCATGTCGAGTCCATGGAATATTTTATATTGTGACACAAGTTGCGGGAAAAAGACAATTTTTTTTTATTTTTTTTATGCACAAAGTTGTCACTAAATGATATATTGCTCAAACATGCCATGGGGATATGTGAAATTACACCCCAAAATAAATTCTGTTGCTTCTCCTGAGTACGGGGATACCACATGTGTGAGACTTTTTGGGAGCCTAGCCGCGTACGGGACCCCGAAAACCAAGCACCGCCTTCAGGCTTTCTAAGGGCGTACATTTTTGATTTCACTCTTCACTGCCTATCACAGTTTCGGAGGCCATGGAATGCCCAGATGGCACAACCCCCCCCCCCCCAAATGACCCCATTTTGGAAAATAGACACCCCAAGCTATTTGCTGAGAGGTATAGTGAGTATTTTGCAGACCTCACTTTTTGTCACAAACTTTTGAAAATTGAAAAAAGAAAAAAAAATACATTTTTCTTGTCTTTCTTCATTTTCAAAAACAAATTAGAGCTGCAAAATACTCACCATGCCTCTCAGCAAATAGCATGGGGTGTCTACTTTCCTAAATGGGGTCATTTTTGGGGGTTTTGTGCTGTCTTGGCATTTTATGGCCTTCGAAACTGTGATAGGTAGTGAGGAGTGAAATCAAAAATTTACGCCCTTAGAAATCCTGAAGGCGGTGATTGGATTTCGGGGCCCCGTATGAAGCTAGGCTCCCAAAAAGTCCCACACATGTGGTATCCCCGTACTCAGGAGAAGCAGCAGAATATATTTTGGGGTGTAATTCCACATATGCCCATGGCATGTTTGAGCAATTTATCATTTAGTGACAACTTTGTGCAAAAAAAAAAAAAATTGTCACTTTCCCGCAACTTGTGTCAAAATATAAAATATTCCATGGACTCAACATGCCTCTCAGCAAATAGCTTGGGGTGTCTACTTTCCAAAATGGGGTCATTTGGGGGGGGGGGGTTTGCCATCTGGGCTTTTTATGGCCTTCAAAACTGTGATAGGTAGTGAGTAGTAAAATCACAACTTTACGCCCTTAGAAATCCTGAAGGCGGTGCTTGGTTTTCAGGGCCCCGTATGCGGCTAGGTTCCCAAAAAGACCCACACATGTGGTATCCCCATACTCAGGAGAAGCAGCTAAATGTATTTTGGGGTGCAATTCCACATATGCCCATGGCCTGTGTGAGAAATATATCATTTAGTGACAACTTTGTGCAAAAAAAAAAAATTGTTACTTTCCCGCAACTTGTGTCAAAAAATAAAATATTCCATGGACTCAACATGCCTCTCAGCAAATAGCTTGGGGTGTCTACTTTCCAAAATGGGGTCATTTGGGGGGGGGTTTGTGCCATCTTGGTATTTTATGGCCTTCAAAACTGTGATAGGTAGTGAGGAGTGAAATCAAAAATGTATGCCCTTAGAAATCCTGAAGGTGGTGCTTGGTTTTCGGGGCCCGTACGCGGCTAGGCTCCCAAAAAGTCCTAAACATGTGGTATCCCTGTACTCAGGAGAAGCAGCAGAATGTATTTTGGGGTGTAATTCCACATATGCCCATGGCATGTTTGAGCAATATATCATTTAGTGACAACTTTGTGAAAAAAAAAAAAAAGTGTTACTTTCCCGCAACTTGTGTCAAGATATAAAATATTCCATGGACTCAACATGCCTCTCAGCAAATAGCTTGGGGTGACTACTCTCCAAAATGGGGTCATTTGGGGGGGTTTGTGCCATCTTGGCATTTTATGGCCTTCAAAACTGTGATAGGTAGTGAGGAGTGAAATCAAAAATGTACGCCCTTAGAAATCATGAAGGAGGTGCTTGGTTTTCGGGGCCCCGTACGCGGCTAGGCTCCCAAAAAGTCCCACACATGTGGTATCCCCATACTCAGGAGAAGCAGCTAAATGTATTTTGGGGTGCAATTCCACATATGCCCATGGCCTGTGTGAGCAATATATCATTTAGTGACAACTTTGTGCAAAAAAAAAAAATTGTCACTTTCCCGCAACTTGTGTCAAAAAATAAAATATTCCATGGACTCAACATGCCTCTCAGCAAAAAGCTTGGGGTGTCTACGTTCCAAAATGGGGTCATTTGGGGGGGGGTTTGTGTCATCTGGGCATTTTATGGCCTTCAAAACTGTGATAGGTAGTGAGGAGTGAAATCAAAAATTTATGCCCTTAGGAATCCAGAACGCAGTGATTGGTTTTCGGGGCCCCGTACGTGGCTAGGCTCCCAAAAAGTCCCACACATGTGGTATCCCCGTACTCAGGAGAAGCAGCAGAATGTATTTTGGGGTGCAATTCCACATAGGCCCATGGCCTGTGTGAGCAATATATCATTTAGTGACAACTTTTTGTAAATATATAAATGTATATATATTTTTTTGTCATTATTCAATCACTTGGGACAAAAAAAAAATATTCAATGGGTTCAACATGCCTCTCAGCAATTTCCTTGGGGTGTCTACTTTCCAAAATGGGGTCATTTGGGGGGTTTTGTACTACCCTGCCATTTTAGCACCTCAAGAAATGACATAGGCAGTCATAAACTAAAAGCTGTGTAAATTCCAGAAAATGTACCCTAGTTTGTAGACGCTATAACTTTTGCGCAAACCAATAAATATACGCTTATTTACATTTTTTTTACCAAAGACATGTGGCCGAATACATTTTGGCCTAAATGTATGACTAAAATTTAGTTTATTGGATTTTTTTTATAACAAAAAGTAGAAAATATCATTTTTTTTCAAAATTTTTGTTCTTTTTCCGTGTATAGCGCAAAAAATAAAAACGGCAGAGGTGATCAAATACCATCAAAAGAAAGCTCTATTTGTGGGAAGAAAAGGACGCAAATTTCGTTTGGGTACAGCATTGCATGACCGCGCAATTAGCAGTTAAAGCGACGCAGTGCCAAATTGGAAAAAGACCTCTGGTCCTTAGGCAGCATAATGGTCCGGGGCTAAAGTGGTTAATATTCATACCAGACCCAAAGGACCTTTTAATGGACTGGGGGGGGGACCCAAGTCATTTTTTTCAATGAGTTTTATCTATATTGCCGAGACCCGACAATTCATTAAATCCGCGATCAGTTTAAATTACTTTTTTCCTTTAGAAATGTCATTTTGCTGTGGTACTGTTCTAAACACGGGAAAACTGTGCCACTTTACAGGCATACTATAGACACCCCCCCAGGCACAATATTTAAAGGAATATTTCATTTTTATTGTTAGACTTTAAGCATTATTAAAATTACTGCTCCCGAAAAAACAGACATTTTTAAAACTTTTTTTGCATTGATACATGTCCCCTGGGGCAGGACCCGGGTCCTCAAACACTTTTAATGACAATAACTTGCAAATAAGCCTTTAAAATGAGCACTTTTGATTTTTCATGTTAGTGTCCCATAGACTTTAATGGTGTTCCGCGGCTTTCGAATTTGCCACGGACACCGCATATTGTTTGGTGTTCCCCGAACAACCAAAGTTCGGCCAGAACGAATGCTCGGGCCAAACCGTTCGCCCATCCCTGTTCACCAATTACTAATTTCCTTTTTTTTTGTTTTGGAATAATGATTTTATTTGTTATATTTTCTAGATTTTGTATGCATAGAATGCACTTTTTGGTTAAGTTCTTTATATTTGGAAGGCAGATAGCATCTCTAATTTAATTTTTTTGCTTTTTTTTAATGCACAATAAAAAAAAATTGTGTAGAATAATACTTGGTTATGGGTTTTACTTCAAATTACAGTTTGGGAGTAGGCAGTTACATTTAAAAAAATACAAGGTAAAATTAACAAACGACACCAACATAGTTGTATCTTTGATCTTAAAAACTACCCGATAATGGTGTTGTGGTAACTTGCCCAAAAAAAAACAAGCATAATAATATTATTCTTGATATCACTAGAAAAAAAAAGCCTTTTGAAATACGTTTGGCAGAACCCCATCAGTATCACCAGTAAAGCAGCTTCATTATTATCCCATTAAAGAAGAAGAGAATGTGTGCTGCATTTTGACATTTCATAATTTGCCACGTCATGATGTTAGTTCTAAATTACGAACTCTAGTTTACCAGACCGACTGCTTCCGGCTCGTCCTTGCTTCCAAGCATGCGTGTTTGTACTTTGGACATTTGTGTGACGGACTTGTGTACAGACGAGACAAAAATCTGACAACAGACCGTTGTCGGCTGAAAATTTACTAGCCTGCCATCCATTTGTTGGCCAAAAGTTGGACAACAAATGTCTGATGGATCGTACTAATGGTCGGATTTTAAGCAAACAGTCTGTCATTACACAATTCCCTGCTGAAAATCCGATCGTGTGTACGAGGCTTTAGAGTGCTGTTAATGCATCCCTTTTATGCCTCCTCCTTTAAGTGGAATTATATCTAGCTCCCCTCCTGCGATTGACGCAAGTGCCGACATCTTCAACCAGTCTTCTTCTGGTTTTTAGGATTATCAGCCATCTTAATTGCCCATGTCAAGATAATATAATTCCCACACATGCACATGGAAGTTCATTCATCCCAGCATATGGTAGAAGTCATAATTGTACACAGAGTGCACATGCTCAGTGTGTGTACATTGTCATGAAGACTGCAAACAGACAGGTATGAATCTCTTTTTGCAGAAGAGACATAGTGGGGGTCATTTACTATAGCACTGGGAAGTACTGGGTGCTATTACATATAATAGCGCCCATTTTAAGCAATTAGGAGTTCAACAGGTGAACGTCTGAATGAAAAAGAGCGCTGTTAACGGCGAACTGACGTTACTAAATTTACAAATCAGTGCTAATTAGCAATTCCGCAGATATGCAAATGCCAATTTCTACTAAGTTATTATATAGCACTACACTACAACCATGATCCATGTATGTGAAAGAAACATTTTTTTTTTTTTT
Organism: Lithobates septentrionalis; assembly: GCA_037952835.1. Classification (NCBI taxonomy): domain Eukaryota; kingdom Metazoa; phylum Chordata; class Amphibia; order Anura; family Ranidae; genus Lithobates; species Lithobates septentrionalis. Next base: position 876,768 of record JBBDGP010001077.1, on the reverse strand, counting down.
TTTTTTGAAAAGAAGCATGTTTATTATTGAAAAAGTTATGTCATTGTACATTTATAGTGCATCGCTTGCAATCACATAAATGGGTATTTCCCATAAAGTAAAAGGGTACACAAGTATCTTATATATTGTACATATCAGCATATAACAATATGATTACAGAGAGTGCTTCACATTTTCCAGCATTGCATTTCTAGTTATTAAAAACCAGGTTATGGCATTTATTGGGGGTTGTGACCTGATCCTATACATCATAATATAATAAGGTGTTCATGGGAGGCTTTTAAATTAAACATTACAAGTGTTTTCATTATTCAACCATTTGTCCCAAATTTTATAGTATTTATTTGGTCGACCTCTATGTTTATACATAGCCCTTTTGTATGGCAGTGAGGTATTCACTTCCCTAATCCAGGTCTGTATGGTAGGAGAGTCTGTACCCATCCAATACTTAGCCACTAATTTTCTAGCATAAAATATTGTTTCGCTGAGAAATGTAACGGTGGATCTGTCTTTAATGGTGTCTGGTAAAAGGCCAAAGAGACATAGCTTGGGGTCTAGCTGGATCGGTGAGCCCATATGGTCATGGAGAAATTTAATGATCTGTGTCCAGTAGCTTTGTATTTCGGGGCACAGCCATATTAAATGATAGAATGTGCATGGGTTACTGGAGCACCTAGGGCAGTTTGGGTTTTGCTGCGGGGAATACTTGGCTATTCTGGCTGGTGTGAGGTAGGATTTGTGTATTATATAGAGTTGAGTCAGACGTTCTGATATTTTGGGTGAGGTTTTTTTAACATTTTCCAGTATATCTTCCCAGTCAGAACAATCTATTGGTCCTACATCATTTTCCCATCTAAGCCTTGCATTACCGGCAACATTGGCTACCGATTTGGTGCGTAGGATGGTGTATAGAGTGGAGATAAGTTTGTCTGGGTCTGATCCAGTAATCACGTCCACTAGTGTTAATGTTTGTGGATTGGGGAGGCCATTTGTAAATTGTGCATGGAGTGCGTGTTTTAGTTGTATGTAGCTAAATTGCATGCGGGGAGAGATGTCGTACTCTTCTCAAATTGTTTCGAAATTTCTTATGCCAAATATAGTGATAACCTGAAATAGATAGACTATTCCCTTAGCGGCCCAACTGGTGGTCCCAGGTAAAGACATGAGCTCCTTCAGTTGTGGATTATGCCACAGTGGAGTGTGTGAATGGAAGGGATCAGTTCCAGTGAGTCTGGCGGCTCTCTCCCATACGCGCCTGTGTTGGAATAACAGCGAGTTGCGATTCTCTTTTTTGTGTATGGTGTTGCCTCCTCTGAAGAGAACTTGTAGTGGGGAGTATAGGTCTTTATTAGCTTTCCTGCATACTAAGGTTTGGTATCTTTCTTCATCTGTTTTGTGGATGTAGTAGAAGTGTGAGAGCTGAGCTGCTATATAATATGTGTATATGTCTGGAAGGGCTGCCCCCCCAGAAGAGGTGGGGTTTTTAAGTGTGTTCCAGGCTAGTTTATGCCTGCTAGGGCCCCAAATAAAGGAATTTAGGATTTTGTCGAGGGTTTTGAAAATTTTAAGGGGAATATAAATTGGGGAGTTCCAGAGTGTATAAAGAAATTTTGGTAGTAATATCATCTTAAAAATATTAATCCTGCCCATTACACCAAGGGGGAGTCTCGCCCAGGTTTGTGTTCGTGATTTAAGGTATGAAAAGAGTGGTTCAATGTTGTTTGTGGTGTATTCCAAGGGGTCTCTAGTGATTATTATACCTAAGTATTTAATAGAGGCAACTCTCTGCAGAGGGAGAGATGCTGCGGTGTGTGTTGGGGATGTCACATCTAGTGGGAGAATCTGGGATTTGGTCCAGTTCATGCTTAGACCTGAATGTTTGCCAAATTCTTCTATAGTTAACAGGGTCGCCTGTAAAGAAGGACCAGTGTCCTCTAAGTAAATAAGCATGTCATCTGCGTAAAGACTTAGTGTTTCTGTTAAAGGTCCCGCTCGTAGTCCCCGTATGTGTGGATTCTGTCTAAGGGAGATAGCCAGGGGTTCCACCGCCAAAGCATATAGCAAAGGGGATAGCGGGCAACCCTGACGGGTTCCTCTACTTAACGGGAAGGGGTCAGATGTCCAGCCATTCACCACTACTCTCGCTATTGGGGAAAAATATAGCAGTTGTACCCACTGTATAAAGTTGGGGCCGAATCCGTAGCCCCGAAGGCACTCCCAAAGATATCCCCACTCCACCGAATCAAACGCCTTGGCGGCGTCAAGTGTCACTACGGCTCTATCTCCCACATTCTCGTGTTCCGCTTGGATATTCATGTGTAGGCGTCTTAAATTCATGGCTGTGTTTTTTCCTGGCATGAATCCTGTCTGGTCGGGGTGAACAAGGGAAAGGATGCTATTATTAAGGCGCATGGCCAGTATTTTGGCTAATATTTTTATGTCTGCTTGGAGCAGTGAAATAGGGCGGTAGGATTCTGGTAGTTGGGGGTCTTTGCCCTGTTTTGGGATTACTATAATTATCGCCTGACGGAGGGTTTCAGGGAGAGTTTTAGTTTCAAATATGTGGTTGTATAGCTTTAGGAGTTCAGGGGTTAAGATCTCTGAGTATGCCGCGTAAAAGTCTAGTGGGAGGCCGTCTCCTCCTGGTGCCTTACCCGGTGCTAAGGATGCAATAGCTAGGGTAATTTCATCTAATGTGAGGGGAGCCTCTAATTCTTGTAGCTGAGGTTCTGATAATTGTGGGAAGGGGATTTCTTGAAGGAATAGTCTGGTTTCCTGTGTAGTGGCTGATACCTTAGAGGAGTATAAATCTGAATAGTATTTGCGAAATACTTCTGCCACTTCAGGTGGATCTGAAATTTTGGTGTTGTGGGGTCCCAGCAGGGTTACCACCACTGGGGGGTTGGTGTTTTGGTGGGCCAGGTATGCCAGTAATTTGCCAGCGCGTTCCCCCTGCTCGAACACGCGTTGTTTTAGAAAGAAGAGCTTCTGTTTAGCTTTATCGTAGTGTAGTTGGTCTAGTAGCCGTGTATGGAGTCTAAGTGTTGCTGCTCTTTCTTGACTGGGGTCTTTAAGAAATTCTTTTGTTAGTGTGTCAATCTTTTCCGAGGCCTGCTTGATGAGTAAATTGGAGGAGGTTTTAATTCTGTTTATACGGGAAGTTAGAATAGTGCGAACGTGTAGTTTGTATGCCTCCCAAATATTACCCGTGGAGGCAGTGTTTTGATTAGTTCTAAAGAAGAATTTCCATTCCTCGTGTGTTTCCTCCTGGTCGCTCACCAATGATAACCAGAAGGGGTGTAGACGCCAGGTGCGAGGCCCAGCATGCTGGATCAATTGTAGTGTTGCCCAGCAGGGGGCATGGTCCGAGAGGGATCTAGTGTGGTAGCCCGAGTCAATTAATTGGGTAAGTATTGTGTCGGAGATTAAAATAAGATCGATGCGGGACATAGTGGAGTGGGTTGCCGAGAAGCATGAGTACGCCAAGTCGTGGGGATGTCTATATCTCCAGGCATCAGTTAGCGAGAATTCTTTTAATGTGCGTGCTAGTCTGGTAGTGTCAGGGGGGTGGGCGTCTCGGCCAGGTTGTGTTTTATCTAATTGGGGGTTCAGTACCATGTTGAAGTCCCCCATCCAGATAGCTGGAATATTAGGGTGTTGAGCCATGTATAGTAGGCCTTCCGTGATTAGGTTGGATTTATAGGGTGGGGGTATGTAGAATGCCATGATCAAGTATTGGGAGCCATATAGTGTACAATGTATGAAGACAAAGCTACCGTGAGGGTCTGTGCGCATTGATATTAACGCAAAAGGTGCAGTCTTAGTTATGAGGACCGAGACCCCGCGGGAGTAAGGAGTGTGAGTGGCATGGAATGCCCAGCCTATCCAGGGTCGCCTCAGCGCGAGCTGGAGCTGTCCTGTGACGTGTGTCTCAACCAAAACCGTGATATCTGCACGGTATGTTTTAAGGCAGGTAAAGACGGCCGTGCGTTTGAGTTTATCACGAATCCCACGGACATTCCAGATAAGAAATTTTAAATTAGCCATTTGGACGACAATTTAAATTACCTTTTAGGATAGTGTCATGGCGCTTGTTAAGGACGTGTGTCCGCCTCCAGTCTCCCAGGGTGGTCTCGGTCTCTCCTCTACCCTTCATATGACAATACACATAGAAGTACAGTACAATGCATTGTAAGTTGTTATACATGTTTTTTAACTTAACTTGTAACTTAACGTTTCCCCTACCCTCCCTCCCTGCCCTCAGTCGCCCAAACTTGACTGGGGCATGCATCCCAAACTTAGTGCAGCTGTGGGGATAAAAGATGTTACTGTAGGTAGATTTAAAACAAAAAATCAAAGAACAGGTGCACATTAAACTAGTCAGCATCATCGATGGCCTATTGGGCCACGACAGTGGTGACACAAACAACACCCTATGGGCAGCGAACAAATACTGGGTGGTATACCGGCGATGAAGCACACGTAGCCTCAGTTATACGGCAGGTAGAAAAGAAGAAAGTCTCTGTATGGTAGGAACAATTTCCACTGTGATGGTTGACAGAGGAAGTATGATTGTAGCAAAGGCAAGGTCCTTCCAGTCCCTAGGCTGTGGAGGAGCCGTAACAGTCCTCTGTGATCCGGTAGGGTATGATTGTCAGCCAGGCGTGGTGTTCAAGCAAAAATGGGGGATATGGTGATGGGGTAGTAGGACGGTTGATGAGTTCGTAGTGACAAGTTATTACGGTATTGGTATCATAGGGGTTCTCATGTGGTGAGCACGGGGGACTCATGGAAGGGTATAGTGGGCCTGAGGCAGTGCGTAGGGCCCTGTGGCAGTTCAGAGTTTTTATCTTTGTGGAGGGTCATGGTGTATGGGAGGTCCATGGGAGATATTGTTTGTGAAAACACTCAGTATCCATGGGGTCTGTGGAGTTGCATCTGTTGGGTTGGAGTACGAGGGTCCTGAGGGATATTGCAGTTTAAAAGGTAGTGCAAAGTCACTTACTTTAGTTGGCAGCGGAGGTGTGTCTCAGGCAGGTTGGTTTCTATGCGCGTCATGTTGATCCAGCCATGCGGAAGCCATATGCGGGTCTTCAAAGAAGTGGACACGGTCCTCACCCACCACGCGAAGGCGGGCTGGGAAAAGCATTGCGTACTTTATGTGGTGCGCTTTGAGACGACGTTTGATGTCAGAGAATCTGGCTCTTTGGCGTTGGACCTCCGCTGAGAAATCGGGGAACGCTGAGATGAAGCCGGATTGGTGTGGAATGTTTCCTTTCAGCCTTGCCAGCCATAGGACCGCATCACGGTCTCTAAAGTTAAGTAGCTTTGCTATGAATGTACGTGGGGGTGCCCCTTCAGGTGGACGCCGGGCTGGCATGCGATGGGCGCGTTCCACTACAAAAGAAGTTGAAAATGCCTCCCTCCCATACGTTTTGATCAGGAGTTGCTCTAAGAAGGTGGCCGGGTCGGTGCCCTCAGAACCCTCTGGTAGTCCGATGAACCGGAGATTGGACCTGCGGGTCCGGTTCTCTAAATCGTCCTGTTTCTGTGCCAGTTGTTGTAGCTGACGCTGCATATCCTCCTGTGTGTTTTGCAGGGGGTGCAGCGTGTCTTCCACCCTCCCAATTCTAGTCTCAGACTCAGTGACCCGTTCTCTAAGCTTTGTCATGTCATGCCTGATTAATGAGATATCCACCTTCACCTCCTCTATTTTAGATGTGAGGGTAGATTGGCATAGTGAGATTGCCTCAAGTACCTTAGCGGTGTCATTAGGTGGTTGGTCCGTTAGAGAGGCCTCATGCTCTGCTGGCGCGGCGCCATCTTGGCTCTCAGTGTCCCGCTCCGTCCTGCGGTATCTCTCAAGGGACGAGGAGGCTGTGTTTGTGCGCCTCGGTGGGGACATGATGTGCTCGGTGGTTAGTGTCTGGTCCGTGCTGTGTTTTTAGCGGGGTTCGGTGTTCCTATCGTGCAGGATGGGTGAAGGAGGATCTGCCGTCAGCGGAGCTACAGGCTTACACGTCCGCTCACATCGCCGTCCAGGCCACGCCCCGAAAGAAACATTTTTATGTGAGATGTGCTCTACCTTGTGTGCATCTATTGATGTATATTGCAATTAGTATTCCTATTTTTTTCTTCTTTTGCTAATGAATTCAGTTATAAATGATTATTACAGAGTAATGTTTGATATTCTGTAAAGTTACATTTATTGAACATTTAGGTTACCTATTTGTTGTATTTTGTTTTTTTCATGTTTTTTATTTTTTTTAATTTAGGTGACTATAAAACTGTAATTATTTATGTTCATTCTTTAATCATACTACACTCTTTTGCAGGTCTCAGCATACTTAGTTCAATGGCTTGGTGGTCTGCTCAGATGTCTCCACAGCACTCAAGGTATGAGTTCAAATCCCATCCACCAGCTTTGTTTAATTTGTCAGTGCACAAGTGAATTAAAATAAACAAAGAAATGTAAACTGCCCGTTAACCAGTGTGTGATGTTTGGAATTCCACACCATGATGTTATTGAATTTTTACATATCATTGCATGCATTTAAAGAGTTAATATAATAGAATCAGCCAAACTAAAGTTCATTGCCATTCACCTATCTTCAGCATATGTTGCTTTGTCTAATAGTCATTCTCCTTCTTTTCACCAATGCAATCTTTTAGTATCACTCTATAGGATTTGAACCCATGAGTCCTCCAAGGGCGGAGTTTTTCAAGGTAGAAGCGCTGACCACTGGCCTATTTGGCTTAACCCAGTCATACATAGAAAATACATTTACTAGTGTTTGATGTTTCTTCTCCCCGAGCCCTCTTCTCCCCGAGCCGTCTCTCCTGCAGCTGGCGTGTTCTTCCGCGCAGCCGGTTACCCGCTAATAAAAAAAAGCTGCTCTTCTTCTTTGGCCGTCTTCCGTGGCAATCAGGAGAGCCCGACCCATGGCTATGTAAGAGATGCCACACAGTGGGTGACAACACAGTGGAGGAAGCAGTGGGGGCTGGTAAGCAAAATTTTTTTTGGGGGGGGCGCAAACTGAAAAATTCTGAAAAAAACATCAACTGCAGCCACTGTGCCCATAAAATGCAGCCACTGTGCCCATCATATGCAGCCACTCTACCCACCATATGCAACTTCTGTGCCCCATCGTATGCAGCCACTGTGCCCCATCATATGCAGCCACTGTGCCCCATCATATGCAACCTCTGTACACACCATATTCAGCTTCTGTGCCCATCATATGCAGCCTCTGTGCCCATCATATTCAGCCTCTGTGTCCACCATATGCAGCCTCTGTGCCCACCATATGCAGCCTCTGTGCCCACCATATGCAGCCTCTGTGCCCGCCATATGCAGCCACTGTGCCCATCATATGCAACCTTTGTGCCATCATATGCAGTCTCTGTGTCCACCATTTGCAGCTTCTGTGCCCACCATATGCAGCCTCTCTGCTCATCATTTGCAACCTCTGTGCACACCATATGCAGCTTCTGTGCCCATCATATGCAGCCTCTGTGCCCATCATATGCATCCACTGTGCCCATCGTATGCAACCTCTGTGCCCACCATATGCAGCTTCTGCGCCTATCGTATGCAACCTCTGTGCCCACCATATGCAGCTTCTGTGCCCATCATATGTAGCCTCTGTGCCCATCATATGCAGCCTCTGTGCTCATCATATGCAGCCTCTGTGCCCACCATATGCAGCTGCTGGGCCCATCATATGCAGCCTCTGTGCCCATCATATGCATCCACTGTGCCCATCATATGCAACCTCTGTGCCCACCATATACAGCTTCTGTGCCCATTGTATGCAAATTCTGTACCCACCATATGCAGCTTCTGTGCCCACCATATGTAGCCTCTGTGCCCATCATATGCAGCCTCTGTGCTCATCATATGCAGCCTCTGTGCCCACCATATGCAACTTCTGTGCCCCATCGTATGCAGCCACTGTGCCCCATCATATGCAGCCACTGTGCCCCATCATATGCAACCTCTGTACACACCATATTCAGCTTCTGTGCCCATCATATGCAGCCTCTGTGCCCATCATATTCAGCCTCTGTGTCCACCATATGCAGCCTCTGTGCCCACCATATGCAGCCTCTGTGCCCACCATATGCAGCCTCTGTGCCCGCCATATGCAGCCACTGTGCCCATCATATGCAACCTTTGTGCCATCATATGCAGTCTCTGTGTCCACCATTTGCAGCTTCTGTGCCCACCATATGCAGCCTCTCTGCTCATCATTTGCAACCTCTGTGCACACCATATGCAGCTTCTGTGCCCATCATATGCAGCCTCTGTGCCCATCATATGCATCCACTGTGCCCATCGTATGCAACCTCTGTGCCCACCATATGCAGCTTCTGCGCCTATCGTATGCAACCTCTGTGCCCACCATATGCAGCTTCTGTGCCCATCATATGTAGCCTCTGTGCCCATCATATGCAGCCTCTGTGCTCATCATATGCAGCCTCTGTGCCCACCATATGCAGCTGCTGGGCCCATCATATGCAGCCTCTGTGCCCATCATATGCATCCACTGTGCCCATCATATGCAACCTCTGTGCCCACCATATACAGCTTCTGTGCCCATTGTATGCAAATTCTGTACCCACCATATGCAGCTTCTGTGCCCACCATATGTAGCCTCTGTGCCCATCATATGCAGCCTCTGTGCTCATCATATGCAGCCTCTGTGCCCACCATATGCAACTTCTATGCCCATCTTATGCAGCCATATGCAGCCATTGGGCCCATCATATGCAGTCTCTGTGTAAGTGCTTTTTTTGTCTGCCTACACGGTGCAGTCTGCCTGTAATTAAAGAATCAATCAGTGGCAGCTGACAACAACCCCCCCCGCGTGGTCTGTGGCGCAGGACAGAGAAAGCCCCCCGACCATCAGGCAGCCAGCAGTAAGGCATCTACCTGATCCAGGGCTGAGACTGGGGCTGTGGTCTCCTCTCCCCCTCTCGTCTTGTGCAGGCAGTGGCTCCAGTGTCCACTCCTCCCGCATCTCCAAAAGGCTGGGCAGCCAATGGAATAGCCTGGCGCATTGGCCAATCGGGAAACAGGTCTCACAGACCTGCCTCCTGATTGCCGGGGAGGAACATTAATGTGAAAATAGCGAAAATTAATTTGCTATCATCAACCAACAGGCTGGGATCGGGACTTGTGCTCTGTGCCCCAATCCCACCCTATTTTGAAGCCTATTAGAGCCTCTGGCTCTAATCATGTGCTTCAAAATACACACCACCAGCCTATCCCCGCCATAGTAATTCATATGTCCAGCATCCTGAAAGGGGCCGGGCACATGAATAGGGAGGGCGGCGGAGGAGTTAGGGAGGGTTAGCACCACTGGGAGGAAGACTGCCACAGAAGAAGAGCGGCTTTTTTTTTATTAGCGGGTAACCGGAGGCACGGAAGAACACAGCAGATGGAGAAGATGGTGGCGGCAGGAGAGATGGCTCGGGGAGAAGATGGCGGTGGGAGAGACAGCAGCAGGAGAAGATGGCTCAGGGAAGAAGACAGCTCTGAGCTATTTTACAATAAATGACTTGTCAAAAACCGGTTATTTTTTTTTACATTTCACTGCTTTTTTTGGTGAACGGGTAGGGGGACGATGCCTCTGCTGGGTCTTCTCCGCTATCTTCTTCCTCTTTGCTGGGTCTTCTCTGCTGTGTTCTCCCTCTGTTCTTCTTCCGATGTTGACTCAATGCTCTCTCCCGCTCTAATGCTGGGTGCGTGGTGTGCCAGTACTTATAGTGGCATGTGGTGGGGTCACCGGAGGCCTGCCCAGGGCATGATGGGGTGGTGATGTCATAAGGCGGGGCCTCCAGATGACATCACCCGGTGACCCTGCCCCATGCCAATATAAGTAGGGGCACACCGCGCACCCAGCATTAGAACGGAAGAGGGTGTAGAGTCAACATCAGAAGAAGAACAGAGGGAGAACACAGTGGAGAGGACAGCAGAAAAGACCAGCCAAAAGAACGAGCAAAAGAGCCAGAAGACAGCGGATGAGACCCAGCAAAAGACAGCGGACAGAGGGAGAATAACCGGAGAGAAAGCAGAGAAGAGGCGGAGAGGGAAGAAGAACTGAAGAGGGGAGAAGAACCAGCAGAGGCAGAAGACATCAGCGGAGTGTAGTGATATGAGATGTATAGTAGGATAGATAATTAATATTTAGGTATTATAATGATGATGTAAGTACTCTTCCGCAGCAACCCAATTCTTCCAGAGAGATGCACTTTATTGACTTCCAACACAGAACAAAGTCCAAAGTCCACAGATGACAAAAAAATCCGACAGAGGAAATATAATTTAGAGTCCCATTTTCTCTAGATTTGCGCCTTCATAGTCCTACACAGACAAGACTATACCTACTATAGACTGAACGCCATGTTATATTCACTAGACATTGAATGGCTGAGCAATTTGATTGGCCGTCTCCATTCAGGCCTTTGATATACTTTAGTCTTTCAGACAGACAACAACCCCCAGCCGTGAACAGCTGCAGTCATAAACCGCCCCAATCTGCACTCCCGCATATCACCATCAACAAGTCCCCTTAGATATGTGTAATTAGATTAGATAAACAGATACCACCTGAACACCCTTTGAAATGTTCAATTAGGTTAACAGGCCATACCTCACACCTAGGTAGACTTGCATAAGATTAACACATCAAAGGGTCTTCAGCTGTCCCCTTGCTATGTTAAAATTCTGTTGACTTGGACAAGTCAACTGAATTTCTGGTCAACATGGCACTCCAATACAACATTATACATAAATTGGCCAACATATTACAACATATACCCCCACTTGGGTCGGTTCTAACTACTAGAACTGACCCATAAATTAAACAATAAAAATATTATGATTTAAGGTACTGAATGCTTTACAATGGCTCATATAAAATGTGAAGTTGAAACTGGTTACATGTCTCTTTACCAGCTTCTAAAATACCCCCATGAAACAGTTATTAGATAATATAACTTTTAGACTATGACTGGAAAAGGATTTGGTAAACATCAGTGGCCCATATAGCTGTTAGGCCTTATTATATCACATCAAGATCTTGAAAATTGCGCAAAGATGAGCTGATATCACAGTCCATTCTTCGGTCTGACTTCATCACATCTCTGACCATCTCACCAAAAGTAAACTTGGTATGCTCTGGGAACGCCAATCTACATAAGTCCAGGATTCTCTCATCTCCAGGCTCAAGCTTTTCATTTTTAAAGATGCTTTTACACAAACATTCTACTTACATCTTTATAGTAAGAAGAACCATCAATGTACCAGCACTCACTTTCAAGGTCAAAAGGTTTGGATATGGCAGTAAAAACTGTGCTGCAAACTATTTCCTTGCACTTGACATTCATGAGTCCATCTTGCAAGCATTTTACAATTCACATATGCTTATTTCCTATTTGAGCAATGATGATCGGTTGTGTACCTGTCAAGTACCAGAATTTGTCAATTGCCAGCAACAATTTGCTTTTGCTGTAGGCCGACCCCTCATTACCTTCAATAGAGCAGTTACTTGGATCATTCAGTCCATAATTACACCTGAATGGTATACCAACATATACATATACCCCCACACAATGGTTCAGATAGAATCAGCTTGACATCAGTGTTTATCAGATCTTCTATCCAGACAAAGCGGCAGTGGAAATTCTTCCCAGTATCCTCACCATGAAAGGTAGAAAGGTCTTTTTCATCCATATATGTCATAGCCTTTAGCATATTATAAACAACTGAATCAACAAAGTTTCAAATCATGACTGGAGTGATGAATTTCACTCACCCCTCTTATAAATTTAGGAAAACCACCCAACATACTATAATTTATGCTATGCCAAGCCATTGTGCAGCATCTCACCTTAGATGTCAAATATATTGATCAATACGCATTATGTAATATGTACAGATGTTATGAAAATTATTTTAGGTTTAAATGCTTCTCTTTGTTTTTAAGATAAAGTTCAAGAAATAAAACATAAAGAAAATAAAATATATCAGGAAAAGGGAGAAAAATTAAAAATTAGGGCGTTGAAGAAAAAAGAAGAAAAGGTCCATTGCTTGATGAATATTAAGAAAGTCCATGAATTCTTTATAATTCCTTGTTGTCTATTCAGCATTTCTCCCATGATTCTCCCCCACTAGCTAGCAATTTCAGACTGTGCTTCTGCTATTCACATGCAAGCAAGTTTCTCCGGCAGTACCTGAAAGACAAAACTCTCCAACAAAAACTCATTAGCAAGGTCCTTAAACGTTGAAGTTAAAACAAAGCACCATTTACACATTTACAGTTTGAAGCTAATTCACCCCCACTGCTAGAGAAGTGTCATCTGCATTCAAAAACAGATCTGGAGAATGTACATCTTGTACCCCCTTCAACTGCTCTAATAATTTATCACGTTCCCCTCTCATTTTGTCATACTCAATCTTCAGGTGGTCATATCTCTGTTTTAACTGGGAAAACGGTATCCAGGTTTTGGACCTTTTCTTCTTATTATTTTGGTCAGCTCTGTTTTTCATATGATTATCACCTATATTTGACCCAGTGTCTCCTCTCTGGGTGTTATCATAGGATATTATCTTCTGATCTTTATGTTCAATATGTGTCCTAAACAATGTGGCTAAATCAATTTTGACAGCCTGCTCATTTGACTTTCTCCATAAATGGTCTGCTCTCAACAATATGTCTTTTCAATCATGAGGATTTGGGGTAACTAATAAAATATGTTGTTTGATATCTTCATGCAACGCATCTAGAAACATACTCATATGCATCAAGCCCCCACGCTCAAATGCAAGATTATTACCGACCAATAATTCCATAATAGTTGCTATCCTGTGTGACAATTCATATGGAGATTCATTTTGCATTTGTTGGATCTTCCCATGAATAGTAACATCAGAACGTACACCATACAAAACACATAATAATTCCACTAATATGTCCCTTGTCCTCAGAGGATGAATACAGATCTGTTTAATTCTCATCCAAAGACCACTTCCTAAAGAATGTTGCAAAACTCTTTCTAAGTCAGATGGGTTGAGATTGTACATATCTCTGACCTGCTGCACGTCACAAAACCATTTTAAAAATCTGTTTAAATCATGGCAGGGAATCATTCCTATTTCTTTAAGAATTGCGTCTAATTCTTTTGGTTTCAAAGGCTTCATTACAAGTCGAACTTCACCTGTATTATTATTATTGTTATAAACTGTGGTAGTCACGTCACAGTGGGGGGCAGCTGGTAATGAATTATCAGATTTAATATGAGGTTCTGTTTCATTTGATAGAAAGGTTGTATTTTGCTGCAGATTGCTGAATCCAAGATTTGATGCATATCTGCATTCTTGAGATCTCTTCTCTAATTCCATAATTCTTAATTTTAATCTTTCATTTTCCTCTGATAATTCATCACAACGTTTTGATTTCTCAAGCAAAGATCCCCCAATGGTAACTGCATGCAATTCTAAATTTACTGTCTCAGTGTCTGATTGGTTCTGTAACTTCTCACAAACACTGTTGCTATTATCAACTACCTTCTGTAACTGGGTAATTTCCTCAACCCTACCATTCAAAGAACTTTCCATTGTTAAACAGCAAGATAACAAGCCCTGCACAATACAACCTTTTCTTTTACTTTCTGAAATTTTGCTATCAAAAACATTTTTCTCTAAAAATTCCTTCATCATAGTCCACGTCTGCTTACATTTTTCTGGAATTTCATATGGACCGCCATGGCGCCTAATACATTTTAATACCCATCTGTTAACTTTATCAGAACTGACACTAGCTTCACACTGAGTAAGCATTTTGACTATATTACTAATTATTTTAATAAAAAAAAGGAAATATTTTACTCACCGCATTAGTTACTCCTTCAGCTTCCAGTTCAGGTCTTCTGGTACACGACACAGTCCTTTTTTGTTGTTTCCAGTCTCCAGAGAATAATTCTGGGGTTCCCAACTTGTTAAATTTTGTAGATCAGACTCTGTTATGTCACAACCAGACAATAGAGTCACAGCACAGCTCTTGGTTCTTCATCAGATTTCTGTCCACCTCACAGGATTGTTGTCACCACTGACTTCTGTGACTAAGTTTGAAAATGCTCTTCTGGTCACTTGAACGGCACCAATGTAGTGATATGAGATGTATAGTAGGATAGATAATTAATATTTAGGTATTATAATGATGATGTAAGTACTCTTCCGCAGCAACCCAATTCTTCCAGAGAGATGCACTTTATTGACTTCCAACACAGAACAAAGTCCAAAGTCCACAGATAACAAAAAAATCAGACAGAGGAAATATAATTTAGAGTCCCATTTTCTCTAGATTTGCGCCTTCATAGTCATACACAGACAAGACTATACCTACTATAGACTGAATGTCATGTTATATTCACTAGACATTGAATGGCTGAGCAATTTGATTGGCCGTCTCCATTCAGGCCTTTGATATACTTTAGTCTTTCAGACAGACAACAACCCCCAGCCGTGAACAGCTGTAGTCATAAACCGCCCCAATCTGCACTCCCGCATATCAACATCAACAAGTCCCCTTAGATATGTGTAATTAGATTAGATAAAAAGATAACACCTGAACACCCTTTGAAATGTTCAATTAGGTTAACAGGCCATACCTCACACCTAGGTAGACTTGCATAAGATTAACACGTCAAAGGGTCTTCAGCTGTCCCCTTGCTATGTTAAAATTCAGTTGACTTGGACAATTCAACTGAATTTCTGGCCAACATGGCACTACAATACAACATTATACATAAATCAGCCAACATATTACAACACGGAAGAGGCAGAAGAGCCGGAGAGGGGAGAAGAAGTCAGAAGAGACGCTGGAACTGCTTAATAAATTACTTTAAAAACCTTTGTACTGCGTTTTATTTTTCACACTTTTTTTGGTGAATGGGTAGGGGTAAAATGTACCCCATACTCATTCACATAGGGTGGGGGGGCCAGGATCTGGGGGCACCCTTGTTAAAGGGAGCTTCCAGATTCAGATAAGCCCCCTGCCCGCAGACCCCGACAACCAATGCCCAGGGTTGTCGGGAAGGGGCCCTTGTCCTAATCAACATGGGGACAAGGTGCTTTGGGGAGGGGGGCGCAGGGCCCTCCAGCCCCAAAGCACTCACCCCCCATGTTGAGAGCATGTGGCTTAGTACGGTTCAGGAGGGGGGGGGCGCTCGCTCGTCCACACCCCCTTTGCTGACCTGCCAGGCTGTGTGCTCGGATAAGGGTCTGGTATTGATTTTGGGGGGACCCCTTTAAATCCATACCAGACCGAAGGGCATGGTATGCGCTTGGAGGGGGAACCCATGTCGTTTTTTTTTAAATTTGGCGTGGAGTTCCCCTTCAAGATCATCAGAGCACAAGTCGGATCGGTCAACACAGCAATCCGACTTTGATCCGACTTCAGTGATATTCAATGCGCTGAAGTAGGATCAAAGTCGGACCAAATTAGTGCAGGGTGCATTTTCAAAGTCAGACCAGTTAAGACAGCTCCCATAGGGAAACATTGATTTTCACACGTCATGCAACATGAGCTCCCAATGTCAGAGCATTTGTTGTACCAGTGTGAACCCGGCCTCAATCTGTCTCTTCATGTATGTCTAAGGTGATTGCATCTGATGAGCAGGAACAGATAATACTATTTGCAACTGTGTTGGCCCTTGGCTATGAGCATCAAATCTTCAACTACAGGCAAAAGATTGAAGTCCATTTGCATGCACATAAACAAAGCAACAGTTTTCTAAGCATATGTACCTGTGCAGTGTAAACCCTACAATTTTAAATGTCCAAGTCCCTGGGCATGATTAGTGCTAACAAACATTAATATCAGTCCCTGGCTGCAATGAGCTTCCAATCTAAAGTCCAAAACGAACTTTCTTACATTCGAGACTATTTCGACGGGAGACAAATAAAACACCAGCTTGTCTTTGGATTGTGGTGAGAAACCCACACAGGGAGAACATATAAACTTCAACACAAGCATTAGCATGTTGGGAAATTGAACCAGCAACTCCAGTGCTGCTAAACAGAATTGCTACCCACTTAGCCAGCAGGCAGCTGCACACATGTAGCCTGCATCTCTGTGGTGTGAACCAGCCCTAAGTCCATAGCCATGCTCAGTGTCACAAGCAATATACAATATAGTGTCCTAAGTATTAGGAAGCCTTTAAACGCACATGAACTGTAATGGCATCCCAGTCTTAGTCTGTAGGGTCCAAAATTCATTTGGCCCACCCTTTGCAGCTATAACAGCTTCAGCTCTTCTGGGAAGACTGTCCACAAGGTTTATGAGTGTGTCTATGGGAATGTTTGACCATTCTTTTAAAAGTGCATTTGTGAGGTCAGGCACTGATGTTGGACGACAAGGCCTGGCTTACAGTCTCCACTCTAATTCATCCCCAAGTTTTTCTGTTGTGTTGAGGTCAGGACTCTATGCAGGCCAGTCAAGTTGCTCCACCCCAAACTCACTTATCCATGTCTTTATGGACCTTGCTTTGTGCACTTGTCCAAATCATTTGGTGGAGGGGGGATTATGATGTGGGGTTGTTTTTCAGGAGTTGGGCTTGGCCTCTTAGTTACAGTGAAGGGAACTCTTAAGGCATCATCATACCAAGACATTTTGGACAATTTCATGTTCCCAACTTTGTGGGAACATGCCACAAAGTTGGGACAGCCTTCACAGAAGCTGTTATATCTGCAAAGGGTGGGCCAAATCACATTTTAAACCTACGGACTAGGACTGTGCTGCCATTAAAGTTCATGTGTGTGTAAAGGCAGGCACCCCAATACTTTTGGCTAGATAGTGTATCTGGAAAGATTTACAATGGAGGTGGAGCCCTCATACACATAAATATTACATTTTGACATAGTTTTAGGAACTGATTCAGGAGTTATGTTTAATAACACAGGAAGAGGAGACAACTTCTCTACATGAAGAGGCATGTTTGGGTTTCGAACCCAGACTCTCAAAGATGCTAAGCATGAGTTCTAACCTCTAAGCCACAGAGCTGCCACATGTGGAAACATCCTACAGATAAATACACATATACTGCATTTCTTTGGACATATAGGTGGTGGAATTACATTACTCAAGAGTTATTCTTCTTGATTTAGGGTGTGATATTTGGTGGTTCTTGGTGGGTGAGTGTAGAATAGTGATGTTACCCTCTAATTTTTGGGAATTACATTTTGATTTCTGATACTGGTACACATATCACATTTTTTGGGCTCAAATTATGATTATTTGGAAATAATAAAAAACACACAAAATTGTAACTCATTTTAAATTTGCATCAGCAAGGGTCTTGTTTGTGGTTTTATAAAGACACCTGTGTGAGTTTGGGTAAAGATTTTTGTGAGATAGAGAGTAACAAGTGAAAGTGACAGAGAAAAATATGTTTTATCAAAACATCAAAACATTTCACATTGTAGCATTCTTAAAAACAAAATAGTTGCAGTAGAAGCAACTTTGTTGCAAAGAAATATTTATTTCAGAGAAAGATACATTTCATCTGAACATTAAAAGTATTTATTTGGGGAAGTTACAATTGTACCATTAGAATCAATGGCTAAAACTTGCATTGGACTATATAGCACCGATTTTTACTCTCAAAAACACATTTTAGCCCAGCGCTAAATTTGGTATTTACTATAGCGCCATGTGAAAAAGCCATGGGAGTTAAAATGAGAGTAGTTTGCATGTATGAGCATGTTCAGTTGTGCTGGCACCTAGTTGTACAAAAACGGGGAATTTATCTCTTCTCAGACTTTTAGGCCTCATACACACAGACGTTTTTACAGCAGCGTTTTTGACCTTTTTTGCAGCCTAAAAATGCCACTGCATGTTATCCAATGGCCTCATAAACACCATGGTGTTTTTGAGCTGTAACAGGCTTTGGCGTTTTTAAGCTCCAAAAAAAACCCAGGACCAGTGCGTTCTGAGGCTCCATCGATAGAGTTGTAAAAATGCCAGATGCCGGTAAAAGGTGTTAAAAGTGGTTTAACGAGGCTTAACACTGTACACACAGCATTAAGCCTCGTCTGGTGTTTCTCTTCTTCTATTCAAAATCAATGGTTCCCTATGGGAACCCATTGATTTGAATAGGAGTGACACCAGAAGTCAGATCAAGATGATCCGACTTGCGGTGTGACTTGTGTGCTGAGAATCTTGAAGGGGAACTCCACCAAAATGTAAAAAATTAATTTGCATGAGGTTCCCCCCAAGACGATGCCACACTCTTCGGTCTAGTTTGGATCTTAAGGGGAACCCCCACGCCCAAAAAAACGGCGTGGGGCTCCCCCAAGATCCATACCAGACCCTTATCCAAGCACGCAGCCCAGCAGGTCAGGAAACAAGGTGGGGACAAGCGAGCACCCCCCCTCCTGGACCATACCAGGCCACATGCCCTCACCATGGGGGGTGGGTGCTTTGGGGCGGGGGGCTCTGTGTCTCCCACCCCAAAGCACCTTCTCCCCACATTGATGAGGACAGGGGCCCCTTCCTGACAACCTTGGCCATTGGTTGTCGGGGTCTGCGGGCAGGGGCTTATCGGAATCTGGAAGCCCCCTTTAACAAGGGGGCCCCCAGATCCCGGCCCCCCACCCTATGTAAATGAGTATGGGGTACATTGTACCCCTACCCACTCACTTAAAAAAAAAGTGTCAAAAATAAATACACTACACTGTTTTTTTAAAAAGTATTTTATTAAGGCAGCTCTGTCTCCTCTCCCTTTTCTGGAGATGTCTTCTCCATTTGTCGGTCCTTCTCTCCTCTCTGGTACTTCTCCTTCTCTCTGGGTTGTCTTCTCTCTCCGCTGTTTTCTCGCTCTTTTGCCAGGTCTTCTTGCTCTATTCTTCTTCTGATGTTGACTCAACGCAATCTCCCGTGTAATGCTGGGTCAGCCTTGTGTAATGACTTATATTGGCATGGGGCGGGGCCACCTGATGACATAATTTGAAGGCCATGCCCATTGTGACATCATCACCCCATCATGCCCCGGGTGGTGATGTTACAAGGGGCATTGCCTCCAAATTACGTCATCAGGTGGCCCGCCCAATGCCAATATAAGTCATTGCACACGGCAGACCCAGCATTACACCGGGAGATCGCGTTGAGTCTACATCGGAAGGAGAACAGAGCGGGAAGACCCAGCAAAAGAGCGAGAAGACAGCAGCGAGAGAAGACAGCGCAGAGAGGAGGGGAAGAACTGGAGAGGGGAGAAGGACCAGCAGACGGGGAAGATGTCGCCAGAAGAGGTAGAAGAGCCGGAGCGGCCTTAATAAAATACTTTAAAAACCTGTGTAGTGTGTTTGTTTTTGACACTTTTTTAGGTGAATGGGTAGGGGTACGATGTACCCCATACTTATTCACCTTTGTAGGGGGGCCGTTATCTGGGGGCCCCTTGTCAAAGGGGGCTTCCAGATTTCTATAAGCCCCCACCCGCAGACCCTGAAGACCACCAGGCAAGGGTTGTCGGGAAGAGGCCCTTGTCCTCATCAACATGGGGACAAGGTGCTTTGGGGTGGGGGGTGCAGAGCCAACCCTGCTCCAAAGCACCCACCCAGGCATGTGGCCTGGTATGGTCCAGGAGGGGGGGCTCGCTCGTCCACACCCCTTTTCCTGTCCTGCCGGGCTGTGTGCTCGGAAAAGGGTCTGGTATGGATCTTGGGGGGACACCCACACCATTTTTTTGGGAGTTCTCCGTCAGATCCATACCAGACCGAAGGGTCTGGTACCATCTTCGGGGGGGATATTTCAGTGTAGAAATCGTTTTTTCACACAGTTTAAAAGCAGATTCTCTTTAAACAATATACTGCATATTTCAGTACCATTTAGGCAATTATATCATGCTCTAAACATTATTTCCATGTGCACTACTCCAGGTTTTAGCAGAGTAAGGGTTTGGGCGCTATTTGTTTTCAGCTATAGTAAAATCAATTTTGGGAGTATTTTTTCACCAGCACTATAGTGAATACCGTTTTAGCAGAGCGGTGCTATAGTAAATTACCCCCCATTATGTCTCTTCTGCAAAGAAAAACCTTTCTGCAGTTTTTTAGTTTGTAAAGTGTAATTTAAGGTTAAAATGTGTTGCAGATGTTAATTTCTAAACCTAAACACCACTTTACCTCTATACAAATGTTAAAAAAAGGGCTACTTGCAAGATAAGGCCACAAACAGTTCTCTTGGCATTCTCTGCACAGGGTTCCCTGATGTACACAGCCTTAAAGTGGAGGAGGATACTGTAATAATAGCACAATGGAAAAGGTGGACACTGAGGGGTTGATTTACTAAAGGCAAATAGACTCTGCACTTTGCAAAGTGCAGTTGCATTCTGCAAGGTGCAGTTGCTCCAGAGCTTAGTAAATGAGCAGAAGCTCTGCTGACTTCCATCATCCAATCATGTACAAGCAAATATGCTGTTCTTTTTATTTTCCTTGCACGTGAGTGGGTACTCTTTGCAAAGTGAAGCCATACCTCATTTACTAAGCTTTGGAGCAACTGCCCTTGCAGAGGGCAACTGCACTTTGCAAAGTGCACAGTCGGTTAGCCTTTAGTAAATCAACCCCTGAGGTTCAAAGGAGTTGAAAGTCTCACTGAAGGAACCCAAACAAAGCGAACAATAATAATTAACATATACAACAGAGTTGTAAAGCTGATCAGTGAAAAGATTTGTCCTATTGAATCTAATAAATCAAAGGATTTATCAAATCTTGATTTCAAATAGCATTATGTACAGTGGATCAATAAATATCCATACTGTGGATGCTTTAATGGCAGCCAGTAAAGAAGACCATTAACAGACTAAAAGGTCAGCTGAAGTGGAAACTGCTAGAAAGCAGCAACATTGGAAGAGTCAGATAAATACAATGAATCTTTGTATAGTCCATTACCTTAAAGCAAAATAAAATATGTCATCTGACTGACAGAGGTGATGGCATTAGCTACAATAATTACAACATTGTAGGTGAGTAGACAGTGGGATATCTCTAAAGAGTTAGGTCTGTTCCTGAAGCACAGAGAGAACCAAACTGTAACAGAATAAAATGCATAGTAGAGCCTCTGTGGTATCTGTACATTGGAGAAGGTGTGAGCCCTTAAAAAGGCACACACATGCACACCCCAGATCTTCACCCAAGCACTCCTCAAGGAGTGAAGGACTTTCCTGTTGGGTGTACCAGGTTGCAGCCTTCAGACACACCTGTGCAGATGGCAGCTGACATGAAATAGAACCAAGACATGGTACACAACTGACAAGCAATATCAGAAAAAGGGACAGGCAAAAGGCCAGAGCAGGTGTTAATAAAGCTTAGCAATATACAAAGCAATATACAAACTAAAGCCACTACACATAAGATTAGAAGAAAATAGGTTTAACCTTAAACTGCGTAGAGGGTTCTTTTAGGTTGGACTTGATGGACTTGTGTCTTTTTTCAACCTCACCTACTATGTAACTATGTAACATAGAAAAGGAAATGTAGGAAATAGCATAGACTGTAGCCTGGGGATACAAAAAATACCTAATACTCAGGCAATAGGTGTAGGTCTGACCACAGTTCAATAGTGAGCTTGAATTGGAAAAGACCCAGAATAATAGAAATTTTAATTAGCTCATGTGTTGGCAGTTGAAGAGCTAGCTAGCTATAAATCAATTGTTATAGACATATCAAAAAGATTTTTGTGTGTATAGATTTTTGAACATAGGCTGGGCACATAGGAAAATGTACCCCAGCACTGCAAAATCAAAGAATTTAAAGTATAGTTTGTTAAAGCAGATGTAAACTTAACCCCCAAAAAATCATATGTCATATGAGCTTTATTAGCTGGTGATACTGATATAAAGATCCTTGTTTGTACATGTTGTGCTCTGGTGCAACAATACTCTTGCCTGCTTCCTGCCTGTGAATCACTGTGTCACTTGCCTTCCCAAAGGAAAAAAACACTCTGCTGGTACACATTTTGCAGGATTATTACACAGTTTTTTGCCTTTCAAAAATGCATTTCAAAAGTATTGAAACCAGCAACGAATAGCAATTATGCCCTGCAAAACAAACATGCAGCCAGTTAGCAGCTAATTGCATGTGGATTCAGGGAAATGGAAACCAAACTTGAGAAATATTTTCTTTTTAAAACACACATTCAGCCTGTTATGACTGTAGATGGTACATGTGGAGAGGCTCGTGAATAAACAGTATTAACATGTAAAAATCCTCCCTCTTCACCACCAAATTCCACAAGATACACAACATTTTGCTACCTAAAAGGCATTCAGTGAAGGGTTTTACCTTGAGTCTGCTAGAGAGAGTTTTATGCAAAAAAAAACAAACAAAAACAAAACAATGTATGAACTCCTCTAAAAAAAGTTGATAGTATACCTTTAATATGAGCATGCAGCCTGGCTGACCAGGGAAAGGAGGGGGGCTGAGCAGATGCTAACCACTCCTGAACCATGGACCAGGGAACATCAGTGGTTGGTAAGGACGGGGCAGGTGAAAGCACCTGATGCTTCCTTAGTAACCATTGATAGCTGGAAGCTGTTGCTTTCATCCATGATGACCGCCCTAAAAGTTTGAACTAAACACTGAGCTCACGCCCAGTCATTACTGTTTTACAGGAAACTGCTAATTACAGGCATACCCCACTTTTAAGTACACGATAGGGTTTATTTACTAAAGCCGGAAAGTGCAAAATCAGGCTCACTTCTGCATAGAAACCAATGAGCTTCTAACCCCAGCTCGTTCAGTTAAGCTTTGGTAATAAAACCTGGAAGCTTATTGGTTTCTATGCAGAAGTGAGCCTGATTTTGCACTTTCCAGCTTTAGTAAATAAACCCCATTGTGTACTTAAAAGTGGGGTATGCCTGTAATCCAGATTTAGGTTAGATTATTTTCCAAGGGCCAGATTCATCTTCTACATAATAAGCTACTGTATATGCAGTAATATCTAATCAGCCGACTGGCTGATAAAAAAAAAAGTGTATCTATAACCAGCCTAAGATATACCTCAGTGACATACAATTTAGGAATGCAGTTTATAAATTTTTAATTATTTGTTAGGAAAGACAGTATTCAAAGCAATGTTGGCCATACACTGTACGAAAAATCGGCCAAAAAATCGTTCATATAGACACTTTGTTCGTTTTTCGGCAAGTTAATGGGCACAAATCGATAATTGTTTGTGACGTTTTTGTGGGAAAAAAAAATAACGGCAAGTTTGGAAAATTTGTGCCGAACAAACGATAAATTGCAAGGTTAATGCGTTATTCGTCCGTGAAAAAACTAATGGTTGCTACTGCGCACGGGTGAAAAACATTTAACCAGGAAGGTAAATATTCATGCCAAAGAACGTTCACATTAAAATGTCATGACAAATCATCCACACCAACAACTATATAACGCACACCGAACATTGTCACGTACGAATACAGAACATTGTCTCATTCGATGCCACTGACCAGACGAATGATTACACTGACCAATACACAGACGATTTGTAACAACTGAAGGTAAGCAGACCAGTACAATAGTTCTAGGGTATTAATTGTTTGGTGTAATTTGTCAATTGAACAATGATGCATTGTTTTTTATTACAGGAGCAATGGTAGACAAATTTACCTCACCCCATTTCCTGCCACAATTCCTTGAAATGTACCTTGACCTTCCATGTCTATGGAAAGTATGCTCCAAAGACTACTCAGAACCTCAAAAACATAAAGAAGCATATACTAAATTAGTGGAACTATGCACCGTTGTGTATGCCAAAGCAGATATATCCTATGTGACCAAAAAAATTGCAAATCTGCGTACTATCTTCAAAAAAGAATTGAGTAAAATTATTGAATCCAAAAGATCTGGTGCAGGTGCAGATGAAGTATACGTGCCACGCCTGTGGTATTTTGAGAGTCTACGTTTCTGACTGACCAGGAGAAAGCACAACCCTCTGTGTCAAGTTTAGATAGTATCAATGGAAATATGTCAGGAGATGAAGAAGATGGAACATTTGAGGAAATGGCAGACAGTCAGGTAAAGTCATCATATTATCATATTATTTTTTTATTATACACTTTTATATGTACAGATCAGAAAATCAAAATTGAAGATAATACATACAAAATTCCTACACACATCAAAATTTAAAGCACATGTACCTTTGTGCATTTATCTTTTTAAAAGAAAATACAACATGACACCTGTGTTTAGTACTGAAATAAGAGATAAATGCAGCCACTCTAATTTACATATATCATTTAGAGATTGTTTTGCCAATCTACTGCTCCACGACCCAGAAAATGTTGCATATAATCCAGGCAATTCTGCCGAGCAAGTTGACTTGAGAGACGTGGTGGGGTACGGCCTAGGTTTAATAACCCTTCTGTATCATTACGCCACTCACCAGGCATGACATCCCCAGACAGAGTATCTTCCCGGTCCACCAGGGATTGTGGCATGTAGGTGGAGCTAGTACGCCTAAGAAATTATGCAACACACAGCAACAATGAACTATAGTGTCAATTTTTGGGGGGCTACATTTATTGCTGTATGGAAGATACAAAAGTGGTTCGCCATAATACCAAAAGCATTTTCTACAACTCGTCTAGCACGAAATAACATGTAATTAAATATTTTTTGATCAGGTGTAAGGTTTTTAAGGGCAAATGGTTTCAGCACATGGTAAGATAATGCAAATGCATCATCTGCAACAAATATGAAGTTTAGTCCTTCCACTGTGTCCTCTTGGGATGGTAGATTTAGAAGTCCATTTTTTAAACTATGAAAAAAGCGGTTTTCTCAATTATTCCCCCATCAGAATTTCATCAATTTTTGCCAATGTCCACAAAGATAAACTCATACTTTGTATTCACGACTGACATTAGGACGATGCTAAAGTAGCCTTTGTAATTATAATAGAAGGAGCCAGATTTTGCTGGGGGCATTATGCGAACATGCTTCCCGTCTATGGCACCACCGCAGTTGGGGAAATTCCAATAGTCGTTAAATTGTTTAGCTGTTGCTTTCCATTCCTCCACAGATGCCGGTAGCTGTGCAAAGGTAAAAATATATGTTAAAAAATTATTTAAGGCTTAATTCTCGATAAATTTTTTTATTTTGCTTTATTATAAAGGATCTATTTGGCAATGAAAAACAAACTGTCACATCACTATCAGTAAGCATGACCAAAAAGAGAAAGACAAGGCAAGATTCGACAGGCAACTTTCTACTACAAGCATCTGCAGCGTTAAATCAGAAGAGGGATGAATGTGACCTGGGTGCATTTGCTGCCAAGAAAATACGCAGGATGTCAGAAGACCAAAAACAATTACTGGAACCATTACTCATTCAACTTCTGAATAAAGGGTTAAGGGGGGAGCTGACCACAAATACACACTTAGCTGAGCACAAAACCACAAACCCCCAATCATCGCAGCTACTGTAACAAATACATCAGTTACACGTACCATTCACACAGCAGGATCGTCAACAAAGCAACTGGGGACATGATTATCAGTACACATCTTTGTGAATCACATACATTTGGTTTAAAATATGTTATCTTTGTCAGTTTGACATGTTATGAACTAGTTTGAGTTTACTGATGTGTTTAGACCTTCTAAATTCAAAGTTAAACAAAGCAAGCTGTACAGTGTTTGAGAGTTAAAAATAAAAGCACTGGGGCTGATTTACGAAGCATTTGCGGCATAACTTGCGGTACACGCCGATGCGCAAATGACATTTTCGTATTTACAAAGCATTTGCGCCGGTAACACAGCGCGATCCCCCATTTACTATTCTCTTCCCGGCGCCCGGGAAGAGGTGATCTGTACGCCACTATAGACCTGGTGCACGGCATGTTTAACTTCAAATTTAAACAAGTGCCAATAATATGGGGGTAATTTGGGTTGATGTGGGGAAGTGTTGTACTAACTGCCCAAGTCACAAATATGGCCAATATAGAACGAGAAAGTGACTTTCTCGGAACAAGCCGGCAGCGCCGGCAAATACATTTAAACTGCAGGAGGTGAATTTATACACTGCGCATGCTCAAACGGCATTTGCGCTTGTTCAAATACTTTAGTTCAGTGCGCCGGCAAAATATTAGTAAATGTCAGGCAACGTAAAAGCATTTGCATAGGTTGAATGGGCGCCCCTCTAGACTTTTTTTTTTAACGCTGGTTCACTTCGTGCGGCTCTAATGAAATGTCGGTCCGGCAAAACACATACAAGTTCATTGATAAAAACAGCATTAAGAAAACAAACACAATTCAGAAAAAAAATGCGTGGGGTTCCCTCCGAAATTCAATAACAGGCCCTTCAGGTCTGGTATGGATATTAAGGGGAACCCCACGCCAAAAAAAAAAAAACGTGGGGTCCTCCCAAAAATCCATGCCAGGCCCTTCAGGTCTGGTGTGGATTTTAAGGGGAACCACGCGCCAAAATGAAAAAAAAAATGGTGTGGGGTCCCCCCAAAAATCCACACCAGACCCTTATTCGAGCACGCAACCTGGCAGGCCGCAGGAAAGGAGGGGGGACGAGAGAGCACCCCCCCTCCTGAACCGTACCAGGCCACATGCCCTCAACATTGGGAGGGTGCTTTGGGGTAGCCCCCCAAAGCACCTTGTCCCCATGTTGATGAGGACAAGGGCCTCATCCCCACAACCCTGGCAGGTGGTTGTGGGGGTCTGCGGGTGGGGGGCTTATCGAAATCTGGAAGCCCCCTTTAACAAGGGGACCCCCAGATCTCGGCCCTCCCCCCTGTGTGAAAAGGTAAGGGGGTACAAAAGTAATCCTACCATTTCACAAAAAACTGTTAAAAATGACAAGAGACAGTTTTTGACAATTCCTTTATTTCTTCTATTTTCTATCTTCTTTCTTCTTTCTTCTGTCTTCCTTCGGTTTCTTCCTCCATCTTCTTCTTCTGGTTCTTCCTCCGGTGTTCTCGTCCAGCATCTCCTCCCCGGCGTCTTCTTCCCTTCTTCTCCTCGGGCCGCTCCGCATCCATGGAATGGAGGGAGACTCCTGCTCTTCTCTTCATCTTCTTCTCTTGTTCATCTTCTTCTCTTCTTCATCTTCTTCTCCGGACCGCTCCGCACCCATGGTGGCATGGAGGGAGGCTCCCGCTGTGTGATGCTTCTCCACTTCTGACGGTTCTTAAATAACGTGGGCCGGGGCCACCCGGTGACCCCGCCCCCCTCTGATGCACCGTGACTTGACGGGACTTCCCTGTGGCGTCACGGGGAATGCCACAGGGAAGTCCCGTCATGTCACCGTGCGTTAGAGGGGGGCGGGTCACCGGGTGGCCCCGACCCCCCCCATTATTTAAGAACTGTCAGAAGAGGAGAAGCGTCACACAGCGGGAGCCTCCCTCCATGCCACCATGGGTGAGGAGCGGCCCAGAGAAGAAAATGAAGAAGAGAAGAAGATGAAGAAGAGAAGAAGATGAAGAGAAGAGCGGGAGCCTCCCTCCATGCCATGGATGCGGAGCGGCCTGAGGAGAAGAAGGGAAGAAGACGCCGCGGAGGAGATGCTGGATGAGAACACCGGAGGAAGAACCAGAAGAAGAAGATGGAGGAAGAAACCGAAGGAAGATAGAAGAAAGAAGAAAGAAGATAGAAAATAGAAGAAATAAAGGAATTGTCAAAAACTGCCTCTTGTCATTTTTAACATTTTTGACAGTTTTTTTAGTGAAATGGTAGGGGTACTTTTGTACCCTCATACCATTTCACACAGGGGAAAGGGGGCTTCCAGATTCCGATAAGCCCCCTGCCCGCAGACCCCCACAACCACCGGCCAGGGTTGTGGGGATGAGGTCCTTGTCCTCATCAACATGGGGACAAGGTGTTTTGGGGGGCTACCCCAAAGCATTCTCCCAAGGTTGAGGGCATGTGGCCTGGTACAGTTCAGGGGGGGCGCTCTCTCGTCCCCCCCTCTTTTCCTGCGGCCTGCCAGGTTGCGTGCTCAGATAAGGGTCTGGTGTGGATTTTTGGGGGGACCCCATGCCATTCTTTTTTTTCAATTTTGGCCGGGGTTCCCCTTAATATCCATACCAGACCTGAAGGGCCTGGTATGGAATTTAGGGGGACACCCCACGTCATTTTTTAAAAAAATTTGGCCGGGGTTCCCCTTAATATCCATACCAGACCTGAAGGGCCTGGTATGGAATTTAGGGGGACCCCCACGTCATTTTTTTTTTTTTTTTGGTTCGGGGTTCCCCTGTGGGGAATTCCCATGCCGTTTTTATCAACAAACTTTTATGTGTATTGTTGGACCGGCAATTCATTAATAGCCGCGAGTAGTTTTAAATGACTTTTTTCCTTTAAAATTTCATTTTGCTGTCAGACTGTTCTAAACATGGGAAACATGCACCCCTTTACAGGCATACTATAGACACCCCCCAGCTACAAAATTTAAAGGGATATTACACTTTTATTGTTTCACTTTAAGCATTATTAAAATCACTGCTCCTGAAAAAACTTTTTTTTGCATTGATACATGTCCCCTGGGGCAGGACCCAGGTCCCCAAACACTTTTTATGACAATACCATGCATATAAGCCTTTAAAATTAGCACTTTTGATTTCTCCCATAGATTTTAACGGGTGTTCCTCAGCATTCGAGTTTGCTGCGAACACCCCAAATTGTTCGCTGTTGGGCGAAAATGCGAACAGCCGATGTTCGAGTCGAACATGAGTTTGACTCGAACTCGAAGCTCATCCCTACATATAAGCCTTTAAAATTAGCACTTTTGATTATTCATGTTCTTGTCCCATAGACTTTAATGGTGTTCGTGTGTTCAAACACATTTTTTGCCTGTTCTCAAGTTCTGGTGTGAACCGAACAGGGGGGTGTTCGGCTCATCCCTAATTGCCGGACCGACATTTCATTATAGCCGCGAGTAGTTTTAAATAACTTTTATTCCTTAAGGGCCAGTTCA
This sequence comes from Lithobates septentrionalis, assembly GCA_037952835.1. Classification (NCBI taxonomy): domain Eukaryota; kingdom Metazoa; phylum Chordata; class Amphibia; order Anura; family Ranidae; genus Lithobates; species Lithobates septentrionalis. The sequence continues at coordinate 847,784 of JBBDGP010001077.1, read as the reverse complement.
CACCACATGCAGTCCAGTGTGTTTTTTTTCTGCATCAAAAACGCACAGAAAGTAGGTTATATGGTTTTCAATGGCATAGTTCACACCAGTGCTTGCAGTTCCAGTGCGTTTCCAGTTCCCCCAAAAAAAAGTCGAACATGCTGCATTTTTTATGCACTGGACTGTACTGGAACGCTGTAAAATGCATCAAAAATGCACTGGAATGCACCTAAATGCACCAAAAATGCACTACAATACACTTGTCCTTATTTAGGCCTGATTCACACCTATGCATTTTTAGTGCTTTTTGCATTTTGCAGATTTGCACTACAGAACGTGTTCCATAGGAAACCATGTTAAATGGACTGTAGTGCAGATCTGCAAAATGCAAAAAGCACTAAAAATGCATAGATGTGAATCAGGCCTTAAGGTTAAGAAAAAAGAGGGGGAGGGAGCACTGGACTGCATCAAAAATGCCCCAAAAATGCACTGGAACGCATAAAAAACGTGCATGCAGAAAAGCACCTGGAACACGTCCGGACTGCATTTCTATGGTGTGATCTTGTCCTTAGGGCCCTTAGGGCCAGTTCACACCATAGAAACGCAGTCCGGACGCGTTCCAGGTGCTTTTCTGCATGCACATTTTTGATGCGTTCCAGTGCATTTTTGGTGCGTTTTTGATGCAGTCCAGTGCTTTTTTTCACCCCTCTTTTTTCTTAACCTTAAATAAGGACAACTGCGTTCCATTGCGTTTTTGATGCGTTTTACAGCTTTTCAATACAGTCCAGTGCAGAAAAAATGCAGCATGTTCTACTTTTTTTTCTGCAACTGGAACGCACTGGAACGGCAAGCACTGGTGTGAACTACGCCATTGCACACCATATAACCAAATTTCCATGCATTTTTGATGCATAAAATATGCACTGGACTGCATTGGTGTGAACTGGCCCTTAAGCAATTTGGCATATTTAAAGGCATTTCTCCTTGTTTCGTTTTTGGGGTTGTCCAATTGGTGACATTGATATATGTCCCTTAGGGTGGGACCTGGGCCCCATACTCATTTTAAGGGCAATAACTAGAAGATAAGCCAGCCAAGTGGGGACTAGTAAAATTGCCAAGTCAGTTCCCTTAGACTGCAATGGTATTTGTTGTATAACTTTTGCACATGTTAGGCTCTATAGTTGCCTCCCTGGACTGGGGGGTGTTTTGTCCCATCTGTAATTTTGGTGCATGCTGGATGATGTGCTTAATTTTGGACAGTGGGGTGGCTTATTTTGTGCTAGCTGCATTTGGGTTGTTCTAAGGATGCTCAGGGACTTTGTTTTTTTTTTGGTGGTGCTTTTTGTGTGTGAACAGCACTTGGATGTTTTCTGGGCATGCTCGGAGTGTGTTTTTTGGGTTAGTAATTTAAGGACATCCTTAACAGGAGTACCCACTTTGAAGTTCTCTCTACATTGGGTGAACTTGCATTTTGAGTGTTTAATGGACTGTCCATGTGTTTGCAATTGCCTCATTAGCACACAAACCTATGTTATATAAAGCTTGCAGATAGCAATCTTTACTTTGCCCTTAAAGGAGCCAAGATTGTGTGTGTGTGGGGCCGGCAAGAGAGTACATTTGGGTGTCCTTATCAAGTGTCTAACACATGTATTTCCTATTTGTATTTTGTTTGTTATTTTGCTGCAAAACAGATGTGTTTTTATGCAATTTATTTGTTACTTTGGTTTGCTGTTTTTTTTTTTTTTTTGGGTGGTGGTTATTTTACCATGAAATCTTTTTTTATGTTGGCAATTTTTGTTTTTACGTTGTTCACTTTGATTTAACTATCTGTGCTGCCTTATTTTTAAATTTCTTTCTCAAGATCTTGTGCCTAATGTTGTTTTAATCCTTAATAGATGTGGGTGCACTCCTTTTAACTCCTGTTAATTTACACTGCAAAAGGGTCAAACCTATTCTGTTTGTTAGTGTCTCAAATTAACATACATGTGTGTATTTTGCTTCTTTTCCAAGTCCTGTGTTTTTTTTTTTTGTTTTTTGTTTTTTTCAGAGTGGTAAGTATTCAATTTTCTTTTTGAGCAGTGGTTTTCAGCCTCAGTCTGCAAGTACCCCCCTGACAGGACATGTTTAGGAAATGTTATCTTCTCTAAAATAGCTGTCCAAAATACAAAGCCATTGACTTTGATTTAAAGCACCTGTGCAAGATGAAGGAAAACCTGCAAACATGGCCTGTTGGGGGGGGGGGGGGGTACTTGAGGACAGGGTTGAGAAGCACTGATTTAGAGCACTGAGCTAAAATCATGCTGAAGCCAATCCTATTCCAATTGTGGACATTTGAGGGAAATCAAGATTTTTATTTATTTTTTTAAAGGTTGGGCTTTGTCCCTTTTCTTAAAATTGGCTTCACTTCCTGTCATAGCCAAACAGGAAGTGAGTAAAAGCCTAATTTTTCCTTGGGGACACACAGGTCAATCTAACTATTGCTCCCATTATGCAAATTGCACTCTAGCACTTTGTTGTGTACACCCCAAATTATTAGGTATTTTGGGGTTTATTAAAGGCAAATCCTTTCTGCAATACAAGTGTAGTTGATGAAAATCAGAAGGGTAGCACTGGTGATTTTATCATCCAATCATGTAGAGGCAAAGATGCTGTTTTTTTTCTTTTCCTTGCATGTCCCCCTCGGATCTACAGCAACTGAACTTCTAAGTGCACTTGTGGTGCAAAGTGGATTTACCTTTTTAGTAAATAAACCCCAAGATACAAAATAATTTGGGATGTACATGGCAAAATGCTAGAGTGCAATTTCCCGAATGGGGAAACTATTTAGATTGACCTGTGTGTCCCCAAGGACATACATTGGTAGGGTTTTACCCTCACTTCCTGTTTGGCTATGTGACAAAATGTGGTAGGTGTCTTCACCCTATCAGGGGTGTAGACATCCCCCAAAACTTATAATCCCTCTGCAGTCTATCCCCAAGCAAAAATAAGAAAGGATTTTAATGAGTTTAACTTTGCAAGGACACATTCCCAAGTTCAATTGTGATGCATGTTAATGGCCCATTTAGACCTTTAATAGAAAGTCATTAGTTGTCTTTGACTCTAAAACATTATTTTTGGCCAGTCCTAGAAATCTGCATCTGTTTTTCTATTAACCACTTGGTGTCTGTGCTATAACCAAACGATGGCCACAGCGTGGACCTGAATTTCTGGGAGGCTGTCATAGGACGTAGTCACTGAGACTCGGGTGATCACAGATCGAAGTAAGGGCCGATCTGTTTATTTTTTCTACTCACGCTGACAGCATGAGGATAACAATAAAAGCTGATCACCGGCTTAGGTGCAAGGGACATACCCCCTTCCAGTGCCACCTATCAATGCCCACCAGTGATCCCAAGCAGTGCTGACTATCAGTGTAACCAATCAGTGCCGCCTCATCAGCATACATCAATGAAGGAGAAAATTACCTGTTTGAAAAATTTAATATTAAAATATCCAAAATATAAATATCCTCGGCTTCTACTGTACACCCCCCAATCCCCCCCGATCACCCCCTAATCACCCCCCCCCCCCCCCCCCCGTCACACTGACACCAAGCAGTTTTTTTTTTTTTTCTGATTACTGCATTGGTGTCAGTTTGTGACAGGGTGGTAGGGCAGTTAGTGTTAGCCCCCTTTAGGTCTAGGGTACCCCCCTAACCCCCCTAATAAAGTTTTAACCCCTTGATCACCCCCCGTCGCTAGTGTCACTTAGCGATCATTTTTCTGATCACTGTATTAGTGTCACTGGTGACGCCAGTTAGGGAGGTAAATATGTATGTTCGCCATCAGCGTTTTATAGCGTCAGGGACCCCCATATACTACCTAATAAAGGTTTTAACCCCTTGATTGCCCCCTAGTTAACCCTTTCACCAGTGATCACCATATAACTGTTACGGGTGACGCTGGTTGGTTTTTTTTTTTATAGTGTCAGGGCACCCGCCGTTTATTACCTAATAAAGGTTTAGCCCCCTAATCGCCCGGCGGTGATATAACTTAGGTTTTATGGTCAGATAAGGTCTGCGTCGCCCCAGGGGGCGTGGCCAAGATGGCGACGGAGTAGGACGGTTAGTCAGGAAGCTCTGCAGCCATAGCGGGGATTTTATCCTTTTATCCCATCCTTTGAATTGCTTTAACTATCTGAAGCGACTCCTAAGCTCCACCTGCGGATGCGGACACGGAACCGGCGGCGCCAGGAGCAGCATAGCCTGAGAAACACTCACCTCAATCCCGGAGGCGCCGCTGCACACGTGGAGGCAGTGCACAGCATGGCGACCCAGACGGAGGGGCCTGAGACTGCTTCTACGGAACAGAGTAATTTTGCTGCCTTGATGCAGGCTATCACGGGCTGTCAGTCCTTCCTCTCTACTCTCACCACTAAAATTGACACCGTGCAGCTAGAGATTGGTCTTATCCGGCAGGATTTTGAGAAGGTGAGGCAGCGGGTCACTGAGGTGGAGCGCCGCGTGGGAGACACAGAAGACACAGTGAGGGATCACTCGGCCTCCCTTCACACCCTGCAAGTGAGAGTGAAGCATTTGGAGGCCAAAGCCGAAGACTCTGAGAACCGTAATAGACAAAACAATTTACGGATAATCGGCCTGCCTGAGGGATCTGAGGGCTCCGATACCTCTGCCTACACGGAGCGGCTACTTCGCTCACTTTTCCCCAAGCAGCGTTTTCGCCACACTTTGCCGTTGAGAGGGCTCACAGGATGCCGCCGACCCGGGGCCCCCCAGGAACCCCACCCCGAACTTTCATATTCCGGCTATTGAACTTCAGGGACCGGGACCTGATACTCCGCGAGGCACGCAAGATGGCGGACATTCAACACGAAGCGACCCGCCTGATGTTTTTCCCTGACTTCTCGGTGGACACTCAGAGGCAGCGCAAGTCGTTTGATGCAGTGAAGCAGGCCCTGAGAGCTAAAGCAATCCGGTACAGTATGCTGTTCCCTGCCCGACTCCGTGTTCAAGATGGAGAGACTGTCCGCTTCTTTACCTCACCTAATGAGGCCTCACATTGGCTGAACACTCTCCCCCACAATTAGGGGGGTAGATGGCCTGCTGATGTTGCTTATTCTCTGCCACTACTCTGCCTCGGGCCCCTGCGGCTTGTCCGCCACATGGACAGTGTCACGATCTGCCTTATGTTAACCCCTTTGCTTCTCCACACAGTCGGACTTTGGGACCTTTGGTGGGGATTGGGCTTGGCGGGATATCGGGCGGCCCTGGCTCGGAGACTCTCCACTGCTTAACCCTTGCCGTTATTGGAGCTGGTGCACCACCCGTCTCCTATCCTGAAATTATCTTGACTGCCCTGACTTTCACCATCTGGCTGACTTTATTGAGTCAAGAGGAGCCAATATATCAACAAGAACTATCCTAACACGTCTGACGTCTGATGGTGACATTCATGGGGTTTTTTTTTTTTTTTTTTTTTGATTCTCTGCAAGCTCGGGCTGCCACTTCGCCTGCTGGCCATTTTTTTACTTTTGCATACGTGACACTGTCACCTCTGCTCCCTCCTGCTTTATACTCTAGGAATGGGGGCTTTCCTTTTTTGTTGAGGGGGAGGGGGGAGTTATTTTTAAGAATGTGCCCCCGGTGATAACCGGGAGAAAATAAAGGAATTCCGTCATATCCCGTTGATGGCGGCATCTTCTACTGACTTAGACCTTTGTAACTTGAGAGGGTGCTAACTGTTTCCGGCCCTCTGGTTCATGTCCCCATTTGATCGTTGATCATGTTTGGTTTTTGGGATCAGGCACGCTCTGGTTTGGGGGGTGTGCGGGGAGGGGGGGGGTTTCGGTTAAAGTTTAATAAGATGTATTTTAAGTTACACACAGGTATATGGGGTATGCTGGTTTCATGGTGTGTATGGCTGGTTGGTCACATATACAAAGCCAATTGTAGAGTCATGGACAACGAGATTAACTTCCCTGCCTAGGGATCTGAGTGCACTCCTCCTGCAGGTTGTCGTATATTGCCCCAAATTATTATGGCCCCAGTAACAATCATATCTTGGAACGTCCGAGGGTTAAACTCCCGGGTTAAGCGTTCTTTAGTCTTTAACTTCCTTAAACTCCACCGGCCAGATATCTGCATATTACAGGAGACTCACCTTACCGGGGGTCGAGTCCTTAGTTTAAAGAAACCGTGGGTGGGACACTATTATCATGCCACCTATTCCTCGTATGCCAGAGGGGTTAGTATACTAATTCATAAGAACCTAACCTTTACACTGCTGGACCTGCACTTGGATCCCGAGGGCAGATATGTAGCAATGCATGCAGTTATCGCAAATATGCCTATGGTGATAGTGGGACTTTATATACCTCCGCCAGCATCGCTGTTACTCTTAAATAAAATTGCTAGATTTATAGCAGGATGCTCCACTGACAATGTAGTCCTAGCGGGCGATTTTAATATGCCTCCCTGCCCTGCTGTAGATAGGCTGACTCCGGATGGGTCTGTGGAATCCCCGCTTTCTAAATGGGCATCCACGTTTGACCTAACGGATGTTTGGCGATGGAAGAATCCCCTCTTGAGATCCTACACCTGCCAATCAGCCTCCTATAGAGCCATGTCCCGCATTGACTTGATCTTTGCCACTAGATCTCTTCTTACTAAGGTACAGGAGATCTCCCATTTGCCTAGAGGTATATCTGACCACTCCCCCATTCTACTAAAACTAAACTTGGGTCCTGCTCCCGCCGACTGCCTTTGGCGATTGTCCAGGTATTGGGTCTCTGATGACCGTATAACTCCGGGGGCAGAGTTGGCTGTGCGGGATTACTGGGCAGCTAATCCACCTGCTACCACGCCTGCTTCTACATGGGAAAATTTTAAATTTCATGGTAGGGATCACTATCAGAAAGCCATAGGCTCCACCCGGTGCCAGACTGGCGAGGCACTGCTCCAGGCTGAACGCAGGGCTGGTCGATTGGAGGCCCAGTATACTGCCAATAAGGATGAAACCTGTAGAGTTGACTTACAGTGTGCGATGAGGGAGGTGACACTTCTGCGGGTGACAGCCACGAGGAAGATAATGCTGCACCAGTCGCAGCGTATCTTCGAGCAGGGTGAGCGGACCGGGCGTCTCCTGGCATGGTTGTCTCGGGAGCAGACGGCGACGACCTCTGTAGCTAATATTAAGGAGGCCTCAGGTCGGCTGCTGTCTGATCCTAGAGACATAAACAGGTGCTTTGCCTCATTTTATGAGGACCTTTATTCTTCCAGAGTACAATATTCTGCTGATGAATTACAGACGTACATAGAATCCATTGAGCTGCCCTGCCTGTTGGTAGCAGCTAGGCAGAGACTTGACGCTCCGCTCTCCCTCAAGGTGATCCAAACGGCTATTGGCTCCCTCCAGTCGGGAAAGACACCGAGTGATGATGGATTCCCTGTGGAATTTTATAAGGAACATGTTGACACCCTTGCCATTAGACTGCTGGAAGTCCTAAATGCCTCCTTCGACTCTGACTCCTTGCCTCCTTCCATGTCTAGAGCTGTTATCATTGTGATTCCCAAGCCTGGAAAGGACCCTGATCTTTGCTCCTCATATAGGCCTATATCGCTCCTTAATGTGGATGCAAAGATCCTTGCAAAGGTTTTGGCTACCAGGCTCAATACAGTTATCTTATCCTTAATCCATGGTGATCAGACTGGGTTTATGCCAGGCAAGGGAACAGATATCAATTTGCGTAGACTGTTTACGGTGATTGCGAGCTCGACTGGTGGGGGAGGGACTGGCGTGGTGGCCTCCTTGGATGCGGAGAAGGCCTTTGATTCGGTGGAGTGGGAATATTTATGGCATATTCTACCTAAATTTGTAAAATGGGTATGCCTTCTGTACTCAAGTCCGACGGCTAGAGTTCGCACGAACAGTGTTTTGTCTGCATCATTCCCACTCCACCGAGGCACCAGGCAGGGCTGTCCACTTTCTCCGGCTCTCTTCGCCCTTGCGATTGAACCATTAGCGGTGATTCTTAGGGCGGCGATGGCGGTGAGAGGCATATCGTTTCCTCCCCTGACTGAAAAAGTTTCGTTATACGCAGACGATATGCTCTTATACCTTCAAGATGACCAGCAATCATTAGGGGCGGCTCTGTCCATTATTAACCAATTTGGTGCATTCTCAGGAGTTCGGGTAAATTGGGATAAGTCGCTCCTGTTCTCCCTGTCGGGAGTCCCTAGGCCGATAGGCTCAACCACCCCCCCGAAAAGGGTAGCGCGGTTCAAGTATCTGGGTATTCAGGTACAATTAGACCAACAGAAGTATTTAGAGGATAATGTCTATCCCATCTTACAGCGCTTTCTCCAACGATGCTCAGTGTGGAAAACACTTCCACTGACCCCAGTAGGGAGAATAAACCTAATTAAGATGTCCTTCTTACCAAAATTCCTGTATGCCTTCCGGCACACCCCAGTTCCCATCCCTAACTCTTTCTTTGTCAAATTGGACCAGGCTATCACGTCTTTTGTCTGGGCGGGGGCAGCTCCCAGAATAGCTAAACACACTTTACAGCTGTCGCTTATGGAAGGTGGCCTCTCCCTACCAAATTTCAAGAAGTATTACCAGGCGGCGGTATTAGTGTCTGTGCGTTGGTGGTTTACTCAGGACAGAGCCAACCCAGTGGTTAACATAGAGGCGGCGATTCTTGGTTCATACTCAGAACTTAGCAATCTAGTGTACAGGGGACCGAGATACAGCCCTCGAGTTACTACGCCGATGAAGACGACGGTGAGGGTTTGGGGTCAAGTATCAGGCTACCTTAATAATCGGAATGCTGTCTCACCATATACACCATTATGGGGTAATCCCAAACTGCCACATTTCCAATCTATCCCAGACCCGCAGGTATGGGCCAGATACGAGATCCGGACAATACGCCATATTTTTAAAGACGATCGCCTTATGTCGTTCACAGAATTAAAAGGTAAATATCATCTTCCCTCGTGGATGTTCTTTAGATCTGTACAGATCAGTCACGCGGCCAGGGCTCAGTTCCCTAACTGGATAGTTATTGCCACACACTCAGTTGAGTCCTTACTTACAGTAACGGATATTGACAGTATACTGTCTTCTATATATATCAGGCTTACCTGTAAAGACACCTCCAAATTGACCCCACTGTTCACTAAATGGCAGCTAGATATTCCTGAACTGACTGAAGAGGACTGGTCTGAAGGCTTGCAGCAGTGCATTCCACTCATGATCTCAGCAAGGGACAGATTTGTCCAGATGAAATTCCTACATAGAGCGTACTATACCCCACACAGGCTATCCAACATTTACCCAGGAGTAGAAGATGTTTGTCCCAAATGCAGGCAGTCGTGGGAACTTTCTTCCATGTTGTATGGTTATGCCTGATCCTTCAGACTTATTGGCGGGAGGTGGTGTCAGATATAAATGGAGTGGCAGGGTTACACCTGGATGTAGACCCGCTTGTGTTTCTACTAGGCATTACAGACAACCTGGCAACTACTAAACACACAAAGCTATTCGTGTTCTATGCAGCCTATTATGCCAGGAAAGAAATCCTGCTCAGATGGAAACTGCCTGACCCCCCTACTACAAAAGCATGGCGGGCGCAGGTGAATGCGATACTACCAATGTATAAACTCACATACATGGGTAGGAACTGTCCTCATAAGTTTGAGAAGATATGGGCGGCTTGGGTGGAGGCTAAACATCTGATGGTTTAATTCTACCCTGAAACAATTGATGGGTAACAGATATGCTGTGCTAATAGGGGGTCGAGGATACTGGAGTCAGTGTGTGGATATTGGGCCCACCTCTTCCCACTCCCTTGGTTTCTTGGTGGGAGCCTCTCCCCCCCCCCTATATAGGGAAAGTAAAGGCTTCTTATATGTGCTGAAACTGAAGGGTGAGATTGTGCTTTAACATGTATGGTTCATTCTTGCATGGATTATGCTGATTCCCTTGAGGATTGTTTCTTCAGTCTGTCCACGGTGTTAGAAGTTTACATACCAAATGATATAAGCCTTTATAAACTTACCAGTATAATTTGTAGACCCTGTTTTGCTGTACTCCTGTCTAAAATGTATGACTTGCATTTTCAAGTGTAATGTATAATACATTTAATAAACATTACCTGTGTTAAAAAAAAAAAAAAAAGGTCTGCGTCGCCCCAGGCAGTGTCAGGTTAGCGCCAGTACCGCTAACACCCACGCACGCAGCATACACTTCCCTTAGTGGTATAGTATCTGAACGGATCAATATCTGATCCGATCAGATCTATACTAGCATCCCCAGCAGTTTAGGGTTCCCAAAAACGCAGTGTTAGCGGGATCAGCCCAGATACCTGCTAGCACCTGCATTTTGCCCCTCCGCCCGGCCCAGCCCAGCTCACCCAAGTGCAGTATCGATCGATCACTGTCACTTACAAAACACTAAACGTATAACTGCAGCGTTCGCAGAGTCAGGCCTGATCCCTGCGATCCCTAACAGTTTTTTTGGTAGCGTTTTGGTGAACTGGCAAGCCCCAGCCCCAGGCAGCGTCAGGTTAGCGCCAGTAGCGATAACACCTACGCACGCACCATACACCTCCCTTAGTGGTATAGTATCTGAACGGATCAATTTCTGATCCGATCAGATCTATACTAGCATCCCCAGCAGTTTAGGGTTCCCAAAAACGCAGTGTTAGTGGGATCAGCCCAGATACCTGCTAGCACCTGCGTTTTGCCCCTCCGCCCAGCCCAGCGCACCCAAGTGCAGTATCAATCCATCACTGTCACTTACAAAACACTAAACGCATAACTGCAGCATTGGCAGAGTCAGGCCTGATCCCTGCGATCGCTAACAGTTTTTTTGGTAGCATTTTGGTGAACTGGCAAGCACCAGCGGCTTAGTACACCCCGGTTGTAGTCAAACCAGTACTGCAGTAATACTTGGTGACGTGGCGAGTCCCATAATTGCAGTTCAAGCCGGTGAGGTGGCAAGCACAAGTAGTGTCCCGCTGCCACCAAGAAGAAGACAAACACAGGCCCGTCGTGCCCATAATGCCCTTCCTGCTGCATTCGCCAATCCTAATTGGGAACCCACCACTTCTGCAGCACCCGTACTTTCCCCATTCACATCCCCAACCAAATGCAGTTGGCTGCATGAGAGGCATTTTCTTTATGTCCTCCCGAGTACCCCTACCCAACGAACCCCCCCAAAAAAGATGTGTCTGCAGCAAGCGCGGCTATAGGCGTGACACCCGCTATTATTGTCCCTTCTGTCCTGACAATCCTGGTCTTTGCATTGGTGTATGTTTTGAACGCTACCATTCACTAGTTGAGTATTAGCGTAGCGTACAGCATTGCACAGACTAGGCACACTTTCACAGGGTCTCCCAAGATGCCATCGCATTTTGAGAGACCCGAACCTGGAACCGGTTACAGTTACAAAAGTTACAGTTACAAAAAAAGGTGTAAAAAAAAAAAATAGTTGTCGTTTTATTGTTCTCTCTCTCTATTCTCTATTGTTCTGCCCTTTTTTACTGTATTCTATTCTGCAATGTTTTATTGTTATGTTTTATCATGTTTGCTTTTCAGGTATGCAATTTTTTATACTTTACCGTTTACTGTGTTTTATTGTTAACCATTTTTTGTCTTCAGGTATGCCATTCAGCTGCAGCGCGGATTTATTTATCTTGACAGCAACAGCGTTTGCTCCCACGATATATAAAGCCGTGACTCCAGTGGAGGTGATATATGCCGAAGCATGGGGGCAGCAGGGGCGGAGGAGCGATTTGCTCCTACCTTTTGCGGGAGGATGCCCCCATGCTTCGGCATATATAAAAGGTGCATGTATGCCCATTATTAGAAGTGGGTGGATGAAGGGAGGTATTCTAATGGTGGGCATACCCACCGATCAATCTCTTTTTTTCGTTCAGCCCACAGGCTGCATGAAAAAAAAAAGATTACAATATATGCCCAACAAGGACCAGCAACGTACTGGTATGTTGCTGGACTTTGAGTGGTTATACCAGAATGATGCCTGCAGGTTTAGGTATCATCTTGGTATCATTCTTTTCAGCCAGTGGTCGGCTTTCATGTAAAAGCAATCCTAGTGGCTAATTAGCCTCTAGACTGCTTTTACAAGCAGTGGGAGGGAATGCCCCCCCCACCGTCTTCTATGTTTTTCTTTGGCACTCCTGTCCCAACAGGGAACCTGAGAATGCAGCCGGTGATTCAGCCAGCTAACCATAGAGCTGATCAGAGACTAGAGAGGCTCCAAACATCTCTATGGCCTAAGAAACCGGAAGCTACGAGCATTTCATGACTTAGATTTTGCCGCGTGTAAACAGCGCCATTGGGAAATTGGAAAAGCATTTTATCACACCGATCTTGGTGTGGTCATATGCTTTGAGGGCAGAGGAGAGATCTAGGGTCTAATAGACGACACCCTGAGATAACAATAAAAATGATTAAAAAAAAAATGAAAGGAACAGTTTAAAAATAAGATAAAAAAGCAAAAAAATAATAAAGAAGAAAAAAAAAAGCACCCCTGCCCCCCCTGCTCTCGCGCAAAGGCAAACGCAAGCGTCGGCCTAGTGTCAAATGTAAACAGCAATTGCACTATGCATGTGAGGTATCACCATGAAGGTCAGATCGAGGGCAGTAATTTTAGCAGTAGACCTCCTCTGTAAATCTAAAGTGGTAACCTGTAAAGGCTTTTAAAAATGTATTTAGTTTGTCGCCACTGCACGTCTGTGCGCAATTTTAAAGCATGTCATGTTTGGTATCCATGTACTCGGCCTAAGATCATCTTTTTTATTTCATCAAACATTTGCGCAATATAGTGTGTTTTAGTGCATTAAAATTTAAAAAAGTGTGTTTTTTCCCCAAAAAATGCGTTTGAAAAATTGCTGCGCAAATACTGTGTGAAAAAAAAATTAAACACCCACCATTTTCTTCTGTAGGGCATTTGCTTTAAAAAATATATATAATGTTTGGGGGTTCACAGTAATTTTCTTGCAAAAAAAAATAATTTTTTCATGTAAACAAAGTGTCAAAGGGCTTTGTCTTCAAGTGGTTAGAAGAGTGGGTGATATGTGACATAAGCTTCTAAATGTTGTGCATAAAATGCCAGGACAGTTCAAACCCCCCCCCCCCAAATGACCCCATTTAGGAAAGTGGAATATTTTATATTGTGACACAAGTTGCGGGAAAGAGACAATTTTTTTGCACAAAGTTGTCACTAAATGATATATTGCTCAAACATGCCATGGGAATATGTGACATTACCTCAAAATACATTCTGTTTCTTCTCCTGAGTATGGGGATACCACATGTGTGAGACTTTTTGGGAGCCTAGCCGCGTACGGGACCTCGAAAACCAAGCACCGCTTTCAGGTTTTCTAAGGGCGTAAATTTTTGATTTCATTCTTCACTGCCTATCAGTTTTGGAGGCCATGGAATGCCCAGGTGGCACAAACCGCTCCCCCCCCCCAAATGACCCTATTTTGGAAAGTAGACACCCCAAGCTATTTGCTGAGAGGTATAGTGAGTATTTTGCAGACCTCACTTTTTGTCACAAAGTTTTGAAAATTGATAGAAAAAAAAACATTTTTTTCTTGTCTTTCTTCATTTTCAAAAACAAATGAGAGCTGCAAAATACTCACCATGCCTCTCAGCAAATAGCTTGGGATGTCTACTTTCCAAAATGGGGTCATTTGGGGGGGGGGGGTTGTGCCATCTGGGCATTCCATGGCCTCCGAAACTGTGATAGGCAGTAAAGAGTGAAATCAAAAATTTACGCCCTTAGAAATCCTGAAGGCGGTGATTGGTTTTCGGAGCCCCGTACGCGGCTAGACTCCCAAAAAGTCCCACACATGTGGTATCCCCGTACTCAGGAGAAGCAGCTAAATGTATTTTGGGGTGCAATTCCACATATGCCCATGGCCTGTGTGAGCAATATATCATTTAGTGACAACTTTGTGCAAAAAAAAAAAATATTTGTCACTTTCCCGCAACTTTTTTTAAAATATAAAATATTCCATGAACTCAACATGCCTCTCAGCAAATAGCTTGGGGTGTTTACTTTCCAAAATGGGGTCATTTGGGGGGGGGTTGTGCCATCTGGGCATTTTATGGCCTTCAAAGGTGTGATAGGTAGTGAGGAGTGAAATCAAAAATTTACGCCCTTAGAAATCCTGAAGGCGGTGATTGGTTTTCGGGGCCCCGTACGCGGCTAGGCTCCCAAAAAGTCCCACACATGTGGTATCCCCGTACTCAGGAAAAGCAGCTGAATGTATTTTGGGGTGCAATTCCACATATGCCCATGGCCTGTGTGAGCAATTTATCATTTAGTGACAACTTTTTGTAATTTTTTTTTTGTCATTATTCAATCACTTGGGACAAAAAAAAATAATATTCAATGGGCTCAACTCTCAGAAATTTCCTTGGGGTATCTACTTTCCAAAATGGGGTCATTTGGGGGGGGGGGTTGTACTGCCCTGCCATTTTAGCACCTCAAGAAATGACATAGGCAGTCATAAATTAAAGGCTGTTTAAATTCCAGAAAATGTACCCTAGTTTGTAGGCGCTATAACTTTTGCGCAAACCAATAAATATACACTTATTGACATTTTTTTTACCAAAGACACGTGGCCGAATACATTTTGGCCTAAATGTATGCCTAAAATTGAGTTTATTGGATTTTTTTATTAACAAAAAGTAGAAAATATCATTTTTTTTCCAAATTTTCGGTCTTTTTCCGTTTATAGCGCAAAAGATAAAAATGGCAGAGGTGATCAAATACCATCAAAAGAAAGCTCTATTTGTGGGAAGAAGGACGCAAATTTTGTTTGGGTACAGCATTGCATGACTGCGCAATTAGCAGTTAAAGTGACGCAGTGCCAAATTGTAAAAAGTGCTCTGGTCAGGAAGGGGGTAAATCCTTCCGGGGCTGAAGTGGTTAAAAAAAAAACAAAAACATTTGACTAAATATGACTGCACAAGTGTCAGTCAAAATGGATCAGCGCTGAAAATTGGTCAGGACAGCAGGGGGTTTAAGTGCCCATTAGGCAAGTGGTTAATTTCCATGCCAACTATGCATTTCTGTAATAAAGATGTGTGCCTGCTGTGTATACGGCATGTGCATAAGCAAGTCGCACACATACGGTACTCATTGTAAATCATGGGGTACAACTTGTGATGCAACTTTTCAGTCCCAAGTGGCCTTAAGCTCTCTTTCCACTACTGCGAGTTGTTGTGCGATTTTACACATGTCAAGTCGCAGGACAAGTCAAAACACATGTATTTCAATGTTCCCCCGTTCTAATTGGTACTCCAAAAAAAGTTCTTGCACTACTTTGTTCCAACTCCAGTGCGACTTTTTCTCATATGTTTTGAATTAGTCGAGTGGCATTAAGGCTCGGTTTCCACTATTGAAAGCCCAAAGTTGCGTGCTTTTTGCCGCGAGTTTCCCCCAACTTTTTGCCAAAACTTGAAGCAATGCCTGTGTATATTTGAGGTCTATGGACCTCAAGTCTCATCAAAGTGGGACCAAAATAGTGCAGGGACTACTTTGAAGTCGCTGCGACTTGAAGTCGCAGACATCTGAACGGTACTCATTGTAAATCATGGGGTAGAACTTGTGATGCAACTTTTTAGTCCCTAGTGGCATGACAAGTTGCAATAGTGGAAAACAAGCCGAAAAAGCACATTGTAAATCACGAAACGTTGGTGTTGAAATAGTGGAAAGAGAGCATTAGGCTAAAGCGGTAATAGGAAGATGCACTGTAAGAATTACTTCTAATTGTAGAAAATCAAACCGGCTCTTGCATTGAATCTAATTTATGGAAGTTCTAACTGATTGGCCAGTGTATGGTGACCTTTAAAGATATGAAAACTTGAATTTCTGGTGTTTAATCATCATACACACGATGGGACTTTGTACCCCGTGTACGGAGCCCGCTCTGCTCAGCGGGGGATCGCTCCGTCGATCCCCGCTGGACAGGCAGATGACAAGTCTGTCTCTGCACACTGTGCAGGGACAGACCTGTCAGAGTGCTGCTCTCCTCTATGGGGGATCGGATGATGACGGACCGTAGAGTCCGTCGTCCCCCGATCCGCAGATGGATGGAAAAATAGCTTTTTCCTCCATTACACTTTTTAGGATTGGAGTGGGTCGGATGTCAGCGGACATGTCACCACTGACATCCGACCCTCCATAGAGGTCTATGGAGTGTCCGTTCAGGTCCGAGGCGGACCTGAAAGGTCCGTCCGTGTGAGGGGGGCCTTAGGCCCCTTTCACAGTGGGGCAGTGCGGGCGGCAGCGATAAAACGGCGCTATTTTTCGCGCTGCTTTACCGACGGTATTTGGTCGCTAGCGGTTTTAACCCCCGCTATCGGCTGAAAAGGGGTTAAATCCGCACGCAAAACACCACTGCAGCGGCGTTTTGCCGGCGGTATAGCCATGCTGTCCCATTGATTTCAATGGGCAGTAGCGGTTTATACACCACTCCAAAGATGCTGCTAGCAGGACTTTTTTTAGGCCCCTTTCACACTGGGGCGGTTTTAGGCGCTACGGCACTAAAAATAGCGCCTGAAAAACGCCCTAAAGAAGTGTGAAGTTCACTCCAGTGAGGGCTTTCACACTGGAGTGGTGCGCTGGCAGGGTGTCACAAAAAGTCCTGCCAGCAGCTTTTTTGGAGCGGTGAACTCACTGCTCCTCCCCATTAAATCAATGGGGCAGCGCTTTGATACCGCCGGCAAAATGCCGATCCAGCGGCGTTTTGCGGGCGGATTTAACCCCTTTTTGGCCGCTAGCAGAGGGGTTAAAACCACCCCGTGGGGGGTTAAAACCACCCCGCTAGCAGCCGAATAACGCCGCTAAAACAACAGTAAAGCGGTGCTAAAAATAGTGACGCTTTACCGCAGACGCCTCCACCGCCCCAGTGTGAAAGGGGCCTTAGGCTCTATTCACACTAATGCATTTTTTGATGCATTTTGTATTTTGCAGAAATGCATGGGAATTTTTTAACATGGGTTTCTATGGAACATGTTCACATCAATGCATTTTTGTGCCTCTGTGTTTTTTGGAAAGGGTCAGGGACTTTTTTTCCCACAAAATGCAGCGTTTTGCTTGTAATAGATTTCACTGGACCTGCATCCAAAATGCAAGTACCACGTTTTTACCGTGGTTTGCGTTTTTTTTTATTTCTTTTTTTTATGCTGTATATAGCTGGTTTCTAAGCAGGGGGCCGGGAAGCCGGCCGCCGCGTCCTTAACCACTTCCCGCCGTATGCAGAATGACATCTGGGAAGTGGTTCTGTTATCCTGACTGGGCGTCATATGACGTCCAGCAGGATAACATGCCGGCACGCGCCCGCAGGGGTGCGCATCACGGCGATCGCGAGTGCGGCGTGTCAGTCTGACACCCCGCATCTCTGATCGTAAATAGAAGCCTCTGTCAGAGGCTTCTTACCACGTGATCAGCTGTGACCAATCACAGCTGATCATCGCGAGAACCAGGAAGTGCCGGTAAAAGGCATTCCTTGGTTCGCGCTGACAGGGAGAGCCGATCGGCCGCCCTCCCTGTCAGAGGGGGGTCTGTGCTGATAATCAGCACATTGATTATCAGCACAGCCCCCTCAGATGTGCCACAACACCTCAGATCTGACCCCTCAGCTGTCAGTCAGTTCCCAAATTAAAAGACAGCTCACAGTGCCCATCAAAGTGCCAATCAGTGCCCATATCAGTGCTAATCAGTGCCCACCACAGTACCCATCTCAGTGCCCAGCAGTAAAACCTGTCAGTACCTCAACATCAGTGCTGCCCATCAGTGCCACCTGTCAGTGCCCATCAGTACCGCCTATGTGCCCATCAGTGCCGCCAGTCAGTGCCCATCAGTGCTGCATATCAGTGCCCATCAGTGCTGCTTATTATTGCAGCATGTTAGTGCCCATCAGTGCCACCTTATCAGTGCCAACTCATCAGTGCCCATCAGTGCTGCCTCATCAGTGCCACCTCATCAGTGCCCGACAGTGAAGGAGAAAACAAAATTTTATAACTGAAACGAAGAAAAAAAATTTTTTTCCCCAAATTTTGTTATTTTTTAGTTTGTTTAGCAAAAAAAAAACTGCAGAGTTGATCAAATACCACCAAAAGAAAGCTCTATTTGTGGGAACAAAATGATAAAAATGTTGTTTGAGTACAGTGTAGCATGATCGCGCAATTTTCATTCAAAGTGTGACAGCGCTGAAAGCTGAAAATTGTCCTGGGCGGGAAGAGGCAAAAGTGTCTGATATTGAAGTGGTTAACAACTTATGAGTTATCAGCTGTCAGCTGACTTCCCACTCAATGTAAAAAAAAAATGCTTGCTAAAAAAAAAAAATTGTGAAAAAAACAGCGTGGGGTCCCCCCAGGGTCTGGTATGGATTCGGAGGGGACCCCATGCCAATTTTTTTTTTTTTAAATGGCATGGGGGTCCCCACCCCTAGGGGCATACCAGGCCCTTCAGTCTGGTATGGATTTTAAGGGGAACCCCCTAAGCCGAAAAATCGGCGTGGGGTCCCCCCCATAATCCATACCAGACCCTTATCCGAGCACGCAGCCCGGCAGGTCAGGAAAGGGGGTGGGGATGAGCGAGCGCCCCCCCTGAACCGTACCAGCCCGCATGCCCTCAACATGGGGGATGGGTACTTTGAGGAAGGGGCGCGCTGCGGCCCCCCCAAAGCACCTTGTCCCCATGTTGATGAGGACAAGGGCCTCTTCCCGACAAACCTGGCTGTTGGTTGTCGGGGTCTGCGGGAGGGGGGCTTATCAGAATGCGGGAGCCCCCTTTAATAAAAAAACACACTGCACAGGTTTAAAAGTAATTTATTAGACAGCTCTGAGGGGGGGCCTTCTTTCGGCTTCGGGGGTCTTCTTCCGGCTTCGGGGTCTTCTTCCGACTTCGAGGGTCTCCGGTTCTTCTCCACTGTTTCCGACCTTTACTCCCGCTGTTCGACCTGTTCTCTGTGCTCTCCGGGTCTTCTGCCGGGCTCCTCCTAGCTATCTTCTGCTCTTTTGCTGCTCTTTTGCTAGCAGAGGAGCCCAGTCTGCTGCCTTCTGCCTTCTTCTCTCTTCTCTTCTTCCGATGTTGACACGATGCTCTCTCGGGCTGGAATGCTCTCTGCGCGCTCTGCTATGGCTTATATAGGTGGTGACCCCGCCCCCTTATGCCGTCACAGTCCCTGGGCATGCTGGGACTGTGACGTTTTAGGAGGCGTGGTCAACATCACATCATCCGAACAGCGGAAGAAAAGGCCGGAGACAGCGGAGAAGAACCGGAGAGACCCCCGAAGCTGGAAGAGGACCCCCGAAGAAAGAAGAAGACCCCCGGAGCTGTCTAATAAAAAACCTGTGCAGTGTGTTTTTTTTATTGACACTTTTTCCCTAGGTGAATGGGTAGGGGTACCATGTACCCCATACTCATCACATAGGGTGGGGGTCGGGATCTGAGGGCCCCCTTATTAAAGGGGGCTCCCGGATTCCGATAAGCCCCCCGCCCGCAGACACCGACAACCAACGGCCAGGGTTGTCGGGAAGAGGCCCTTGTCCTCATCAACATGGGGACAAGGTGCTTTGGGGTGGGGGGGCTGCAGCGCGCCCCCCTTCCCCAAAGTACCCATCCCCCATGTTGAGGGCATGCAGCCTGGCATGGTTCAGGAGGGGGGGCACTCGCTCGTCCCCACCCCCTTTCCTGACCTGCCGGGCTGCGTGCTCGGATAAGGGTCTGATATGGATTTGAGGGAAAGTCCCACGCCGTTTTTTCAGCGTAGGGGTTCCCCTTAATATCCATACCAGACCGAAGGGCCTGGCATGCACCCGAAGGGGGAACCCATGCAGGTTTTTCTTGCGCTGTCTTAATAGGAAGATGTCTTTTTCCTATTGCAGCGAGCGCGAGATGTGCCTCGCCGAGAACCAGCGCGGTCCTATTGCGCTGGAAACATTCTCGCGTGCAGGTACTCCTGTGTGTGCGCTGGTTCACATGCTGGATTAAGGATCTATCCAGCGCACCAATTAAGGTCGAAACCATTGCAGTGCATTCATCTTAGTAAATGACCCCCACTGTGTTATTATCTTTAAGTATTTGTCTTGCATGATTCTTATGATGGTTTGGCAGGTTTTAGGTATGATGCAGCCAAGCGACTGGGCAGAGATTCCAGTGGTGAATTTGAGGTCTTCAAAACTTCGTCCAGTTGCCAGAAAACGAAGTGTTGCTACCCGTCTCTGCTCCGCTGTGATGCTAGGTCTTAAGACTGTGTCCTTTTTTGTTATGAGGGGTGACACTTGACTCAGTAACAGCTGAAAGGACTCATCAGGCATCCTCAGATAGTTACGATAATCATCGGGATTGTTTTTCTTCAGCTCTCGAACCAATCTCACTTCTTCAGCCACTCTTTAGTCCATAACCTTCGCCTTTTGCTTCTGGGCTCCTCTGCTTGCTGTATAGCCATCACTCCAAGCATTAATATGGCAATGGTCCTCTCATCCACATCCATATTGAAGGTGGTGCAGTAGATCTCTACTATGCACAGGGTTCGTTCCGACGAACGTACGTTTCTCTTCTGGGTGTATACATGAACCACAGGAAGCCACAGTGCAGAGGTCAAACACATTTTGACACTTTCTTTTTATATGCAAAAACCAAACGAAAAAACGATACTATGATGTTCATAAACGATTTATTGTTCGAAAATCGTTACTTACCTGATGGCGTAATTGTTTGCGTTCAATGCTGAACGTTCGTTTTTCGAAAATGGTTTAGGCCAATTTTTCGTATAGCCAGCATTAGTTTAAAGCTGGCAATGAAGCATTGCAAACACAGTGCAGATACGGATTATAATGTTAAAAATTGTTAAACTTTACTCCAAAGACCCCCTTTCAAAATAATACAAAGCAGGGAGAACATGTAGGTATTTTTAAGCAACTAAAAAAGTACTTAAAAATGTAACCAGCAATTTTTTCGTTGCATTATGTTATGCTAATGAGAGCATGTAACAAATATACAATAGGTAGTATCCCAAATTGGCTGCAAAAGTGGAAATACACTTTAATCCTCTGTCATCCTGTTATTAAATATTGAAGGAATGGCAAAAAACTTATGAGGTCATTCCTTTTCTGTTCCTTGTATTCAGTCCTAGCCTTTTTCCAACTGTGCAAAGCAATAGAGCCTGATAAGCTTGAAACACTGACTCTCCTTCTCACAGTCTGATGGCTGCCATGCACAGGATTTCAGGATGTAGAGATCAAGACATATTCGGATACAAGTGCTAGCTGCAAGTAAAATAAATGTAATAGATTTTTTTTTGTTTAGTACACAGGCTGATTAAAATAAAAAATTATGTTAGGAGTCAGTGGTAAAGATGGCCAGTTCTGCGTAGCTACACAAGGAAACTGAGATCAGCCACTATATATAGTTAAGTAAATGTATTAATAGTAAAGCCAAAGACATACACACACCAGCAAGCAGTAAGCATAAAAATAAAAGTGAACCACAACTACACTGAGCAAAATTATAAACGCAGCACATTTGTGTTTGCCCCTATTTATCATGAGCTGAACTCAAAGATCTACAACTTTTTCTATGTACACAAAAGGCCTATTTCTCTCAAATATTGTTCACAAATCTGCCTAAATCTGTGTTAGTGAGCACTCCTTCTTTGCCGAGATAATGCATCCACCTTACAGGTGTGGCATATCAAGATGCTGATTAAACAGCATGATTATTGCACAGGTGTGCCTTAGGCTGGCCACAACAAAAGACCACTCTAAAATGTGCAGTTTTACTAACTATATACAATATGCATAGGCGTGCACACAGGGTGTGCCAGGTGTGCCTGGGCACACCCTAATTGCCTTGTGTGCTGCATATTCCCCCCTGTTTTGACCACTGATATTTCATCCCCCCCCAAAAAATGTTACACAAGCCCAAAAAATTGGGGAAAAGAAAATTAACTAAATTACACTGTCCACTGCCCTACTGACACCATCAATACATATACACATGCATATGTATTTAAGCTTTGGGGTGCACACCCTAATGCAAGAGGCTGCGCACACCTATGACAATATGTACAATATATATACAAAAATGAAGGATGCGGGTATCACAGAGTACCAGAAATGCAAGGAAGGGGGGAATCAGAACTAGATATACGAACAAGGGAAGCAGATGTAAGGCAGCAGAGTGCAGGGTACAGGATGAAAGGCTAAAGCTAGAGCAAGATTAAGATCAAGATCATGAGCAGGAGCAATGGCAAAAGCATCAGATTAGCACAGCAGGCAGAATCAGGTGGAGACTGATTACTAGAACCTACTGGCTGCTGGCAGACACCTGCTGGTGGACACTGGAACTACAAATTTCTGCCCAGGGAACCACAGTGTCACCAGCAGGTGAACCAGGTCCTGACAATAAGTGTATGGCCAGCTTAAAATTAGGACTTGAATATCATTGCCAATACAAGCTATAAATAAATTGCCAGGGTTGGAACATGTCCAGGTACTTTAGACAACTGACGACACAAGCACTATCTGCAGACCAAACAGAGAGTAGAAGTAAAGGAGGCCTCACATGAAAGACAAAAATGAAAATAACATCTACCTAGGGGAGTACAATGGAATGAAAGCAGCTATGAGACTGAACATATCTAGCAAAGACAATACATTGTCTTTAAATTAAAAGACAATTATTATCAAAGGAAAAAAATATCAACTTGTTACCTCAAATGGAAACTGGCGAGTCAACAGACATCAAACTAATATCATGAGTTGAATAAGCATTAAAATATCTGATTAATAAGATATCCCTAAATCAAAACTGAGCAGGCACAGAGCTGTAATTATGTTTGGAATTTGACAGCATTCATGTTGCTCCGTCCGCTGTCTTTAACCCATTTGTAATGCGGTAGCCTTTTTATCTCAGGCTGCTTATAATCATGTGCAATCACCCTTTCAGGCTGTTGAACATAAATAGTGCCTGTCACAGAAAAGAGCAAATATGCTCTGGAAGAGCACATTATCCGACCTGCAAATGATCTCTAAAGACTGCAGGATATCACATTACTCAGAAGGTACTTTGCTAAGAAGGAACAATAGATAAAGTAAAAGTTCTAGCACAGGATCTAAGAGCCCTTGCACACTGGGGCGGGGGGCGGCGTCGGCGGTAAAACGCCGCTATTATTAGCGGCGTTTTACCGTCGGTATTCGGCCGCTAGCGGGGCGGTTTTACCCCCCGCTAGCGGCCGAGAAGGGGTTAAATACCACCGCAAAGCGCCTCTGCAGAGGCGCATTGCCGGCGGGATAGCCGCGCCGTCCCATTGATTTCAATGGGCAGGAGCGGTAAAGGAGCGGTATACACACCGCTCCTTCACCGCTCCGAAGATGCGGCTAGCAGGACTTTTTTTACCGTCCTGCCAGCGCATCGCTCCAGTGTGCAAGCCCTCGGGGCTTTCACACTGGAATGCAAGGAGCGGCACTTTCTGGGCGGTTTGCAGGCGCTATTATTAGCGCAATAGCGCCTGCAAACCGCCCCAGTGTGCAAGGGCTGTTAAGAGAGTGGGCAGTGATTGACATTTATCAGGATCCTTGGCCTTTCTTGAGGAAATTAAGATGGCAATACCCACAGTACTGTAACAACTTTTTGCAGAGTCCCATGAAGAAAAAGTTTTTTGGTAGTATAATATTATTGTTAGGGTATTTATGTCCAATTATTATGAATAGGGAAGCAATTTTGTTTTCTCATAATCTATGGACAGGTTCACATTGAAGCAGCATTAAGAGCCTCAAAAACATTGTGTTAATTCACTCAGTCAAGTAGGAATGAACAAATGTATCCAGTTCTCCCAGTTACAGTTACATTTTGTCCCCCCCCCCCCCCCCCACGCTCCATCCTCAGGTTCCTATGTTTTACTCTCATGGTCAAAATGACTTTGATTTTCTGGATTTGTTAAGTGTAGTTATGGCTGAGGCACATTGCTTAAAGGATTCCCCTTTTTCTTACAGCACTTCTTAGCTGCTTTGACATTGTTAGCACCACACCCTGAAGTCTTTCTCTCGACAATGTACTTGGAAAGTTTAGGCAGTATAATTTGTGCCATTGACAGCAAATGTACAGTGCATGCAAAAGTATTCACCCCCCTTGGCTTTTTACCTATTTTGTTACAGTACAGCCTTTAGTTCAATGTTTTGTTTTGTTTTTTAATCTCAATTGTATGTGATGGTTTAGAGCACAATAGTCTAAGTTGGTGAAGTAAAATTAGAAAAATATATATACATAAAACTATTTTTCAGAAATAAAAAAATTATAATTGGCATGTGCGTATGTATTCACCCCATTTGTTATGAAGCCCATAAAAGCTCTGGTGCAACCAATTACCTTCAGAAGTCACATAATTAGTGAAATGATGTCCACCTGTGTGCAATCTAGGTGCCACTTGATCTGTCATTACATATACACACCTTTTTGAAAGGCCCCAGAGGCTGCAACACATAAGCAAGAGGCACCACTAACCAAAACACTGCCATGAAGACCAAGGAACTCTCCAAACAAGTAAGGGACAATGTTGTTGAGAAGTACAAGTCAGGGTTAGGTTATAAAAAAATATCCAAATCTTTGATGATCCCTAGGAGCACCATCTAATCTATCATAACCAAATGGAAAGAACATGGCACAACAGCAAACCTGCCAAGAGACGGCCGCACACGAACCGGGCAAGGAGGGCATTAATCAGAGAGGCAGCACAGAGACCTAAGGTAATCCTGGAGGAGCTGCAGAGTTCCACAGCAGAGACTGGAGTATCTGTACATAGGACGACAATAAGCCGTACACTCCATAGAGTTGAGCTTTATAGCAGAGTGGCCAGAAGAAAGCCATTACTTTCAGCATAAAACAAAATGGCACATTTTAAATTTGCGAAAAGGCATGTGGGAGACTCCCAAAATGTATGGAGAAAGGTGCTCTGGTCTGATAAGACTAAAATTTAACTTTTTGGCCATCAAAGAAAACGCTGCTTTTGATGAAGACCTAAGGCCGAAATGCGTCAAGATTTTTGGATGATGTTATTGCTGTAATGCTCAAATAAATATTTTCTATGGAGAAGCTGTCAAGTTGCCGGCCTGTACTTTCTAAAGAGAACGCTATGTCTGGCGCAAACCCAACACATCACATCACCCAAAGAACACCACCCCCACAGTGAAACATGGTGGTGGCAGCATCATGCTGTGGGGATGAATTTCAGCAGTCAGGACTGGGAAACTGGTCAGAGTTGAGGGAAAGATGGATGGTGCTAACTACAGTAATATTCTTAAGCAAAACCTGTACCACTCTGTGTGTGATTTGAGGCTAGGATGGAGGTTCAAATATTAAGAAAGTATGATACAGCGCTGCGCTAAAAAAACTAAGGAAGCAGCCAACACACCCGTAGACTCAGGGACAAAAATAACAAAAAAATTCACAGTGTGGCGCTATTGAGTGTGTACAATATGAAAAGCTAAACGTTAAATACCATCAAATCATACAATGTAACCAAGGAGAATATCACGTGGGCACTTGTGACAGTGACTAGTGAAAAAAATATTACATATATCTGTTCAAATAAATTAAACATCAAAAAGCAAAATCAGATATAAAGTCCATAACACCAAAGAAAAAAGTCTGTGATGACAGTGTATAAATAGTAATATGCAGGTGTTTTCTTGTACGTGCAGGAAAATTAATTAAACCCGGTAGCCTGGTAGATGAATGGACCATAGGAGACCAGAGGTGCACAGAAGTTTGAAAACGGTGCCAGGACCATCACCAGAAGATATGGAGGCTTACCAGAAGTAGTGGCCTGAAATAGCATATGCCAAAACAGGTCAAAAAGGCTTGATGACCAACTGGTCTAGATGTATTATCTGGTCAGATGTCATCACCGCACCAACGAAGGGAAGGGGGGGAAGTGATCAGCACGACTTCCTCATTAGTAAACGTACCACCATAAGCCAAGCGAAAGATTTGTGTAACATGTGAGGGATGAAAACACTCACATAGTATAATAACGTTTTAACTTGGATTTATTAAAAATAGCAATAAAAAACAAACTCACATTTTTTGCAGATCAAAAAGGCATGTAAATCGTGTAGCGGTAGTTGTGAGGGGTCCACCCGACATGTTTCAACTAAAAAAGTCGCCTTCTGGGGTGTGGAACCCTCTCACCCCACCGCTCTATTTATAGACAGAAAATGACCCCCACTGGAAGTGTCCGAAACCGGAAGTGATTAGGATGACCCTATTTCCGGTCAGAGGGGCATATATTAAAAATTCAAAAGCCACACATCTAAGGAATAGATGCTAAGATCATATAATTAAGTGTGAGACCTGAACTGCAAGATAATATACATTATTATATAAATTGGCTTTGGTCCGGATGGTTAGATCCGTAACCAAGCCTCACTTTCAGTAGCTCTGTCCAATGAGTGGGAGCGCATCCGCACAGCTGCGCTCCACACTCAGTGTCAAGCCTCGTTTGGGCGCGGTGGTGTGATGACATCACGCCTATAACCAGCATCAGTGCGCTCCAAAGGTGTTACCCGGGCCTCATTTTCGATCGGCCGTCGAACAACGCGATGGCGTTATGCGCATGATCGAATAACGATGGCGGTGCGCTCCAAGCCATTAACCAAGCCTCGTTCTCAATAAGTTTAACTACAACCAGCACAATCCCCAAAACACAGGAAGTGGAACCAGCCTCCTAATGAAGGGGCGGAAGGGACAAAAAAGTGTCATCAAGGGTGGAGAATGTAGTGCTGAAGATATGAGAACTTGTAAGAATAATAAATTTTAAAATACTTAAAAAAGTCTAAAAGGTTAAACCAAGTTATTTAAAATATAGATCAGAAAACAACAGTACCTTTATCATATAATCTAAATAATGAATTCAGATAAAAAACCTACCGGACACTGCCAGTAGGGGGCATCAAGACAATGTTATGTACAACCAAAATGGCAAAATTGCATGTACAGTATATAAGCATAAATAAAAACACAGAGAGTCCAAAAATACCATATTGCTACATAAAAAATGCCGAAATCATCTCTTAACGGGCTAGCATAACTACTAAAAAATTTAATTAAAAAAGGATATATAAAATAGGAAGGAGAGATCAAGTCTAAATTCACGCCTGATTAATAAAGGAATTGATGTCCCATTCAACATTAATACCCTGCGGAAAATGAGACCCCAATTCATAAATCCAGTAGGTCTCCAGACGGGAGACACCCCTAAGAGTCGACCCCCCCCGCCATGGGGCCATGTATCTATCTATGACGAGGAACTGAGTGCCAACAGGGTTTCTATCATGACACTCCCTATAATGCCTCGGGACAGTATGTTTGGTACTACCTGCCTTGATAAGGTTAATATGCTCTGAGACACGTACAGTAAAGGATCTAATAGTACGGCCCACATATTGTTTGCCACAAGGGCAGGATAGCAGGTAGACGATCCCGGTGGTAGCACATGTGCAAAATTGCTTGATTGCATATGTACGACCAGTTACAGTAGAGGTAAATTCATGGCTCGCCCTTCTGCCACAGGTATTATATTGGCAGACCAAACATTTCTTGCAAGGAAAATAACCAGTCAGATTATGAAAAAAAGATGGTTTCTTTGGTGGATCAATAACGTTGGGTGCCAACTTGTTCCTGAGAGATGGAGCACCTCTAAAAACCACCTTAGGAGTGTCAGGTAACAGTGGTCCCAATATTTTGTCCGTTTTTAAAACACCCCAATGATGTTCAAAGACCTTTTTGATATCTTTATATTGCATAGAGAAGGATGTCAGGAATGACCACTTGAATTCATCATTGGGTTGTTTGGGTTTGTCCTGTAATAGTAGCTGGCGATCTACATTGCTGGCATTCACAATCTCTCTATCTAGGTCGGACGGGTTATAGCCCTTTTTGACAAACCTATCTTTAAGTAACCCAGCCTGAACCATATAGGTGTCTTGATCAGTACAGTTCCTACGCAACCTTAAGAACTGACTCCTAGGGACTGATTTAATCCAAGAGCCATGGTGGCAGCTATCAGTCGATATATAGCCATTTCTATCGGTGGACTTAAAATAAGTACTAAAGCTGAATCCACCTTCTTTTCTATCAATGGCCAGATCCAAGAAATGAATTGTAGTGGTACTGGCCTCAAATGTCAGGGCAATACCCCTATCATTAGTATTCAAAATCGTCATAAAGTCCAACAGATCAGCATGGCTACCCGTCCACAGGAGGAGGACGTCGTCTATGTACCGAGCCCACAGCAAGAGATGTGGGTTATTCATGGCATAGACGACGTCCTCCTCCCACTTGGCCATGAACAAGTTAGCCAAGCTGGGAGCAAACTTTGCTCCCATAGCCACCCCCCTATGTTGGCGATAGTACTTGCCATTAAACCAGAAATAGTTTCGTTGTGTCGCAAACTCAATTAAGTCAACAATAAAATTGATCTGGGGTGTGGCCAGGGAGACATCCCTATTCAAAAAGCATTTTACCGCGTCCACACCCTCACGGTGCGGAATACAGGTGTATAGGGACGCCACGTCCGCAGTGGCCATGATGAGGTCACCAGAATGGGGAACATTTGATAGTAATCTGATCACATCCTTCGTATCCTTTAGATAGGATGGCATCTTACGTACAGAAGGCTGGAGAAAAAAATCTATGTACTTCCCGATTCTAGAAGTGACTGAGTCGATGCCACTAATTATGGGTCGACCTGGGGGGTGAAGGGGGTCTTTATGAACTTTGGGCAAATAATACATAACTGGGATACGTGGGGCGAGGGGAACTAAAAATGATCTCTCCTTCTTGTTTAAAATATAAGAATCATAGCCTTTAGTTATCAGGTTCTTCAATTCTTTCCTATACTTATGTGTTGGGTTGTTTGGTAGCTCGGTATAGGTCTCTCGATCTCCTAAAATGCGATGCATTTCCTCTAGGTAATCTGTTTTGTTTAATAAGACTATGCCTCCGCCTTTATCAGCGGGGCGAATGACCAAGTTTTTATTTTCACATAGGGTTTTTAGGCCCACTGTGGGTAGAGGATTATAGAATTTACCTTTAAGTGGAATCTTCGCTAGATCTCGTATCACTAATTCTTTAAACAAGTTAATGGTGGGTGGAAGTTGCGTTGGAGGGCTGAAGAGGGAGGGGTTGGATAAATCGGAATGTACCGTGCCCGACGTTGCCGCCCTGGCTACATTTCTGGTAGGGTTCGAGATAATATATCTTTGAACATTAATTTTTCTTATGAACTTGTGAATGTCAATGAACGTATTAAATTTATTAAATCTATGTGGGGGGGGGGCAAACTTAAGCCCCTTGTTAAGGACACCTTTCTCTTCCTGCGTGAGAACAGTGTCACTCAAGTTGAATACCCCCTGACACATTACGTTCTTTTTCGTTTTTCTTCTCTGGACCCTCCTCCCTCCTCTGGTCCCTCTCTTGTTTCCGGACCTCTTTTTCTGTTCAGGGGGTCCTCGCGAAAACCCCGGGTAGTACGTGTGTCTGGATACGGTTGTCTATAGGGAGATGAATCGTACCCAGCACTCGGAAACGGGCAAACGTTTTCATTATAATGATCACGTAGCGGGGAATATCTGTTGTAAGTAGAAATTGGTGGATGTCTATAGTGTGATGAGGAATTAGGGTAGTATGGATGGTGAGGGGAGTCATGATAGCGAGCCGGGGAACCACGATGATATGAGTTCTCCCGTTCGCGATATTGATAATCATAGCCATATTGGTCTCCCCTGTTGCCTCCTCTGCCTCTACCTCTGGACTGATGCCCTCTTCCCCTATGCTGATTTCTTGGGGTATGAGTATTAGACTGTCGTCCCATATGTGGGGGAGGACCTCCACCATAAGGACGCCCTTTCTCAACAGCAAGTTTTGGGGGAACTGGAGGTTGCATGGGGGGGACATTAGTGACCTCATTGGGGGCATTAGTCTCCATTGTGGCCTGCGGGGTGGGCGCTACGATGGATTTCTGCCAACCAAACACTTTACCCGCCTTATAGTCCCCAATATCACGAGAATATTTCTTATGTTTTTTAATTTTTTGTTCTTTATCTTCCTTTACAAGATGCGCTTGTAAATTAGAAGACAAAGTGTTATATTCAACAGAATTTTTATGTGCGAGTAATTTATCTTTCAATTCCCTTATTTCTTGATCTAAAACAGAAAGGCGGATACGCTTCCTATTAATAAGAAAATCGAGGAACTTGATACCAGCATCGTTAAAGTATTTGAACCAGGAATCAAGTTCGGCCTCCCCCTGTTGGGGTTGAACGTCCCATCTAAGGCTGCGTGGGATCATGCCTTCTGTAACATATTGCTCTAAAAAGGCTAGATCCCATTGCAGATGGAGTTCCGAAACCATAACGTTCTTTAACCTCATAAACAGTCCTCCAATTTCTGTGTCATTGGTGGAAGCAACAAATACACCTTCGGTATTGACTACCCGAGATGCACGATATTCGAAAACATCCATATTGAAGTGGAATAAATGCGCTGCCGCTATATTAAGTGTCTAAACCGTGAACAAATATTAAGAAAGTATGATACAGCGCTGCGCTAAAAAAACTAAGGAAGCAGCCAACACACCCGTAGACTCAGGGACAAAAATAACAAAAAAATTCACAGTGTGGCGCTATTGAGTGTGTACAATATGAAAAGCTAAACGTTAAATACCATCAAATCATACAATGTAATCAAGGAGAATATCACGTGGGCACTTGTGACAGTGACTAGTGAAAAAAATATTACATATATCTGTTCAAATAAATTAAACATCAAAAAGCAAAATCAGATATAAAGTCCATAACACCAAAGAAAAAAGTCTGTGATGACAGTGTATAAATAGTAATATGCAGGTGTTTTCTTGTACGTGCAGGAAAATTAATTAAACCCGGTAGCCTGGTAGATGAATGGACCATAGGAGACCAGAGGTGCACAGAAGTTTGAAAACGGTGCCAGGACCATCACCAGAAGATATAGAGGCTTACCAGAAGTAGTGGCCTGAAATGTGCATATGCCAAAACAGGTCAAATAGGCTTGATGATCAACTGGTCTAGATGTATTATCTGGTCAGATGTCATCACCGCACCAACGAAGGGAAGGGGGGGAAGTGATCAGCACGACTTCCTCATTAGTAAACGTACCACCATAAGCCAAGCGAAAGATTCGTGTAACATGTGAGGGATGAAAACACTCACATAGTATAATAACGTTTTAACTTGGATTTATTAAAAATAGCAATAAAAAACAAACTCACATTTTTTGCAGATCAAAAAGGCATGTAAATCGTGTAGCGGTAGTTGTGAGGGGTCCACCCGACATGTTTCAACTAAAAAAGTCATCTTCTGGGGTGTGGAACCCTCTCACCCCACCGCTCTATTTATAGACAGTAAATGACCCCCACTGGAAATGTCCGAAACCGGAAGTGATTAGGATGACCCTATTTCCGGTCAGAGGGGCATATATTAAAAATTCAAAAGCCACACATCTAAGGAATAGATGCTAAGATCATATAATTAAGTGTGAGACCTGAACTGCAAGATAATATACATTATTATATAAGTTGGCTTTTGGTCCGGTATATAAATTGGCTGCGCTCCACACTCAGTGTCAAGCCTCGTTTGGGCGCGGTGGCGTGATGACATCACGCCTATAACCAGCATCAGTGCGCTCCAAAGGTGTTACCCGGGCCTCGTTTTCGATCGGCCGTCGAACAACGCAATGGCGTTATGTGCATGATCGAATAACGATGGCGGTGCGCTCCAAGCCATTAACCAAGCCTCGTTCTCAATAAGTTTAACTACAACCAGCACAATCCCCAAAACACAGGAAGTGGAACCAGCCTCCTAATGAAGGGGCGGAAGGGACAAAAAAGTGTCATCAAGGGTGGAGAATGCAGTGCTGAAGATATGAGAACTTGTAAGAATAATAAATTTTAAAATACTTAAAAAAGTCTAAAAGGTTAAACCAAGTTATTTAAAATATAGATCAGAAAACAACAGTACCTTTATCATATAATCTAAATAATGAATTCAGATAAAAAACCTACCGGACACTGCCAGTAGGGGGCATCAAGACAATGTTATGTACAACCAAAATGGCAAAATTGCATGTACAGTATATAAGCATAAATAAAAACACAGAGAGTCCAAAAATACCATATTGCTACATAAAAAATGCCGAAATCATCTCTTAACGGGCTAGCATAACTACTAAAAAATTAAATTAAAAAAGGATATATAAAATAGGAAGGAGAGATCAAGTCTAAATTCACGCCTGATTAATAAAGGAATTGATGTCCCATTCAACATTAATACCCTGCGGAAAATGAGACCCCAATTCATAAATCCAGTAGGTCTCCAGACGGGAGACACCCCTAAGAGTCGACCCCCCCCGCCATGGGGCCATGTATCTATCTATGACGAGGAACTGAGTGCCAGCAGGGTTTCTATCATGACACTCCCTATAATGCCTCGGGACAGTATGTTTGGTACTACCTGCCTTGATAAGGTTAATATGCTCTGAGACACGTACAGTAAAGGATCTAATAGTACGGCCCACATATTGTTTGCCACAAGGGCAGGTTAGCAGGTAGACGATCCCGGTGGTAGCACATGTGCAAAATTGCTTGATTGCATATGTACGACCAGTTACAGTAGAGGCAAATTCATGGCTCGCCCACCTGTGGCAGAAGGGCGAGCCATGAATTTACCTCTACTGTAACTGGTCGTACATATGCAATCAAGCAATTTTGCACATGTGCTACCACCGGGATCGTCTACCTGCTAACCTGCCCTTGTGGCAAACAATATGTGGGCCGTACTATTAGATCCTTTACTGTACGTGTCTGAGAGCATATTAACCTTATCAAGGCAGGTAGTACCAAACATACTGTCCCGAGGCATTATAGGGAGTGTCATGATAGAAACCCTGCTGGCACTCAGTTCCTCATCATAGATAGATACATGGCCCCATGGTGGGGGGGTCGACTCTTAGGGGTGTCTCCTGTCTGGAGACCTACTGGATTTATGAATTGGGGTCTCATTTTCCGCAGGGTATTAATGTTGAATGGGACATCAATTCCTTTATTAATCAGGCGTGAATTTAGACTTGATCTCTCCTTCCTATTTTATATATCCTTTTTTAATTTAATTTTTTAGTAGTTATGCTAGCCCGTTAAGAGATGATTTCGGCATTTTTTATGTAGCAATATGGTATTTTTGGACTCTCTGTGTTTTTATTTATGCTTATATACTGTACATGCAATTTTGCCATTTTGGTTGTACATAACATTGTCTTGATGCCCCCTACTGGCAGTGTCCGGTAGGTTTTTTATCTGAATTCATTATTTAGATTATATGATAAAGGTACTGTTGTTTTCTGATCTATATTTTAAATAACTTGGTTTAACCTTTTAGACTTTTTTAAGTATTTTAAAATTTATTATTCTTACAAGTTCTCACATCTTCAGCACTACATTCTCCACCCTTGATGACACTTTTTTGTCCCTTCCGCCCCTTCATTAGGAGGCTGGTTCCACTTCCTGTGTTTTGGGGATTGTGCTGGTTGTAGTTAAACTTATTGAGAACGAGGCTTGGTTAATGGCTTGGAGCGCACCGCCATCGTTATTCGATCATGCGCATAACGCCATCGCGTTGTTCGACGGCCGATCGAAAACGAGGCCCGGGTAACACCTTTGGAGCGCACTGATGCTGGTTATAGGCGTGATGTCATCACGCCACCGCGCCCAAACGAGGCTTGACACTGAGTGTGGAGCGCAGCTGTGCGGATGCGCTCCCACTCATTGGACAGAGCTACTGAAAGTGAGGCTTGGTTACGGATCTAACCATCCGGACCAAAGCCAATTTATATAATAATGTATATTATCTTGCAGTTCAGGTCTCACACTTAATTATATGATCTTAGCATCTATTCCTTAGATGTGTGGCTTTTGAATTTTTAATATATGCCCCTCTGACCGGAAATAGGGTCATCCTAATCACTTCCGGTTTCAGACACTTCCAGTGGGGGTCATTTTCTGTCTATAAATAGAGCGGTGGGGTGAGAGGGTTCCACACCCCAGAAGACGACTTTTTTAGTTGAAACATGTCGGGTGGACCCCTCACAACTACCGCTACACGATTTACATGCCTTTTTGATCTGCAAAAAATGTGAGTTTGTTTTTTATTGCTATTTTTAATAAATCCAAGTTAAAACATTATTATACTATGTGAGTGTTTTCATCCCTCACATGTTACACGAATCTTTCGCTTGGCTTATGGTGGTACGTTTACTAATGAGGATGGAGGTTCACCTTCCAGCAGGACTATGACCCAAAACACACTGCTAAAGCAACACTTTAGTGGTATAAGGGGAAATATGTAAATGTGTTGGAATGGCCTAGTCAAAGCCCAGACCTCAATCCAATAGAAAATCTGTGGTTAGACTTAAAGATTGCTGTTCACAAGTGCAAACCATCCAACTTAAAGGAGCTGGAGCAGTTTTGCAAGGAGGAATGGGCAAAAATCCCAGTGGTAAGATGTGGCAAGCTCATAGAGACTTAACCAAAGCGTGACCACCCGGCAACTTTTCAATATTGGCCTTTGCAAAGTAGAGTTTTTGGAGAAATGAGAGCCATCAACATTTTTATACAGTGTCTGGTGACTTCTAGTTACATCTGTGTTTGCATCCATTTTCCACCATATAAAATGCAAAAATGTTTATACATTAACAAGCCTTTACTTCCTTTGATGTTCTATTGGGATCATAGAAGGTTTTTTTACAGAAAATACTCAATCATTCACATTACTTACTGCAACTAAAAAAGTTTGTGATCTAAATGGAACAAAACCTCTGTAAAAATATTTCTAAAAGCAAGTAAGAGTGAAATTCCTAAATCCACAAAAATATCCATAGATATGAACATCAAAATGAAAAATGTCATCCAGCAGTGTTTCCTTTAATATTTCACACATTTTTGATTATATTAGGAAAAAATATATTAAACCATCTCCCTTTATGAAAAGTGTATTTGACTTGTTCCTGTAGAGAGAAAAGTAGCTACAGCAGCAGCAAGAATACCAGAAATAGCAACAGAAAGACAAAGTGGCTGATTAATTCCAACCAAGCACCTCGAATTGTCAGCTGGATTATTCACCATAACATTGAGAAGATGATAATAATTTTAACACTCGTTGCTGGCTTTGTTTTTCTCCTCCTAAACCTATGCATGCATTTCTCCAAGCCTTTACTACTGTCAGAGTCACAGTTTTTCTTTTATTAGAAAAGCCTACTAATACATTTTCCTGAATTTAAGCAAATTAAAGCCCATTTACAGCCAAATCAAACTATTTGGTTCTTTTCTTACTTTGTGTTGTGTCTATAGAGCAGTGTTTCTCAACTCCAGTCCTCAGGCTGGGTTCACACTGGTGCGACACGACAGCCGTCCTACTTTGGATCCGACTTTGCCCTGCGACATGAAGCCGGCATGTGTCCGACTTTCAATGAACGGGGATCCGACTTGGATCCCCGCCAATGTGTTTGGTATGAATCTTTAGGGGGAACTCCGCGCCAAATTTTAAATGGAAAACTGGCATGGGTTCCCCCTCCAAGGGCATACCAGGCCCTTGGGTCTGATATGGACCTTAAGGGGAACCCCCTACGCCGAAAAAACGGCGTAGGGGGTCTCCCCAAATCCATACCAGACCCTTATCCGAGCACGCAGCCCGGCCGGTCAGGAATAGGGGTGGGGACGAGTGAGCGCCCCCCCCTCCTGAACCGTACCAGGCCGCATGCCCTCAACATGGGGGGGTTGGTGCCTTGGGGACTGTGACGGCATAAGGGGGCGGGGTCACCGCCTATATAAGCCAGAGCGGAGCGCCCAGAGTGCATTCCAGTCCCAGAGAGCGTCGTGTCAACATCAGGAGAAGAGGGCAGAAGGCAGAAGATTGAAGACCGGGCTCCTCCGCTTTAGCAAAAGAGCGGCAAAAGAGCAGAAAATAGCGGAGGAGCCCGGCAGAAGATCCGGAGAAGAACCGGAGAGACCCCCGAAGAGAAGAAGGCAGCAGACCGGGCTCCTCCGCTATAGCAAAAGAGCAGAAGATAGCAGAGGAGCCCGGCAGAAGACCCGGAGAGCGCGGAGAAGAACCGGAGAGACCCCCGAAGTCGGAAGAAGACCCCCGGAGCTGTCTAATAAATTACTTTAAAAATCTGTGTAGTGTTTTTTTTTAATTGACACTTTTTCCCTAGGTGAATGGGTAGGGGTATGATGTACCCCATACTCATTCACATAGGGTGGGGGGCCGGGATCTGGGGGCCCCCTTATTAAAGGGGGCTCCCGGATTCCGATAAGCCCCCCGCCCGCAGACCCCGACAACCAACGGCCAGGGTTGTCGGGAAGAGGCCCTTGTCCTCATCAACATGGGGACAAGGTGCTTTGGGGTGCGCGCCCCCCCTCCCCAAGGCACCAACCCCCCCATGTTGAGGGCATGCGGCCTGGTACGGTTCAGGAGGGGGGGGGCGCTCACTCATCCCCACCCCTATTCCTGACCGGCCGGGCTGCGTGCTCGGATAAGGGTCTGGTATGGATTGGGGGGGACCCCCACGCCGTTTTTTTGGCGTAGGGGGTTTTCCTCAAGGTCCATACCAGACCTAAGGGCCTGGTATGCTCCTGGGGGGGAACCCATGCCGGTTTTTTATTTAAAATTTGGCGTGGATTTCCCCCTCAAGATCATCTGAGCACAAGTCGCGTGCCGAAGTCGGATCATGCGAGACGGCGATCCGACTTTGATCCGACTTCAATGATAGTCAATAGGCTGAAGTAGGATCAAAGTCGGACCAAAGTAGTACAGGGAGCATTTCTAAAGTCGGAACGACTTGTGTCGGACCAGTTAGGACGGCTCCCATAGGGAAACATTGGATTTCACACGTCATGCGACATGAGCTCCCAATGTCGGAGCGTTTGTCGGACCAGTGTGAACCCAGCCTCAATGCGCTCCAACAGGTCATGTTTTCAGGCTTTCCATTATTTTGCACAGAAGATTTAATCAGTTTCTCTGCCTTAGTAATTACCACAGCAGTTTCATCTGAGAGAAATCCTGAAAACATGACCTGTTGGGCAGCCTTGAGGACTGGAGTTAAGAAATACTGCTATAGAACACAAAGTTAAGGTACTCTATCAAAAATAGAAAAAAGTTTGGCTTTAAATATACCTTAAAACAGATCTCCGGGATAGACAAAAAAACCCCATTAGTACACCCCCTACACAAAACACTAAATAGCTATTACATTTTGAAGAGAAAATTATACAGTGGGGACGGAAAGTATTCGGACCCCCTTAAATTTTTCACTCTTTGTTATATTGCAGCCATTTGCTAAAATCATTTAAGTTCATTTTTTTTCCTCATTAATGTACACACAGCACCCCATATTGACAGAAAAACACGGAATTGTTGACATTTTTGCAGATTTATTAAAAAAGACAAACTGAAATGTTGCATGGTCCTAAGTATTCAGACCCTTTGCTGTCACACTCAAATATTTAACTCAGGCGCTGTCCATTTCTTCTGATCATCCTTGAGATGGTTCTACACCTTCATTTGAGTCCAGCTGTGTTTGATTATGATTATACTGATTGGACTTGATTAGGAAACCCACTCACCTGTCTATATAAGACCTTACAGCTCACAGTGCATGTCAGAGCAAATGAGAATCATGAGGTCAAAGGAACTGCCTGAAGAGCTCAGAGACAGAATTGTGACAAGGCACAAATCTGGCCAAGGTTACAAAAAAATTTCTGCTGCACTTAAGGTTCCTAAGAGCACAGTGGCCTCCATAATCCTTAAATGTAAGACGTTTGGGATGACCAGAACCCTTCCTAGAGCTGGCCAAACCGAGCTATCGAGGGATATGAGGGACTGTATATTATACACACTGTACTCTGCTGTAATTCAGTGTTAGAAATATTCCTCCTCCTGCTGCAGCTTTGAGATCTTTCTTGTGTGAAGATATAGGAAATATAGGAAACATATCTTTTACTTATCCAGAGTTCCTCTTCAATATGAAATTGTATTTTTACACTTAACTTGTTTTTTTCTGTTTCTGAATTCTTCTGGTATTACAACACATGTGGTTTGACCAAGTTGACATTAAAATGTTCTGCCAATGATATGACACAATTCTCGGAAAAGATGTGATATGAAAGATGTTGACGTAGAAAGTCCCTGTTTAAAAGCCAAATTAATTTCTTCCAAATAATTATTTTTTCTTTCTGTCAAAATAACTTGACAGATAAAATTAGCCAGGTCAAAGTAACCCATAAAACTCAGAACTAGGGATGAGCTTCGAGTTCGAGTCGAACTCATGTTCGACTCGAACATTGGCTGTTCGCAAGTTCGCCGAACAGCAAACAATTTGGGGTGTTTGCGGCAAATTCGAATGCCGCGGAACACCCTTTAAAAGTCTATGGGAGAAATCAAAAGTGCTAATTTTAAAGGCTTATATGCAAGTTATTGTCATAAAAAGTGTTTGGGGACCCGGGTCCTGCCCCAGGGGACATGGATCAATGCAAAAAAAAGTTTTAAAAACG
The DNA here is from genome assembly GCA_037952835.1 of Lithobates septentrionalis. NCBI lineage: Eukaryota > Metazoa > Chordata > Amphibia > Anura > Ranidae > Lithobates > Lithobates septentrionalis. Next base: position 809,120 of record JBBDGP010001077.1, on the reverse strand, counting down.
GCCGTTTTTTCAGGAGCAGTGATTTTAATAATGCTTAAAGTCAAACAATAAAAGTGTAAGCGGGAGCCTCCCTCCATGCCACAGCATGGATGCGGAGCGGCCCGGAGAAGAAAATGAAGAAGAAAAGAAGAGAAGAAGGAAGAAGGAAGAAGAGATGAAGAAGAAGATGAAGAGAAGAGCGGAAGCCTCCCCCCCATGCCATGGGTGTGGAGCGGCCCGAGAAGAAGAAGATAGAAGACGCCGCAGAGGAGATGCTGGACGAGAACGCCGGAGGAAGAACCAGAAGAGCCAGAAGAACCAGAAGATGAAGGAAGATAGAAGAAGCATTTAAATAAAGGAATTGTCAAAAACTGTCTCTTGTCATTTTTAACATTTTTGACAGTTTTTTAGTGAAATGGTAGGGGTAAGTACCCCCTTACCATTTCACACAGGGGGGGGGCCGGGATCTGGGGGTCCCCTTGTTAAAGAGGGCTTCCAGATTCTGATAAGCCCCCCGCCCGCAGACCCCCACAACCACCGGCCAGGGTTGTGGGGATGAGGCCCTTGTCCTCATCAACATGGGGACAAGGTGTTTTGGGGGGCTACCCCAAAGCACCCTCCCAATGTTGAGGGCATTTGGCCTGGTATGGTTCAGGAGGGGGGGCCGCACTATCGTCCCCCCCCTCTTTTCCTGCGGCCTGCCAGGTTGCGTGCTCGGATAAGGGTCTGGTATGGATTTTTGGGGGGACCCCACGCCGTTTTTATTTATTTTTTTGGCGCGGGGTTCCCCTTAAAATCCATACCAGACCTGAAGGGTCTGGTATGGAATTTAGGGGGAACCCCACGTCATTTTTTTTTTTAAATTTTGGCCGGGGATCCCCTTAATATCCATACCAGACCTGAAGGGCCTGGTATGGAATTTAGGGGGACCCTCACGTCATTTGTTTTTTTTAATTTTGGTTCGGGGTTGCCCTGTGGGGAATTCCCATGCCGTTTTTATCAATGAACTTCTATGTGTATTGTCGGCAATGCAATAGCCGCGGGTAGTTTTAAATGTGGTTTTTCCTTCAAAATGTCATTTTGCTGTCAGACTGTTCTAAACACAGGAAACATGCGTCCCTTTACAGGCATACTATAGACACCCCCCAGGTACGAAATTTAAAGGGATATTACACTTTTATTGTTTGACTTTAAGCATTATTAAAATCACTGCTCCTGAAAAAACGGCCGTTTTTAAAACTTTTTTTTGCATTGATCCATGTCCCCTGGGGCAGGACCCAGGTCCCCAAACACTTTTTATGACAATAACTTGCATATAAGCCTTTAAAATTAGCACTTTTGATTATTCATGTTCGTGTCCCATAGACTTTAACGGTGTTCGCGTGTTCGAAGGAACTTTTTTCCTGTTCGCATGTTCTGGTGCGAACCGAACAGGGGGGTGTTCGACTCATCCCTACTCAGAACACTGGCCAAGAACTGTGTTGAAATATTTAATGAAATGCGTACTTGTGATGTGTAACTTTGGGCTTGTGCCCGCCATGAGATTACTGTATAACCATTCTCTATAAAGCCTGTCTTGCCTTGTAAAGTCTTGCCTGTCTTGTAAACTTCATCGCATTTGTCACAAAGATGTGCGATCCATTCTCAAGTAAACATACATGAGACATGTAAAAAAAGGTGTAGAAATTGCGCCAACTCTTATAAAGAAATGAAGCAGCCAACACAGCAATTTGACCGTTTGCAAGTAGAAATAAAGATAAGAAAGTGTGGCGCTAGTGAATAATGATACACAGATTACTGGTCAGGTAATGGTGATCCTTAAAGAGGAAAAATAACAATTACAGTGTGAATTTGTGAAACAAAAGGTAATTGTTTTTTGGAGGACATCTCAAAGGGTGTATAGAATATAAAGTAATGATGGAAACTTGGGTGTGTAGGGGAATGGGATACTCAGTAACAACCTGTAGGGTGGTTAAAAAACAATCATGCATACACAACCATATTTCAAAGTGACATTACAGATAAATAGATAAATAATAGTGCAAGGTATCTTGATGTGCTAAGTATACAGCTCCACACAAAAATACTGTTCATTAAGGTTGAAACCAGAAGAGGGGGCGTCAAAATCCCTGAAAAGGGATACACATATATGAATGATCAATGTTAATGGGAGGACAGATAGAGTACTTCTAAATAAGTCCCACAAATATCTGGACGTAAGCCGTCTTCCTATGAGATGATTACAGGCTATTTTGGAAGGGTCCTTAAGTACGGGCAGGTTCTTGACTCATGTGGATGGTCTCAACACCGAGAAAGAAAAGACAAAAGGATGCCCTTACCAGATATGGTGGACTCACAGGCCATTGGCGGTGAGTCAAACGAGCTTGTACCGTCAAGCGGTATGGGGTGGAGATCTGTGCGAAGACTTGTGCGGAATCTCGTCAGACGTCCTCGGATGGTGTGCCAGGTTAGGATCCGGGGCCCCCAGGATTCGGTTGCGGTCGCCGAATGACTGTTTCCTCAAAAGCCCGTCATGTGAACCAATAGGCAAAGAAAAGAAAAAAGCTTCACACTATGTGGAAGCTTTTTTCTTTTCTTTGCCTATTGGTGAATGTATTAATGGATGAAATGTTGTCTGAAATTAGGGAAGAAATAGAGCTTCGTACAGTGGCATGGAGAAAGAAACCTGCCCCTGAATTAGTTGAGATTTCTCAAATAGCTTATGAAGTGTTGAAAAAAAAGGAATGACATGGTAGAAAAGAAGAAAACAAAAATAATGAATATACAACTACCAGAGGTTAAAGAAAAAGTCCTAAGGGGGTACCAATATCTACATTGCAGGTAGCACCTCAGGGTGTACCAGTAGCGGCCTCCCCCCCACCTTACCCACCTTCGGGAGTGATATATATCTCTAATTATGGGGCGCCACGGCAAAGACGTGGAAATTGGAGACAAAATGAGGGACAACGCATAAACCCTAGAATTCAGTTCCGATACCAACAAATCATCCTAAATAGAGTAAGGCTCCCAACCCTGCAGCCTCGTGCCCTCCCCACTTGCTGCAAGTGTGGATTGAGTGGGCATATAGCCAAGGACTGTAGGGAGCGCTAGGATAAGCTGGGATGTGGTGACAATATAGATAACATTTTATCAAGCTTTAGCTGTAATTGAAGTTGATTCTGTTGATGAACCAATAGGTGAAATAAATGTAAACGGTATTGATTTGTGTGGTCTTATAGACACAGGGGCTTCACGGTCTCTTTTAAATGTCTTTGATCCTAACTTACCACTTTCCAATGAAAGAGTTTCTTTGGTTGGAGTAAGTAATAATATAATCTCAGCAAGGGTTACACAACCTATACCGGTGACATTGGGAGAGCATCCAACAGAACACTCAATTGTATTGTCTCCACATTCCCCCTGTAATTTATTAGGAAGAGATCTACTTTCTAAAATGGGGGTAACAATTGCATTATCTCCGGATAAAACTGTTATTGACATACCGCATAGGTTAAAAGAAGAAGCAACTGATCTGTTGTTCATACCTTTATTAGTAGCTGATATGGAGGGAGGAATTCCAGAAGAGGCCAAACAAAAAATTAACCCTTCTATATGGGTAACAGGAGTAAACACTCCTTACCTTATGAAAGTTGCTACGGTTAAATAGAGACCCTACATTGGCAGTACCTAGACTACCTCAATACCCCTTATCTCCTGAATCAGTTGAAGGTATTAAACCAGTAATAGGGAAGTTACTACAGGAGGGTGTTCTTACTCCTTGTAGGAGTTCAGCTAATACTCCTATTTATCAAGTTCCCAAACCTATAAAAACAGGAGAGGATAGCTGTCGATGGAGGTTGGTGCATGATTTGCGCGCAGTCAACAAGGTAATTATACCATCAGTACCTGTGGTACCCAACCCCTCTATTATACTGGCAACAATACCACCCTCAGCAACTCACTTTACTGTAATTGACCTTGCCTCAGCATTCTTTAGTGTTCCTGTGCATCCTGATGATCAATGGTTATTGGCTTTCACCTTTGAGAAGAAGCAACTTACCTGGACAAGATTACCAATGGGATATCATGATTCCCCCAGTTGCTTTTCTCAGGCGCTCAAGGATAAATTAGATGAGTGGCAGCCATCCATGGGATCAGTATGAGTACAATATGTGGATGATCTTTTGCTAGCATTCCCTGATGAACAGGCTTGTACTGAGGATTCTATCTCTTTAATGAATTTTTTAGCCAGTATAGGACAAAGAGTAGATGCTGCAAAAGTACAATGGGTTAAATTAAAAGTACAATACCTGGGCCACTATGTCTCCCAAGGTATCAAACATTTGACAGATAAAAGGAAAAAGGTAATTGCAAAGCAACGAATGCCCAGTTGAGAGCATTCCTTGAAATAATGGGATATTGTAGACAGTTTTTACCTCAATATTCTACAATTATAGGTCTATAATTCTACAATTATAGCTGTTCAAATTAGAAGGTAAAGATGAGCTACGTCTAGTAGAACGAAGATGTATGTTACAAATGTCCCAATAGTGGGGGTTCAAGTTCAGCACATAGTGGAGTATGGTGATTTGATTATAATGAAAATTTCATTACTTCCCTGAACTTGCTGTCTTGAATTTGGGACAAAATACAGAACCAATGATTGATGTGTCAGTTAATGGTTTGTCTATTCTGTGTTTAATAGATAAAGGCAATTCAAAGAGTTTGTTAAATATATGTGATGCCAATGTTACCACTTCGAATCAGCAGGTAATTTTGGTCAGGGTAAGTAATGATGTAATTACTGCCAAAGTCACTGAACCTCTATAAGTAAGAATGAGAGGTCAGTGTCATAAATGTCCTTTTGTTTTATTGCCATACTCCCCTGACAGTCTACTAGACAGAGGTATAGTAATAAATATAGGACTAACTACAGTTTTAACTACGAAAGAATGGGAGTAAAATATACTTGAAGTAAAGGGAGACTTTAGATTTGCTCCTTATGCCAGCAATTTATTAACCCCAAGCAGAAGGGGCTATTGTAAATATTTATAGTGACTCAGCCTTGCTATAAGCATAGGGCATAGTTTTGCACAACTCTGGCAAGAAAGGGGTTATCTGACAGCAGCAGGAACCCCTATACAACATAAAGAATTAATTGCTAAATTATTGGCAGCGGTCCAGCTGCTTCTTAAAGTTGCAGTAATTAAATGTAAAGCACATACCAGAGCAGATGATAGTATATCACTTGGAAATGCTTTGGCTGATAGGTATGCTAAAGATGTAATACATTCTTATGAACCAACTACAGCGCTTCCAACATTCCTGCTCACAGATCTTCAAGTGGATCTGGATATTGTATCAGCTCTACAGACAAGCTCGCCTCATACATCCTTTTGGACCACAAAGGGAGCTGTTTGTGGAGCAGATGGTATATGGAAACTAAAAAACAGACTGGTTGCTCCTCCAACATTATTTCCTTCTTTGTTTGCTTTGAGCCATGGGCCTTGCCATGTCTCAACAGGAGGGATGTGTCGGGTGGTAGCCAGAGATTGGTGGGCTCCAGGTTTTTCTGCATATGCTGCTAAAAAGGTTACTGAATGTTCTATATGTCAAATGCATGACATAGGAAAGTCAGTGCCCACTCTCATGAAGCATATTCCACATACTGAGGAGCCATTACAAATTGTGCAAGTTGACTTCTCGGATATGCCCCCTTGTGGTCGATTTAAGTATTTTTGTATTGATCAATTTTTGAATTGGCCAGAGGCTTGGCCCACGTCCAAAAATGATGCCAGAACTGTGGTAAAATGTCGAGGGAATTGATCTCAAGGTTTGGTATAGGGTCAATAATTTCCTCAGATAGAGGGACACATTTTGATAATAAACTCATGGCAGAAGTAGTGAGTATTTTGGGTATGAAACAGCAATTGCATACTCCTTACAGACCGCAGGCTAATGGGATGGTGGAACGCAGCAATCAAACCCTGAAGAGGTATTTAGCCAAAATAACTGCTAATGGACAAAGCACATGGGTAGAAGCGTTACCTATAGCCTTTAGGACAACCCCTAAAGAGAAACATGAACTGTCACCTTTTGATATATTGTTTGGGCGACCGCCCAGGAGACTACATTCATCTCTTGTGCAGCCAGAGACAGTGACTTTAATGAATGGACATTGCAAATTGGCAAATGTGTTTTCTGATACTTTTTCCAGAGCGAAAGCAGGACAACCTGTGGACACGAGTGAAGGAACTCATGGACTAAAGTTAGGAGATTGGGTGTATATCAAGAATCACACACCCCGGACTACTTTGTCCCCTAAGTGGAAAGGACCATTTCGGGTCATTCTTGTGTCTCCTACTGCAGTGAAGCTGAAAGACTATAAGTATTGGGTGCATGGTTCACACTGCAAAAAGGCTGTGACTCCAAAAGAAAATATAAGCCTGTCTGCCGCTGGCAAGAATTGTTCTGTATCTTTATCTTCCAGGTTAGGGATGAGCTTCGTGTTCGAGTCGAACCCATGTTCGACTCGAACATCGGCTGTTCGACCGTCCGTCGAATTGCGAACGTTATGGGCCGTTCGCGCCAAATTCGTGTGGCGCGTCACGGCCCATAATTCACTGCGGCATCGCAGTGCATTGCTGGCTGATGATTGGCCAAGCATGCACTATGACCCGCATGCTTGGCCAATCACAGCGCCGTCAGTAGAGAGAGCTGTAATTGGCCAAAGCCAGGGTGACTTTGGCCAATTATGGCTCAGGGGATTTAGTACACGCCCCGCACTATATAAGGCCGCCTGCACGGCGGCCCTGTGTAGTGTGTTCCGGTGTGCTGATAGAGAGAGAGACAGACAGTGTCATTTGATTTGAGAGCTAGATTAGGCTAGATCTGTTCCTGCTCTTTACATTTAGTGCAGTGCGTCCTGCTCACAGTGTTCAGCTAGATCCGTTCCTGCTATTTACATTTAGTGCAGTGCGTCCTGCTCACAGTGTTCAGCTAGATCCGTTCCTGCTATTTACATTTAGTGCAGTCAGTGCATCCTGCTCACAGTGTTCAGCTAGATCTGTTCCTGCTATTTACATTTAGTGCAGTGCGTCCTGCTCACAGTGTTCAGCTAGATCTGTTCCTGCTATTTACATTTAGTGCAGTGCGTCCTGCTCACAGTGTTCAGCTAGATCTGTTCCTGCTATTTACATTTAGTGCAGTCAGTGCGTCCTGCTCACAGTGTTCAGCTAGATCCGTTCCTGCTATTTACATTTAGTGCAGTCAGTGCGTCCTGCTCACAGTGTTCAGCTAGATCCGTTCCTGCTATTTACATTTAGTGCAGTGCGTCCTGCTCACAGTGTTCAGCTAGATCCGTTCCTGCTATTTACATTTAGTGCAGTGCGTCCTGCTCACAGTGTTCAGCTAGATCCGTTCCTGCTATTTACATTTAGTGCAGTGTGTCCTGCTCACAGTGTTCAGCTAGATCCGTTCCTGCTATTTACATTTAGTGCAGTCAGTGCGTCCTGCTCACAGTGTTCAGCTAGATCCGTTCCTGCTATTTACATTTAGTGCAGTCAGTGCGTCCTGCTCACAGTGTTCAGCTAGATCCGTTCCTGCTATTTACATTTAGTGCAGTGCGTCCTGCTCACAGTGTTCAGCTAGATCCGTTCCTGCTATTTACATTTAGTGCAGTGCGTCCTGCTCACAGTGTTCAGCTAGATCCGTTCCTGCTATTTACATTTAGTGCAGTGCGTCCTGCTCACAGTGTTCAGCTAGATCCGTTCCTGCTATTTACATTTAGTGCAGTCAGTGCGTCCTGCTCACAGTGTTCAGCTAGATCCGTTCCTGCTATTTACATTTAGTGCAGTCAGTGCGTCCTGCTCACAGTGTTCAGCTAGATCCGTTCCTGCTATTTACATTTAGTGCAGTGCGTCCTGCTCACAGTGTTCAGCTAGATCCGTTCCTGCTATTTACATTTAGTGCAGTGCGTCCTGCTCACAGTGTTCAGCTAGATCCGTTCCTGCTATTTACATTTAGTGCAGTGCGTCCTGCTCACAGTGTTCAGCTAGATCCGTTCCTGCTATTTACATTTAGTGCAGTCAGTGCGTCCTGCTCACAGTGTTCAGCTAGATCCGTTCCTGCTATTTACATTTAGTGCAGTCAGTGCGTCCTGCTCACAGTGTTCAGCTAGATCCGTTCCTGCTATTTACATTTAGTGCAGTGCGTCCTGCTCACAGTGTTCAGCTAGATCTGTTCCTGCTATTTACATTTAGTGCAGTGCGTCCTGCTCACAGTGTTCAGCTAGATCCGTTCCTGCTATTTACATTTAGTGCAGTGCGTCCTGCTCACAGTGTTCAGCTAGATCTGTTCCTGCTATTTACATTTAGTGCAGTGCGTCCTGCTCACAGTGTTCAGCTAGATCTGTTCCTGCTATTTACATTTAGTGCAGTCAGTGCGTCCTGCTCACAGTGTTCAGCTAGATCCGTTCCTGCTATTTACATTTAGTGCAGTGCGTCCTGCTCACAGTGTTCAGCTAGATCTGTTCCTGCTATTTACATTTAGTGCAGTCAGTGCGTCCTGCTCACAGTGTTCAGCTAGATCCGTTCCTGCTATTTACATTTAGTGCAGTCAGTGCGTCCTGCTCACAGTGTTCAGCTAGATCCGTTCCTGCTATTTACATTTAGTGCAGTGCGTCCTGCTCACTGTGTTCAGCTAGATCCGTTCCTGTTATCTTCCTACTGACAGGCAGGCTTGTCTGGTTACAGTATATAAAGCTACCTGAAGAAAATTACAGGTGTTCTATCCCAGCTTAGTGCAGCTACAGGCCATTAGTATGTCTGGAAGGCCAAGAAGGAGAGGCAGACAGTCACAAGCCAATAAGAGAGGGCAAGCAGGCTCTGTGTCTAGTGCTGGTCGTGGAGACGGAGCATCCTCATCAGCCCGTGGCCATGGGACACGCTTGGCCTTTTTTTCGGCAGCTGGCCGTGTTGAGCCGCAACATGCAGAAAACTTGGTCGAGTGGATGACCAAGCCGTCCTCATCCTCCTCATCCTCTCTCACCCATGCCCAGGGTGCTTTGCAAAGCAGCGGCCTCTTCCCTCAGCTCAATGTCATCAGTGACTCCTTCCCTAGCTCCACCATGTCCTCATGAGGATTCCCTCGAACTGTTTGACCACAGTGTTGGGTACATGCTCCAGGAGGATGCCCAGCGTTTGGAAGGCTCTGATGATGATACTGAGCTCGATGAAGGCAGTAACATGAGCACGGACAGAGGGGGTGCCCAAGAAGGACAGCAATCTGGCAGTCATGCTCCCCCTGCTGCAGCATACTGCCAGGTTTGCTCCAGTGATGAGGAGGGAGGGGATGATGAGGTCACTGACTCAACGTGGGTGCCTGATAGGAGAGAGGAGGAGGAGGAGGAGGAGGAGGAGGCGGCACATCACCAACGAGGCAGGATGCCCTCCAGGGGCCAGCCTAAGGGCAGCACATTGACTGCATCACACCCCAAAGCTCCACATGTGCAGGGCGCTGCAGTCTCTGCGCGTTATTCAAAAAGTTCTTTGGTGTGGGCCTTTTTTGAGACGAGTGCATCAGATCGCACCGCTGCTATTTGCAACATATGTCTCAAGCGTATCTCGCGTGGCCAAAACATCTCCCGCTTGGGTACCACATGCTTGACCAGACATATGTTGACCTGCCATGCAGTTCGTTGGCAAGCATATCTAAAAGACCCACACCAAAGAACAAAGAGGATCTCTCCTTGCTCCTCATCAGCTGAGATTTCCAACCCCACTAGACCTTCAGTCCTCTCTGAGACCTGCAGTGAGAGGAATGAAGGTGTAGAATTAGGTGTGTCACAGCCAAGTACTTGTGGGCAATCTGCTTTTGGTACACCGACGCCAGATTGTACCAGGCAAATTTCCCTGCCCCAGCTGCTGCACCGCCGAAAGAAGTTTGCTCCCAGCCATCCACATGCCCAGCGGTTGAATGCTAGCTTGGCAAAATTGCTAGCACTTCAACTGCTGCCTTTTCAGTTGGTAGACTCTGCCCCCTTCCGTGAGTTTGTGGAATGTGCGGTTCCTCAGTGGCAGGTACCCAAACGCCACTTTTTCTCACGGAAGGCGATTCCAGCTCTCTACCGGCATGTGGAAGGCAATGTCCATGCCTCGCTGGACAGGGCGGTCAGCGGTAAGGTGCATATTACCGCTGACTCATGGTCCAGCAGGCATGGACAGGGACGTTACTTAAGTTTCACGGCGCATTGGGTGACTCTGCTGGCAGCTGGGAAGGATGCAGGACAAGGTGCAGTAGTGTTGGAGGTTGTTCCGCCACCACGCCTCCAAAATGCTGATTGTGACACACCTCTCTCCTCCACCCCCTCCTCTTCTTCTTCCTCCATGGCCTCTTCCTCGGAACCAGCGGTGCTCCGTAGGCGTTCAAGGGGCTACACAAGTACGCAGGCCAAAAGGTGCCATGCGGTGCTTGAGCTGGTGTGCTTGGGGGACAGGAGCCACACTGGGGCAGAGGTTCTGTCAGCTCTGCAGGGGCAGGTTCAGAGGTGGTTGACGCCACGCCAACTTAAGGCAGGAATGGTGGTTTGCGACAATGGCACCAACCTCCTCTCTGCCCTCCGACAGGGACAACTGACCCATGTGCCCTGTTTGGCTCACGTCCTTAACTTGGTGGTGCAGCGGTTCTTGGGCAGGTACCCGGGCTTACAGGATGTCCTGAGGCAGGCCAGGAAAGTCTGTGTGCATTTCCGCCGGTCATATAATGCCAGTGCTCGGCTGACGGACCTCCAAAAGGAGTTTAACCTGCCCAAGAACCGCCTAATCTGTGACATGCCCACCAGGTGGAACTCGACATTGGCCATGCTGCAGCGGCTGCACACGCAGCAGAGGGCCATAAATGAGTACCTGTGCGACTATGGCACCAGGACAGGGTCAGGGGACCTTGGTTTTTTTTCCCCACGCCAGTGGGCCATGATCAGGGATGCATGCACTGTCCTGTCACCATTCGAGGAGGCCACGAGGATGGTGAGCACTGACAGTGCATGCATCAGTGACACTGTCCCCCTTGTCCACCTGTTGGAGCACACGCTGCGTGGAATAATGGACAGGGCACTTGAGGCAGAACAGAGGCAGGAAGAGGAGGACTTCCTTAGCTCTCAAGGCCCCCTTTATCCAGACAGTGTTCCTGCGTGCCCGCCGATCACACAGGAAGAGGAGGAGGAGGAGGAGGAGGAGGAGGAGGAAGATTGTGTCAGTATGGAGGTGGAGCCTGGCACTCAGCATCAGCAGTCTTTAAGGGATCAGTCCCAAGGAACACATGGACTTGTACGTGGCTGGGAGGAGGTGGCTGCGGACGTTGTTGTCCTTAGTGACCCAGAGGACTCCGGACCGAATGCCTCAGCAAACCTACGCTGCATGGCCTCCCTGATCCTGCAAAGCCTGCGTAAGGATCCTCGTATTCGTGGTATCAAGGAGAAGGACCAATACTGGCTGGCAACCCTCCTTGATCCACGTTACAAGAGTAAGGTTGCGGACCTTATCTTGCCATCGCAGAGGGAGCAGAGGATGAAACATCTTCGGGAGGCCTTGCAGAAAGGTCTGTGCAACGCGTTCCCAGAGACTGGGAGGTTACAAACTCCTGTTTCTGGACAACGTGTTGCTGAGGCTTCGGTCAGTCAAAGAAGGAGCGGTGGAGAAGGTGGCCGTCTGACCGATGCGTTCAGACAATTTTTTGGTCCGCAGCCCCAAGGTATGATCGGTTCCAGCAACCATCGCCAGCGTCTGTTTTACATGGTGCAGGAATACCTAGGGGCAAGATCAGACTTGGACACCTTTCCCACCGAAAATCCTCTGGGTTACTGGGTCTTGAGGATGGATCACTGGCCAGAGCTTGCACAGTATGCAATTGAGCTACTGGCCTGTCCTGCATCCAGCGTTCTTTCGGAACGCACATTCAGTGCTGCTGGAGGCGTGGTAACCGATCACAGGGTGCGTCTGTCCACTGACTCGGTCGATCGGCTGACCTTCATAAAAATGAATCAGTCTTGGATCACCACCAGCTACCAAGCACCTGATGCTGATGTAACTGAATAATTTTTTTCAGATCCCTTCAAAGACTGCCTATGCTGATGCTGAGTGACTATCCCTGAGTAATTATCCTCTTCCTCCTCAATCATCACGCTGATAGCTTGTAAGAACATTTTTGGTTCTGGGCGCCACCACCAGTGCCTAAGGCACAATTTTTCAGCCCCTGTATAACAGGGGCGTGTAATTACAATTTTTGATGTAATACTGTGCAGCAGGGCTCGTTCCTGCATTCCAACTAGAGTGTCTGTGAGGGGTTGCAGTGTTGTGGCACCAGCACCAGTGCCTAAGGCCCAATTTTTCTGCCCCTGTCTAACAGGGGCGTGTAATTACAATTTTTGATGCAATACTTTGCAGCAGGGCTCGTTCCTGCGTTCCAACTAGAGTGTCTGTGAGGGGTTGCAGTGTTGTGGCACCAGCACCAGTGCCTAAGGCCCAATTTTTCTGCCCCTGTCTAACAGGGGCGTGTAATTACAATTTTTGATGCAATACTTTGCAGCAGGGCTCGTTCCTGCGTTCCAACTAGAGTGTCTGTGAGGGGTTGCAGTGTTGTGGCACCAGCACCAGTGCCTAAGGCCCAATTTTTCTGCCCCTGTCTAACAGGGGCGTGTAATTACAATTTTTGATGCAATACTTTGCAGCAGGGCTCGTTCCTGCGTTCCAACTAGAGTGTCTGTGAGGGGTTGCAGTGTTGTGGCACCAGCACCAGTGCCTAAGGCCTAATTTTTCAGCTCCTGTTCAACAGGGGCATGTAATTACAATTCTTGATCTAATATTTCACAGCAGGGCCCTGTGAGGGCTTACAGTGTTGTGGCCACAGCAACACCTAAGGCCCAAATTTCTGCTGAGTATATAGGGCAGGACCCTACTTTCAAACATCTAACTTACAAACGACTCCTACTTGCAAACGGAAGGAGACAACAGGAAGTGAGATGAAATCTACCCCTAGGAAGGGAAATTCTCTCCTGTAAGAGTTAATATGGGAAAACAAATTCTCCTTTCCACTGATGCTTTCCAATCCTTGTTCCACAAAAAAACCCAAATTTTCAAAAAACATTTTTCATTGGGACAAAAAGTGAGGTGAAATCTTCTGAAGAGGAGGAAAGACAGCAAAACAAATGTCACAGGGGTGATAACCCTTCCCTATGTTTTCCAAAAAGCTTAAAAAAGATTTTTTGGCTGGAGCTAAACACGTTAAAAATGTATCCGTTCAAAATTACAAAGAGATTCTACTTAACAACAAACCTACAGTCCCTGTCTTGTTTGCACCGCCTGTATACTGCTGTTCAGAGTATATAGGGCCTGGTGGCCCCACACCTTTCCTTATTTTAATTTGGGTGCGGGGTTCCCCTTAATATCCATACAAGACCCAAAGGGCCTGGTAATGGACTGGGGGGTACCCATGCCGTTTGTCTCACTGATTTTCATCCATATTGCCAGGACCCGACATGACATTAAACCCGCAAGCAGTTTTAAATGAGATTTTTTCCTTTAAAAATGACATTTGGTGCAGGGACTGTTCTAAACATGGGAAACACGCGTCACTTTACAGGCATACTATAGACACCCCCCAGGTACGATATTTAAAGGAATATTTCACTTTTTTTTTTTTACTTTAAGCATCATTAAAATCACTGCTCCCGAAAAAACGGCCGTTTTTAAAAGTTTTTTTTGCATTGATACATGTCCCCTGGGGTAGGACCCGGGTCCCCACACCCTTTTTAGGACAATACCATGCAAATTAGCCTTTAAAATGAGCACTTTTGATTTCGAACGTTCGAGTCCCATAGACGTCAATGGGGTTCTAACGTTCGTGCGAACTTGCGGTCCGTTCGCGGGTTCTGGTGCGAACCGAACCGGGGGTGTTCGGCTCATCCCTATTCCAGGTCATCTCCTCCACTGACTCGTGCACGAGCAAGAAGACTGTAGAATGAATCTCCTAGGGCCTAAGATGAATGCGAAGCTCTGGAGTGTTATCCTCTGCGGTGGAGTGGTGGTATGGATTACAGTCATGGCATATGAATGGACATACAAGAAAGAAAAGGGTAAGATACAAGACACTTTTCTTTTTAATGCTACTGTAATGGAAGAAATGCCACAACTTGAACTGGTTTCAGATGCAAGCTGCCAAGAAGCTGAATATCACTAACTGCTGGATATGCACACATGCACCTATTTCTCATAAGACTATACTTTTGTTATGAATACCTAGCACTTTAGCTGAAATAGAGGACAGTGTACACTTTGGTGAAGTCAGTAGAACAATGATTGGCAGAGTTATTTCACTTCTACTGTTCACAAATGCTCCATTGAGAAAACCAGCTGTTTGCATTAACTTTACTCAAATCTACACACCTGAATTGCTTTCCCAGGGTTACCAGGATACTACCCGACTGATTGGGAACTCCAACTGCATGGATAATGCCGATATCAAGTATTGGTTTGATGGTAAGGATGTTGTGTGGAGTACTGACAGATATCAGGAATTACATGATTACACACATCGTCAACATTCCCGGCAGAATAATATGAAGCTATTGATGTGCCTACAAGGATATAATTTCAATAAAGATTGTGCTGCCTCACCAGGTTATTACTTCATTTGTGGAAAGAAAGCATACACTTGGGTTCCTTTGAATTCTAATGGGGTTTGTTACTTTGGTAGAGTCATGCATGCTACTTGGTATATGGAGGATAAAGACTTTCAAGAAACACAGCTCCACAAAATATCTATACACTTTCTTAAAAAAGACTTTGTGCACCTTGTTAAAAGGAACCTCACTGATCAGTCAGCTCCAGGAGAAGATGAAATCCCAAGAGGACAAGAGGAAGAAGACTCCGAAATTAATGTGAAAAGTGATGATTCTCCTGATAGGCCTACATTTTATCCTAAGTCAGATGATAATTTCACAAGTATTGAATCACATGACAGAGAGATTAAACCATTGTTTTCTATTCCTTGGGTAAATAGATGTTGCATTAAAAAGGCTTTCAGTTTCATCATTGATTTGGCAGACCTGATGGATAACATTACTGCCTTGTATGATAGAAACTTTATAGCCCTTGCTATAGAATTAAAGATGATCAAGAAGGAGGTTTTGCAGCACCGGCTGATGCTGGATTATCTCACGGCCAGGAAGAATATGCGCCATAGTGGGAACTACTTGTTGTAACTACATCGGAAATGATACTAAGACTGAAGATGCCATCATTTCACATGTAGAAAAAGTACAACAAATGAAGGTTAAATTTTGCAAAGAACATACCGAAACTACTTGGGTTGAAGGTAACTGGGGAAGTTGGCTTTCCTGGCTCAATCCTCTCAACTGGTTTTCTGGTATTGCAGGATGGTTTTCTGGAATTTTACATGGTATTTTATACATTGTTATAAATGTTATATAAATGTTGTTTGAAAATAATCACACGTGCTGGTACTAATATTGGTTCTTCTGAGCCCTTAAGGTCTCGAGTCAGAACTGCTCATGAGATGGTGATCCGTATACCTGAAGGTCAACCTAAAGATACAGAAGAAGCTTAAAAGGAATACCGAAAGAATTCTAAACACAGGAGGGGCTGTGAAGATATAGGAAATATAGGAAACATATCTTTTACTTATCCAGAGTTCCTCTTCAATATGAAATTGTATTTTTGCACTTAACTTGTTTTTTTCTGTTTCTGAATTCTTCTGGTATTACAACACATGTGGTTTGACCAAGTTGACATTAAAATGTTCTGCCAATGATATGACACAATTCTCAGAAAAGATGTGATAGGAAAGATGTTGACGTAGAAAGTCCCTGTTTAAAAGCCAAATTAATTTCTTCCAAATAATTATTCTTTCTTTCTGTCAAAATAACTTGACAGATAAAATTAGTCTGGTCAAAGTAACCCAGAAAACTCAGAACACTGGCCAAGAACTGTGTTGAAATATTTAATGAAATGCGTACTTGTGTTGACACATTCTTTTAGTGGTATTTGATCACCTCTGTGGTTTTTATTTTTTGCGCTATAAACAAAAAAAGATAATTTTGAAAAAATATATTTTTTTTACTTTCTGCTATGAAACATACCCAATAAAAAATGTAAAAAAAAGAATTTCTTCATCAATTTAGGCCAATTTGTATTTTTCTACATATTTTTGGTAAAAAAACCCAATAAGCGTATATTGATTGGTTTGCTCAAAAGTTATGGAATACAAACTATGGAATATTTTTATGGCATTTTTATTTATTTTTTTAATAGTAATGGTGGCAATCAGCGATTTTTAGCAAGACTGCAACATTGTGGTCGACAAATCAGACACCTAACTGACGCTTTTGACACCAATCAATCAGTGACATTACTACAGTAATCAGTGCTAAAAATATACACTGTTACTGTACTAAAGAGACTGGCAGTAAAGGGGTTAACACCAGGGGCTATCAAAGGGTTAAGTGTGTCACTAGGGGATGCTTTCTTACTGTGTGGGGGATGGACTCACGGTACAAATAGAGAGATCTGTGTTTCTACTGTATTTAGCAGGAACACAAGACCTCTATGTTGATACCTGACAGGATGGCGACCGCCGTCCTGTCTCTCTGGGGAGCGATCGCGGGTGGCCTGCTGATTTTCCCTTCAGATGAAGCCATGAGGATGGTCGCGTAACACGTAGAGGTAGAGCCTGGCAGTGATTCTTACATGCCACACATGAGATTTGCTGGATTTTTATACATGCTGTATTTTATCTTAATAAATGTGAGTTTAATGTATGAAGCTGAGGTGGTGAGGTTTCATTCAGCTTAACACCTAGTACTTCACTATTGGAAGCACTTTAATCTTTTCATGTCGGTTTGGAGCTACTGGGGAGCATTATGGAACCACTATTAAAGGAGAAGTACATGGTGTGCAGAGTGTGTCCGACCCCTGCAGGGTCCTGATAGAAGTTCTGAGCGTGTTTGACCCTATTAGGGTCTATGAAGGAGGTGAGCTTCCACCTGGTGAAGGAAGCACTAGTCACAGTGTGTGGTTGTGAAGCACATTTTTCACAGTGAAATTTGAAGTGCACCTTTTATAAGAAGATTGTCAGACACCATGAAATCAGACTGAGACAGAAGTACAGTTAAATCACACTTGTTTAATAACAGTGTTGCCTTGGGAGTTGGGTAACTCCACAATGAAATCCATAGACAGGTGGGTCCAGGGACTGTCCCTTGGGTATGGGTTGTAGGAGGCCCACTGGAAGGTGTCGTGGAGTCTTATGCCGCGTACACACGGTCGGACTTTCTGGCATACTTGGTCCGGCACACTTTCTGACGGACTTTGTCCGCCAGGTGCGCCGGACTTTAAAACGGACGGACTTGCCCACACACGACCGGACTTTCCGGCGGGCTAAGTCCACCCGTCTTTCCGACGGACTTTCGCCGGAGTTACGGCGGACTTTCAGAATGAACAGACTTGCCCACACACGGACAAGTCCGTTCATTTTGAACGTGACTCAGGTGCCACGGGACTAGAAAAGGAAGTCAATCTTGCCGCTTTTATCGGTGAGATTGACACCTTGAGAGCCCCATCGCGGTGCATACCAGGCCCTTAGGTCTGGTATGGATTATAAAGAAAAGCCCCTACGCCGAAAAAACGGCGTGGGGTCCCCCCTAGAATCCATACCAGACCCCGATCCGAGCACGCAGCCCGGCATGCTGGGACTATGACGTTTTAGGGGCGTGGTCACTGGGTGATGTTGACCACGCCCCCTAAAACGTCACAGTCCCAGCATGCCCAGGGACTGTGACATCATAAGGGGGCGGGGTCTCCGCCTATATAAGTCACAACGGAGCCCTCAGAGAGCAGTCCAGCCGGAGAGTCCGGACCTCCGCTGGCAAGAGAGCTACCTGAAGACAGCGGAGGATCCGGCCGAAGAACTAGAACACCGGGAGAAGAGGCCGGAGAGAGCGGAGAAGAACCAACCGGACGCCGGGAGAAGATGAACCGGAGGGACCCCCGAAGCCGGAAGAAGACCCCCGAAGCCGGAGGAAGACCCCCGAAGCCGGAGGAAGAGCCCCGGAGCTGTTTAATAAATTATTTTAAAAACCTGTGTAGTGTGTTTTATTATTGACACTTTTTCCCTAGGTGAATGGGTAGGGGTACCATGTACCCCATACTCATTCACATAGGGTGGGGGGGCTGGGATCTGGGGGCCCTCTTATAGGGGGCTCCCGGATTCCGATAAGCCCCCCGCCCGCAGACCCCGACAACCAGGGGGGGGGCGCTTGCTCGTCCCCACCCCCTTTCCTGACCGGCCGTGCTGCGTGCTCAGATCGGGGTCTGGTATGGATTTTAGGGGGGACCCCACACCGTTTTTTCAGCGTAGGGGTTTCCCTTTATAATCCATACCAGACCTAAGGGCCTGGTATGCCCCGCGCTCGCCGCAATAGGAAAATTTGTTTTTCCTATTGCAGCGAGCGTGAAATGCAACACCCTGCCCTCGCGTCGTATCTGGTCCATTGGACCAGCATACAGATGAGCAGGCTTTCCGTCGGACCAGCGCGCAGATGAGCGGACTTTCCGCCAGAAACTGAGTCCGACGGAAAGATTTAAAACTTGTTTCAAATCTAGGTCCGGCGGGCTTTTGGGAAAAAGTCAGCGGGAAAAGTCCGCCGGAGCCTACACACGGGCAGATTGTCCGGCAGACTCTGGTCCGCCGGACCAAGTATGCCGGAATGTCCGCTCGTGTGTACGCGACATTACTCTGAGCACACATAGAACAGACAGCTACGAAGGAAGTTACATCAGCACGTAGACTAGGCCACCAGAATTGTTGGGAAATGGCCCAAACGGGTTGATTCTTCCCAGGGTGGCCAGCTGCCTTGGGAGAATGTACGGAGACTTTCTGGGACAAAGCAGCATTACAAGTTTTCTCAGGAGGAGCATGGACCTGAGCAGCAAGAATTTTGTCACCCAAAGGAGAAGTGAGACTGGTGCGAACCGTAGCCAGAATATGATCAGGAGGAATCACAGGAACCGGAACCAACTCCAACTTGGGTGTGGAGGAAAATTGTTGTGACAAGGCGTCAGCCCTTACATTCTTAGTACTAGGTAAGAATGAGACAATGTAATTGAAACTTGACAAGAAAAGAGCCCTTTGCGCCCTTCTGGGAGAGAGGCGTTTAGCCTCAGACAAGAATGTGAGATTCTTATATGGAGTAAGAATAAGAACCGGCACAGTGGTACCTTCGAGGAGATGTCTCCATTCTTTCACTGCTAAAATGATCGCCAACAGCTCTCTGTCACCAATCTCGTAATTGCACTACGCAGGTGACATATTCTTGGAAAAGTAGCCACAAGGATGCATAGCGCTCTCAAAGGTAGGACATTGAGACAGAAGGGCACCAACACCAGTCTCATCTGACATCAACCTCAAGGATAAAAGGTAACGTAGGATCAGGTTATGCCAACACAGGAGCAGAAACAAAGGCAGCCTTGAGACTCTCAAAGGCCTTAATGGACTCCGGAGACCAACTCTGTGGGTTACCATCCTTTCTGGTGATATCAGTCAGGGGCTTGACCAGAGATGAGAAGTTACAAATAAACTTCCGATAATAGTTGGCAAAGCCCAGAAAATGCTGCAGAGGATGTACACCCACGTGTCGGGGCCACTGTAGGACTGCCGAAAGTTTCTCTGGGTCAATCGAAAAACCGGCAGTGGAAATGACATAGCCCAGGAATTTAACTTGTTCACGATGGAACTCTCACTTCTCCAGTTTACATTAGAGATTATTTTCTCCTAGTTTCTGAAGCACACAACAGACATCTGTGTGGTGGCTCTCCAGGGACTTGGAAAATATGAGGATATCATCGAGATAAACCACCACACATAACTGTCACATATCTAAGAGGACATTGTTAATAAATTCCTGGAAAACTGCTGGGGCATTACAAAGGCCAAAAGGCATTACGAGGTACTCATAATGGCCTGTTCTTGTATTAAACGCAGTTTTCCACTCGTCGCCATCCTTAATCCTCACGAGATTGTATGCCCCTCTCAAATCAAGCTTTGTGAAAACTCCCTTGAGGTCAAAGGGACCTTGAGGGACCTTGAGGGACCTTGAGGTCAAAGGGACCCTTTGAGGCGGTCAAATAAACATCACTAAAATCAGGGTACTCCTCCGGCAGGGAGGAGAGCGAAGCAGTGCACAGGACCTTGGCTACCTTCTGGAAGCATGTCTCACTGCATTGTGGTGACAAGGAGAGAACAACAGCCTGGAGCCAATCAAAAGAGGGGTTGTGCCTTTGTAACCAAGGATAACCAATAACCAGTGGAAACTTAGGTGAGGAAATAACTTGGAATTGGATTATCTCATGGTGAAGAGCTCCTACGCCATGGACAATGGAACCGTCTCATGAGTCACATGGGCAGGCTGTAGAGGTCTCCCATCAAGAGCTTCAATGGCAAGTGAAGTGTCACACAGCTGCAGCGCAATCGAGTGCTTCGATACAAAGGCAGCATCAATGAACAGTCCTGCAGCCCCAGAATCAATTAGAGCTTGTATCTCGATGGACGACTCAGCCCAAGAAAGGGTGACCAAAACCAGGGGCTTATCCTACTGGATAACTGGGGACGAAACAACGCCACCTAAGGTCTGTCCGTGACGGGACCTCAAGGTTCGGGTGTTCTCTGGACGAATAGGAAAAGATTTCAAAAAGTGACCTGCCTGGCCACAATAAAGGCACAAAATTTCTCCCTCCTCCTAAAGGTTCTCTCATCCGCAGAGAGACACGTGAAGCCCAAGTACATGGGTTCATCTTCACTGACCGACTTGGTACCAGGAGGCCTGGGAGGTGAGGGAGGCACAGGTAGGACTGCAAAGCTCGGAGCAAATGTACAGGAGGCTTCCGCAAGTGCTCCTTAAAAGGGAGTCTTTCTCTGAGTTTGGAGTCAATGAGGATGGCAAACTTCTCCAGCTAAGTGGGTGTATCTCGGGCTGCTATCTCATCCTTGATGGAATCCGAGAGACCATAAGAAAAAGCAGCCATGAGGGCCTCACTGTTCCAAGCAACCTCTGCTGCCAGAGTATGGAATTCAATGGCGTAGTGGCAACAGTTCTCATACTCTGTTTGATGGACATGAGGCAATTGGCAGCAGAAGCGGAGCATGCAGGAACGTCAAATGCCCTTTTAAAGGATGCCACAAAGTCAGGGTAACTCAAGACAACAGGTTTCTGCATCTCCCATAGAGGGTTTGGCTCTCTCAGAAAGCAAAGATATCATGAAACCTACTTTGCTTCTGTCTGTGGGAAACGCCTGGGGCAGCATCTCAAAGTATATCTCAACCTGGTTGAGACACCCAGTGCATTGAACTGGATCACCCCCAAATCGCTGGGGAAGTGGAGTGGAACCAAACATACCTCTTGTAGAGGTAATACTCGAGGCAGGTGCCTACACAGAGACTGGGGCAGGAGCAGGGACGCCGCAACTCAGGTGGTACTGGAGCAGCCACAGTGGGAGATTCCTGATGAGCCGTGCAGCTCAGGGGCGTTTGTAACATTATGGCAAACTGATCCATGCAGTGATCTTGCTCATCCAATCTGGAAAAAATATTACCTACAAGTGGATTCTTCTAAATTCATGGCCTTCGCCTACTGTCAGAAACCATGAAATTAGACCAAGACAGAAGTACAGTTGAATCACACTTGTTTAATAATAAAAGAAAAATGAATAAATGTAGTCAAAACATAGCCAAAGTTCAGTAACCGGAACGGATAGTCAGCCAAGCCAGAAGTCAGGGATCAAAATAGTAGAACAGCAAGCAGGATCTGGAGCCGGAAGGGATGTCAGCAAAGCCAGTCTTTAAACAGGAACGCAGGAGATAATTTCTTGTGATGTGACCAAGGCAAAGGCAGAGCTCCTCTGGACTGGACAGCTTAAGTAGGCAGGACTGACAAGCAGGATCATCAACAGCTGAGTAACTGTGGAGAAAGATGGGAACTGGCAATTAGCCGACAGCTGAGCGGCCAGCTCAGAGAAGGAAGGGCTGAGCCCAGCCCTAACAAAGACTCTTAATTTTCATCACAATATTTGTATTTATTATTTATTATTTTTCATTTATTCACATGGACTCTTCATATAGCACAATTGCCTTAGCCAATTTTATGTTTATACTATGACACTGACACTTTAATATCCCACAGCGTTTCTAGTATTCATGATCTTCAACTTATAGCAGTGCCATCACATTTCCAACACTTTTAGCCTCGTTGTTGTTTTGTGATATCACCTAGGTGATAGCAGCCGCTTTTTCACATCACACATTTGATATTATAAAATTTGTGTTTTTCAAGATTTATTCACATACCACTAGGTGGCAGCGCACAACTACCTTATTTAGTCTTGGGCTAGAATTGTTACTCCCACTCTACGTTCGTGGAGATACCTCACATGTGCCGTTTACATGTGTGGGCACGACGTACGTATGCGTTCACTTCTATGTGTGAGCACGCAGGGACGGGGGCGCTTTAAACTTTTTTTAATAGTAATAGTGCATGACAGATGCTCTTTATGGAGAGATGTGGGGTCTATGAGACCTCACATCTCTCCTCCAGGTAGGAAAGACCGAGTTACCAGCAATGTTTACTTCCGCCGGGCTGTACGTGGCATCATAATGTCGCGCCCAGGCCTCCGAAGGTCATAGAGATTGTCGAGGCCCATCTGTCACTTGGAAATCTGTATGCTTAACTTCCAGCACCAGCGGATTCTTTCTCCTGCTCACCAATCAATCAGCCGAGCCAGTATAAGCACAGGAGGGTGGTGAGAGGGGCGGCTCGACTGCCGCTATGATTGTTCTTACGGTGCAGGAAATTGCCGGATGTAAAAGATGATATCTGGACGATTCCTGTAGCTGCAGGCATCATTCAGATATCCCCACTCAAAGTCTAGAACATCATATGATGTACCTTGGGCGGGAAGTGGTTAAGTCCAAATTCTCTTGTTAGCCAGCATCTGATGAAGCATGGTAGAAGGTTTATGTCTTTAATAGATAAAGAGAATACAAGTTACCCTTAGTTGATCCCACTGTATGTGTTGGTGTTGCAAGGGAAAAAAGGGTTATTCATCAAAGTACTACTTTACATTCTTTAGGGCATTGTGCTATAAATGAGAGGTGATTACTGGGCAATATAAAAATAAATATTACTTATGAGTCATGAATAGGGATGAGCCTAACACCCTCCGGTTCAGTGAGACAAACGGCATGGGTACCACCCAGTCCATTACCAGGCCCTTTGGGTCTTGTATGGATATTAAGGGGAACCCCGCACCCAAATTAAAATAAGGAAAGGTGTGGGGCCACCAGGCCCTATATACTCTGAACAGCAGTATACAGGCGGTGCAAACAGGACAGGGACTGTAGGTTTGTTGTTAAGTAGAATCTGTTTGTAATTTTGAACGGGTACATTTTTAACGTGTTTAGCTCCAGCCAAAAAATCTTTTTTAAGCTTTTTGGAAAACATAGGGAAGGGTTATCACCCCTGTGACATTTGTTTTGCTGTCTGTCCTCCTCTTCAGAAGATTTCACCTCACTTTTTGTCCCAATGACAATTTTTTTTTTTGAAAATTTTGGGTTTTTTGTGGAACAAGGATTGGAAAGCATCAGTGGAAAGGAGAAATGTTTTTCCCATATTAACTCTTACAGGAGAGAATTTCCCTTCCTAGGGGTAGATTTCATCTCACTTCCTGTTGTCTCCTTCCGTTTGCAAGTAGGAGTCGTTTGTAAGTTAGATGTTTGAAAGTAGCGGCCTGCCCTATATACTCAGCAGAAATTTGGGCCTTAGGTGTTGTTGTGGCCACAACACTGTAATCCCTCACAGGGCCCTGCTGTGAAATATAAGATCAAGAATTGTAATTATGTCAGAGAAGCAATAAGAAAAGAGCTTGCCAATATCAGAAGGTTCCTGTGCGTCTGCGCGGCGGGGACGCGCTTCGGCGCATGCGCGTTAGCAAAGTAGCGGCACACACGTGTTCACTACACGGCGCAATGGCGTAATGGCATACGAACGTTCGCACGTCAGCGTTACACCCCCTTGCTGGCCTATATAAAGACTGATCTGTTCCCTGTTTAATTGCTGGTTTGTCTTTCAGCTTCCTGTGTTCCGTTCCTGATTCCTGCTACTTGTGTTTGCCTGTTTTGACCCGGATTTGCCTGACCTCGGCTTGTTTAAAGGACTTCTCTACCATCTGCTTCCAGTGTTTGACCCTCGGCCTGTCTTTGGATTCTCCTGCCTTCCTGTGTATGACCCCGGCTTGTCTAACGGACTCCTCTGCTGACGTCTCCAGTGCACTACCTCCGGCTTGCCTTCAGGACTTCTCTGATTACAGTCTGCTGTGTTTGACCCTTGGCCTGTTTAAAGGACTTCCTTATCCACCAGTTTCCAGTATATGTTCCCGGCCTGCACCACAGACTTTCTATTTACTGGGTTCTCTGTGCCTGATCTCCTGCACCCCACGCAGCTCCCGTTGTGTTTACGGGTTAGAACCCCAGCCGGGTCTTCTTCTCCAGTTCCAGGGGCAGAGTCATCGCTGCTCTCATCCCCACGCTACAGAAGTCCTCCTCTCAAGAGCTATCTGCCTGCTGGCGACCCGTGCCTCTCTTTGCCCTAAACCCTCTGTACCATCACCAGGGGTATAGTGCGCTTAGCTGCAAGGGAAGCCACTCCCAGCATCTCGGCTTCGGTGAGTACCCGTGATAGTACAAACCAGCCCGATGTCCGAGGCCGACAGAGCGGGTTCCCCTCTTGAGGCTCTATGCCAGCAGGTAACAGCCCTTACGCAAGCAGTCCAGAGGTTACAAGATGGCTATTTCCAACTAGAAGGTCGTCTCCAGCACCTAACGTTATCTCCCGGGGACGCAGCCTCCGCATCCCCCAGTGGAGCCAGCTCTTCGCAAGATCACTCCAGCTTAGCTCCTGCGGTTGTTATGACTCTTCCAGAACCTAGGGTGCCCACACCCGAACGATTTTCCGGAAATCGGAAAAGGTTTAGAGCATTTAAGAACGCCTGCTTGTTATACCTGGCTCTTCAACCTAAGACTTTCAGTTCTGAGACAGTAAAAGTAGGGTTCATTATTTCCTTATTGTCCGAAGAACCCCAAGCCTGGGCTCACAACCTCCTGGAACAGAAAAGCCCCTTACTAAACTCTGTGGAAACCTTCTTTGAATCCATGGGAAGATTATATGATTACCCCCAACACACAGCCACGGCCGAGTCCATCTTGCATACCTTAGTCCAAGGGAAGAGACCGGTGGAGGACTATACAGTCGAATTCCGAAAATGGTCTGGGGACACTGGATGGAATGAGGCGGCTCTCAAATACCAGTACCGCCAGGGACTCTCAGAGACTCTCAAAGATGAATTAGCACGCGTTGATTCTCCTTCTACCCTGGAGGAGTTGATCCAGCTAGCCATAAAACTAGATAGACGTCTACGGGAACGACGTTCTGAAAGTTTTCAATCTCCTCGGCCTACGTGGATGCTACCCAGGGTCCCTACAGGTCACCCTCCTCCTGCAGTCCCTTCTTCCTCTACTCTGGAAAGTGAGCCAATGCAACTGGGCCTGATCCGGGCTCCACTCACACCTGATGAGAAACAATGCCAGCGGAAAGCCAACCTCTGCCTGTACTGTGGAGGGTCAGGCCACTTCTTGCGCAATTGTCCTATAAGACCCAGTAAGTCCCATCCACAAACAGCTATGAACTTTCAGGTAAATGGTCCAAGTTCAACTCACCTTGTCCTTCCTGTCTCCCTACAGGTGGCAGGCGAGGAGATCCGGCTACCAGCCATTATTGATTCTGGCGCCTGCAGCTGCTTCCTGGATACATCTCTTGCCCGGAGCTTACGCATCCCTCTGCAAAATAAAAGACAAAGTCTCCAAATCCACCTGGCCGATGGATCGTCCCCCTGTTCAGGACCTGTTACCCAAGAAACTGAACCCACTCTCACCATCACAGATTCAGGACATCAAGAATTTCTTTGCTTTGACATCATATGCTCTCCCATGTTCCCTATCTTACTGGGACTTCCATGGTTGCAAGCTCACGACCCCCATATTAATTGGAGTAAGAAGAAAATCTCCTTCTCTTCGGCCTACTGCTCCCAGCACTGCTTCACCTCTGGTTCTGTCTGCACAGCTTCCTGCCTGACCATCCAGCCAGTTCCTGATCATCTTCAGCACGTCCCTGCAGCCTACCATGAATTCATGGACATTTTTGACAAAAAGAAAGCCGACAGTTTGCCTCCTCATCAACCATACGACTGTCCCATTGATCTTTTACCTGGCTCCGAGATTCCTTTTGGTCGTATATTCCCTCTATCAGAAAAGGAGTTGGAGGCTCTTCGGTCCTACATCAACGAAAACCTTGAAAAGGGATTCATTCGTCCATCTTCCTCTCCGGCTGGTGCAGGGATTTTCTTCGTTGAAAAAAAAATGGTACTCTAAGACATTGTGTAGACTACAGGGAACTCAACAAGATCACCATCAAAAACCGCTATCCGCTTCCCCTCATCCCAGAACTGTTCCAACGGTTCCGAACTGCACGAGTCTTCTTTAAACTTGACCTAAGGGGCGCCTACAACCTGGTTCGGATACGCCCGGGGGATGAGTGGAAAAAGGCTTTTAGGTCTAGATTCGGACATTTCGAGTATCTAGTGATACCATTTGGCCTATGCAATGCCCCAGCTACATTCCAACATCTAGTGAATGATATTTTTCGAGAATACTTAGACAACTTTGTGATCGTTTACCTTGACGATATTTTGATTTTCTCTACTACCATTGAGCTGCATCAAGTCCATGTAAAGAAGGTACTCTCGATCCTCAGGAAACACGGACTTTATCTAAAGGGAGAGAAATGTGAGTTTGAAAGAACGGTAGTCCAATTCTTAGGGTTCATCATCTCCACTGAAGGGGTCGCAATGGACCCTCAGAAAGTGAAGTCTATCCAAGAATGGCCAGCCCCTACAGATAAAAAGGGGGTCCAACGATTTGTGGGCTTTGCCAACTTTTATCGCAGGTTTATAAAAGGGTTCTCATCGATCATTTTACCCATAACCCAATTGACTCGCCAGCAAAGCCGATTCCAGTGGTCTCCTGAAACTCAGGAAGCATTTAATAAACTGAAGGATCTATTTACTTCTGCCCCGGTACTACTGCATCCAGACCCCGCTTTTCCCTATGTGTTGGAAGTAGACGCCTCAGAGTCAGCTTTAGGAGCAATTCTATCTCAAAGGCGAGGCCAGAAAGCCCTTCTTCACCCCGTGGCATTTGCCTCCTGGAAACTATCCCCGCCAGAAAGGAACTATGACGTTGAGTTAGCGTGAACTACTGGCCATCAAATTTGCACTTGAGGAGTGGAGATATCTTTTGGAGGGTGCTTCTTACCCCATTATGATCTTCACAGATCACAAGAACCTGGAGTACCTTAGGACAGCAAAACGTCTCAGACCCGCTGGGCTTTGTTCTTCTCCAGGTTCAACTTTCACATTTCCTATCGGCCAGGTTCCAAGAATGGGAAAGCGGACGCTCTATCCCGGATGTTCCCAGAAACCTCTCAAACAGCAGAACCTGGTACTATTCTGTCCTCACAGAATTTTCTTTGTTTAATGCAGCCAGATCTAAGAACTGCCATTGAACAGGCCTCCAGCCAATGTTTAAACCCTGAAGTACCTACACTGAGGAAACAGGATGGTTTGTTATGGGCCCAAAACAAAATATTTGTCCCAGCACAAGTAAGACCCATGGTACTAAGAACATTTCATGATAACAAGTTTGCAGGACATTTTGGGGTACAAAAGACCTATGAACTAATACATCGTTCCTTCTGGTGGCCAGGGTGGAGTCAGGATTGTAATAATTATGTAAGATCCTGTATTGTTTGCCAACGCAGCAAGGGATCCAATGCAAAAGCTTGGGGTCTATTAAGACCGTTACCCATACCAGAGCAACCCTGGAAGGAAGTGGCTATGGACTTTATCGTTGACCTACCACCTGCTGAGGGGTTCTCCACCATTCTGGTAGTGGTCGACTGCCTTTCAAAAATGGCCCACTTCTTACCTATGAAGGGCACACCCTCTGCTTCAGATACTGCGGATATATTCATTAAGGAAGTGGTTAGGCTCCATGGAGTACCCGTTAGCATTGTGTCTGACAGAGGAGTCCAGTTCACCTCAAAATTCTGGAGAGACCTTTGCAAATCCTTAGAAATCAAAGTATGCCTGTCCTCAGTGTATCATCCCCAAAGTAATGGCCAAACAGAGAGGACGAACCAAACGCTGGAACAATATCTGCGCTGCTTTTGCTCATGCTCTCAAGACAACTGGGTTTCGCTCCTCCCCTGTGCAGAATTTGCCTACAATAATTCCATACACACAGCAACCAACCAAACTCCTTTCTGGGCCAATTATGGATTTCACCCTTTCCCCTCTGCCTAACTCTTTTCCAGAGGTATCAGTTCCTGCGGTGCAAGACCGAATAAATGTCAAACCAATTTCCAATTAATTCAGGAAGCCATGAAGAAGGCTCAGGACAGCTACAAGAAATACTATGACAGGGGGAGGAGGAGCAACCCAACTTTTAAGATTGGGGATGAAGTCTGGCTATCCGCAACAAACCTTAAACTTTCTTGTCCCTCACGCAAATTGGGCCCAAAATTTATTGGTCCCTTCAAAGTAAAGAGAGTAGTGAACCATGTGGCCTTTGAACTCTCTCTACCTAGCTCTTACAGAATTCATCCTGTTTTCCATGCTTCTCTTTTGAAACCAGTAACTCACAGTTCTCTCCCAGGAAGGGAAGAGTTGCCACCTCCTCCAATTAATATTGAAGGCGAAGATGAATTTGAGGTGGAGGCTATAATGGACTGTAGAAGGAGGGGGGTCATGTCCAGTACTTGGTCAAGTGGAAGGGGTACCCCCCAGAAGATAATTCTTGGGAACCCTCCTCCAATATACACGTCCCACGCTTAATACAAACGTTTCACAAGAAATATCCGGGAGTACTGGCCGGATTGGGCATCCGGAGGCTGCCCCCTGGGGGGGGGCACTGTCAGAGAAGCAATAAGAAAAGAGCTTGCCAATATCAGAAGGTTCCTGTGCGTCTGTGCGGTGGGGCCGCGCTTCGGCGCATGCGCGTTAGCAAAGTAGCGGCACACACGGGTTCACTACACGGCGCAATGGCGTAATGGCGCACGAACGTTCGCACGTCAGCGTTACACCCCCTTGCTGGCCTATATAAAGACTGATCTGTTCCCTGTTTAATTGCTGGTTTGTCGTTCAGCTTCCTGTGTTCCGTTCCTGATTCCTGCTACTTGTGTTTGCCTGTTTTGACCCAGATTTGCCTGACCTACCTTGTTTCTCTCCAGTGTTTGACCTCGGCTTGTTTAAAGGACTTCTCTACCATCTGCTTCCAGTGCTTGACCCGCGGCCTATCTTTGGATTCTCCTGCCTTCCTGTGTATGACCCCGGCTTGTCTAACGGACTCCTCTGCTGACGTCTCCAGTGCACTACCTCCGGCTTGCCTTCAGGACTTCTCTGATTACAGTCTGCTGTGTTTGACCCTCGGCCTGTTTAAAGGAGTTCCTTATCCACCAGTTTCCAGTATATGTTCCCGGCCTGCACCACAGACTTTCTATTTACTGGGTTCTCCGTGCCTGATCTCCTGCACCCCACGCAGCTCCCATTGTGTTTACGGGTTAGAACCCCAGCCGGGTCTTCTTCTCCAGTTCCAGGGGCAGAGTCATCGCTGCTCTCATCCCCATGCTACAGAAGTCCTCCTCTCAAGAGCTATCTGCCTGCTGGCGACCCGTGCCTCTCTGTGCCCTATACCCTCTGTACCATCACCAGGGGTATAGTGCGCTTAGCTGCAAGGGAAGCCACTCCCAGCATCTCGGCTTCGGTGAATACCCGTGATAAATTACATGCCCCTGTTGAACAGGGGCAGAAAAATTGGGCCTTTGGTGGTGGTGGTGGTGCTGGTGCCACAACACTGTAAGTCCTTACTCGCTCTTGGTGGGTACAGAAATGGGCCCTGCTGTGAAATATTAGATCAAGAATTGTAACTACATGCCCCTGTTGAACAAGGGCAGAAATATTGGGCCGTTGGTGGTGGTGGTGGTGGTGGTGCTGGTGCCACAACACTGTAAGTCCTTACTCGCTCTTGGTGGGCGCAGAAATGGGCCCTGCTGTGAAATATTAGATCAAGAATTGTAACTACATGCCCCTGTTGAACAAGGGCAGAAATATTGGGCCGTTGGTGGTGGTGGTGGTGGTGGTGCTGGTGCCACAACACTGTAAGTCCTTACTCGCTCTTGGTGGGTGCAGAAATGGGCCCTGCTGTGAAATATTAGATCAAGAATTGTAATTACATGCCCCTGTTGAATAGGGGCTGAAAAATTAGGCCTTAGGCACTGGTGCTGGTGCCACAACACTGCAACCCCTCACAGATACTCTAGTTGGAACGCAGAAACGAGCCCTGCTGCAAAGTATTGCATCAAAAATTGTAATTACACGCCCCTGTTAAACAGGGGCTGAAAAATTGGGCCTTAGGCACTGGTGCTGGTGCCACAACACTGCAACCCCTCACAGATACTCTAGTTGGAATGCAGAAACGAGCCCTGCTGCAAAGTATTGCATCAAAAATTGTAATTACACGCCCCTGTTAAACAGGGGCTGAAAAATTGGGCCTTAGGCACTGGTGCTGGTGCCACAACACTGCAACCCCTCACAGATACTCTAGTTGGAATGCAGAAACGAGCTCTGCTGCAAAGTATTGCATCAAAAATTGTAATTACACGCTCCTGTTAAACAGGGGCTGAAAAATTGGGCCTTAGGCACTGGTGGTGGCGCCCATATCCAAAAATGTTCTTACAAGCTATCAGCGTGATGATTGAGGAGGAAGAGGATAATTACGCAGTCTTTGAAGGGATCTGAGATTTAAAAAAAAAATATTCGGTTACATCAGCATCAGGTGCTTGGTAGCTGGTGATCCAAGACTGATTCATTTTTATGAAGGTCAGTCGATTGACCGAGTCGGTGGACAGACGCACCCTGTGATCGGTTACAAAGCCTCCAGCAGCACTGAATGTGCGTTCCGAAAGAACGCTGGATGCAGGACAGGCCAGTAGCTCATTTGCATACTGTGCAAGCTCTGGCCAGTCATCCATCCTCAAGACCCAGTAACCCAGAGGATTTTCGGTGGGAAAGGTGTCCAAGTCAGATCTTGCCCCTAGGTATTCCTGCACCATGTAAAACAGACGCTGGCGATGGTTGCTGAAACCGATCAGACCTTGGGGCTGCGGACTAAAAAATTGTCTGAACACATCGGTCAGACGGCCACCTTCTCCAACGCTCCTTCTGTGACTGACCGAAGCCTCAGCAACACGTTGTCCAGGAGGACCAGGCAATTTTAACCTCCCAGTCTCTGGGAATGCGTTGCACAGGCCTTTCTGCAAAGCCTCCCGAAGATGTTTCATCCTCTGCTCCCTCTGCGATGGCAAGATAAGGTCTGCAACCTTACCCTTGTAACGTGGATCAAGGAGGGTTGCCAGCCAGTATTGGTCCTTCTCCTTGATACCACGAATATGAGGATCCTTACGCAGGCTTTGCAGGATCAGGGAGGCCATGCAGCGTAGGTTTGCTGAGGCATTCGGTCCGGAGTCCTCTGGGTCACTAAGGACGACATGGTCCACAGCCACCTCCTCCCAGCCTCGTACAAGTCCATGTGTTTCTTGGGACAGATCCCTTAAAGACTGCTGCTGATGCTGAGTGCCAGGCCTCACCTCCATACTGACACAATCTTCCTCCTCCTCCTCCTCCTCTTCCTGTGTGATCGGCGGGCACGCAGGAACACTGTCTGGATAAACGGGGCCTTGAGAGCTAAGGAAGTCCTCCTCTTCCTGCCTCTGTTCAGCCTCAAGTGCCCTGTCCATTATTCCACGCAGCGTGTGCTCCAACAGGTGGACAAGGGGCACAGTGTCACTGATGCATGCACTGTCACTGCTCACCATCCTCGTGGCCTCCTCAAATGGTGACAGGACAGTGCATGCATCCCTGATCATGGCCCAATGGCGTGAGGAAAAAAAAACAAGCTCCCCTGACCCTGTCCTGGTGCCATAGTCACACAGGTACTCATTGATGGCCCTCTGCTGCGTGTGCAGCCGCTGCAGCATGGCCAACGTTGAGTTCCACCTGGTGGGCATGTCACAGATTAGGCGGTTCTTGGGCAGGTTAAACTCCTTTTGGAGGTCCGCCAGCCGAGCACTGGAATTATATGACTGGCGGAAATGCACACAGACTTTCCTGGCCTGCCTCAGGACATCCTGTAAGCCTGGGTACCTGCCCAAGAACCGCTGCACCACCAAGTTAAGGACGTGAGCCAAACAAGGCACATGGGTCATTTGTCCCTGTCGGAGGGCAGAGAGGAGGTTGGTGCCATTGTCGCAAACCACCATTCCTGCCTTAAGTTGGCGTGGCGTCAACCACCTCTGAACCTGCCCCTGCAGAGCTGACAGAACCTCTGCCCCAGTGTGGCTCCTGTCCCCCAAGCACACCAGCTCAAGCACCGCATGGCATCTTTTGGCCTGCGTACTTGCGTAGCCCCTTGAACGGCTACGGAGCACCGCTGGTTCCGAGGACAAAGCACAGGAAGAGGCCATGGAGGAAGAAGAAGAGGAGGGGGTGGAGGAGAGAAGTGTGTCACAATCATTAGTAGTGGCATTTTGGAGGCGTGGTGGCGGAACAACCTCCAACAATACTGCGCCTTGTCCTGCATCCTTCCCAGCTGCCAGCAGAGTCGCCCAATGCACCGTGAAACTTAGGTAATGTCCTTGTCCATGCCTGCTAGACCATGAGTCAGCGGTAATATGCACCTTACCGCTGACCGCCCTGTCCAGCGAGGCATGGACATTGCCTTCCACATGCCGGTAGAGAGCCGGAATCGCCTCCCGTGAGAAAAAGTGGCGTTTGGGTACCTGCCACTGAGGAACCGCACATTCCACAAACTCACGGAAGGGGGCAGAGTCTACCAACTGAAAAGGCAGCAATTGAAGTGCTAGCAATTTTGCCAAGCTAGCATTCAACCACTGGGCATGTGGATGGCTGGGAGCAAACTTCTTTAGGGCGGTGCAGCAGCTGGGGCAGGGAAATTTGCCTGGTACAATCTGATGTCGGTGTACCGAAAGCCGATTGCCCACAAGTACTTGGGTGTGACACACCTAATTCTACACCTTCATTCCTCTCAGTGCAGGTCTCAGAGAGGACTGAAGGTATAGTGGGGTTGGAGATCTCAGCTGATGAGGAGCAAGGAGAGGTCCTCTTTGTTCTTTGGTGTGGGTCTTTTAGATACGCTTGCCAACGAACTGCATGGCAGGTCAACATATGTCTGGTCAAGCATGTGGTACCCAAGCGGGAGATGTTTTGGCCACGCGAGATACGCTTGAGACATATGTTGCAAATAGCAGCGGTGCGATCTGATGCACTCATCTCAAAAAAGGCCCACACCAAAGAACTTTTTGAATAACGCGCAGAGACTGAAGCGCCCTGCACATGTGGAGCTTTGGGGTGTTATGCAGTCAGTGTGCTGCCCTGGAGGGCATCCTGCCTCGTTTGTGACGTGCCGCCTCCTCCTCCTCCTCTCTCCTATCAGGCACCCACATTGAGTCAGTGACCTGATCATCCCCTCCCTCCTCATCACTGGAGCAAACCTGGCAATATGCTGCAGCAGGGGGAGCATGACTGCCAGATTGCTGTCCTTCTTGGGCACCCCCTCTGTCCGTGCTCATGTTACTGCCTTCATTGAGCTCAGTATCATCATCAGAGCCTTCCAAATGCTGGGCATCCTCCTGGAGCATGTACCCAACACTGTGGTCAAACAGTTTGAGGGACTCCTCAGGAGGACATGGTGGGGCTAGGGACTGATGACATTGAGCCGAGGGAAGAAGCCGCTGCTTTGCCAGACAAAGTACCCTGAGCATGGGTGAGAGAGGATGAGGAGGATGAGGATGGCTTGGTCATCCACTCGACCAAGTCTTCCGCATGTTTCGGCTCAACACGGCCAGCTGCCGAAAAAAAGGCCAAGCGTGTCCCACGGCCACGTGCTGATGAGGATGCACCATCTCCACGACCAGCACTAGACACAGAGCCTGCTTGCCCTCTTTTATTGGCTTGTGACTGTCTGCCTCTCCTTCTTGGCCTTCCAGACATACTAATGGCCTGTAGCTGCACTAAGCTGGGATATATATATATATATATATATATATATATATATATATATATATATATATATATATATATATATATATATATATATATATTGTAAGATTGGGGTATCAGACTCAAATGGTAGGTGCGTTGTCAGTGAGTACTCCAGTACACAACTGTATTTTTAAGGGCCTGGTAGCCCACTTTTATTTAAAAGCACGGAAAAGTTCACAAAGACATCAGTAGCCCATGCAGGGGGTTCCACCATTACTGTATCTTGCACACTCAATACTTTAGCCTCCTGGCGTACATTCTTGCCATACGGCTGATTCCGGCCTTTAGCCTAGGCCTTAGGTCTGCTCCTCAGACCCAAAAGAGTTTCCTAGAGTGAAGCTCTCTCCTAGCTTACTCCTGCTGCTTACTACTTGCTGTTCTGTCACCAAGTACGTCTGCCTCCTGCAGACATGCATACCCTGGCTGCCTCCTGCAGCTTCTGACTCCTCTCAGAGGAATGGGAGCCCACCTGACTCCCATGCACAGACTTCCTGTCTGTTGGGTGGAACCCTGAGCCATAGCCAGGTCACAATTAAATAGCCCAGCACATAGCTGTGCAATCAGCGTGCCTTTCTCTCCAAAATCTGGCGTAAACCAGCAATCTTCCAGGTAGCACAGGGTCCTACTGCCACAATATATATATATATATATATGTACTGATACTGCAGCTAGCAAAATCAACTGCCTGCCTGTAGTATGAGAACACCACCAACCTTCTACAGGTAGCTTTAGCTGAACACTGTGCAGAGCTCGCAAAAAACTAACTTGTAGCTTTTTTAGCTGCCTGCGGTAGTGATAGGATCAGGAAAACACCACCAACCTTATACAGGTAGCTTTAGGTGAACACTGTGCAGAGCTCGCCAAAAAATAACTTGCAGCTTATTTAGCTGCCTGCGGTAGTGATAGGATCAGGAAAATTCCACCAACCTTCTACAGATAGCTTTAGCTGAACACTGTGCAGAGCTCGCAAAAAAATAACTTGCAGCTTATTTAGCTGCCTGCGGTAGTGATAGGATCAGAAAAACACCACCAACCTTCTACAGGTAGCTTTAGCTGAACACTGTGCAGAGCTCGCAAAAAATAACTTGTAGGTTTAGCTGAACACTGTGAGGAGGACACACCACACTAACTTGTAGTTTTAGCTGAACACTGTGCAGAGCTCGCAAAAAAATAACTTGTAGGTTTAGCTGAACACTGTGAGGAGGACGCACCACACTAACTTGTAGTTTTAGCTGAACACTGTGAGCAGGACGCACTGCACTAACTTGTAGCTTTAGATTAACACTGTGCAGAGGTCTCACTACAGTAACTTGTAGTTTTAGCTGAACACTGTGAGCAGGACGCACTACACTAACTTGTAGTTTTAGATGAACACTGTGCAGAGGTCTCACTACACTAACTTGTAGTTTTAGCTGAACACTGTGAGCAGGACGCACTACACTAACTTGTAGCTTTAGATGAACACTGTGCAGAGCTCGCAAAAAAATAACTTGTAGGTTTAGCTGAACACTATGAGGAGGACGCACCACGCTAACTTGTAGTTTTAGCTGAACACTGTGAGCAGGACGCACTACACTAACTTGTAGCTTTAGATGAACATTGTGCAGAGGTCTCACTACACTAACTTGTAGTTTTAGCTGAACACTGTAAGCAGGACGCACTACACTAACTTGTAGCTTTAGAAGAACACTGTGCAGAGCTCGCAAAAAAATAACTTGTAGGTTTAGCTGAACACTGTGAGGAGGACGCACCACACTAACTTGTAGTTTTAGCTGAACACTATGAGCAGGAGGCACTACACTAACTTGTAGCTTTAGATGAACACTGTGCAGAGGTCTCACTACACTAACTTGTAGTTTTAGCTGAACACTGTGAGCAGGACGCACTACACTAACTTTTAGCTTTAGATGAACACTGTGCAGAGGTCTCACTACACTAACTTGTAGTTTTAGCTGAACACTGTGAGCAGGACGCACTACACTAACTGTAAATAGTCTAGCTGCCAGACTGTGGTACTAATAGGATCAAAAGAACAGTGTAAGCTGGTTGTTAAGGAGCGGGGCCTGGAAGCTGTCCGTGGCATTCTTAACAACCGATGAGTCATCAGCTGTCTTTGGGTTTCCCCGCTGACAGCTGAATAAAAAAAAAGTGCCAGTAAAAAAAAAGAAAGAAAGAAATGGTGTGGGGTTCCCTAAAAATTCATACCAGATTCGAAGGGCCTGGTATGGACTCGGGGGGATCCCACACCATTTTTTTCTTTATTTTTTTTACCGGAACTTGTTAAAAGAAATGTTAAAAGAAAAACAGCATGGGGTCCCTCCAAAATCGATACCAGACTCTTATCTGAGCATGCAGTCTGGCAGGTCACGAAGGGGGAGGGGACTAGTGAGCGCCCCTCCTCCTGAACCATACCAGGCCTGGTCTGTAGTTGTCAAGGTCTGTGGGTGGAGGGCTTATCGGAACCTGGAAGCCCACTTTAACAAGGGCCCCCCAGATCCCAGCCCCCTACCTACAGTATGTGAATGGGTATCTGGTACATCATACCCCTACCCATTCTCTGAAAAAGTGTCAAAAAGTAATAACCACAAGAAACAGTTTTTGACAAATCCTTTATTAAAAAAATCAAAAAATAGTGTCCCTTGATGTAAATCCATTGTCAATCACGACGCCCACCGAACCCGCTAAAAAATAAAAAAATAAAACCGCTCTATCCTCCTGGGTGGTATCCTGCCGACTGCCCGCTCTGCGCTTTGACAGTTCCTCTATAGGCAAGGGGCAAGGCCACCCAGCTACGTCACCTGGTGGCACGGGCCCTTCTGACGTCATGTGACTGGCAAATGTAAAAAATTATATTTGGAGACATTTGCTAATAAATGTATGCTGTAAGGTAAAACAGGTGCTTGCAACTTAAATGACTTTATATAAAATGAATACATTCTCAAAAATTCAAAACTTTACATTCTTACTATTGTTCAGTTAAATAACTAAAATGTGTGTGGATAGCCAGAAAATTCATTTATTTTATAACAAGTGGAAATTCACCAAGAAATGTTATTAGATGTATTACTCTAGCCAAGTTATTAATTAAGACTGAATGCATTGGCATATGAAATATTCCCCTTCAAATCACTCTGAATGACACAATCATATACAAGGAAACATGGTGTAAATGTTCTATCTATTTAATATTATGAAGTTAATATTGTAATTTGTGTTCACATATGTGTGATAAATGTATTAATGCACTATTTAGAAGAATTAATCATTTTCATAATACGTTTCTGTTATTTGTACTCTTTATTATTCCATTAATTCACTAATCTGCTTACTTCAGCTCATTGTACATTATGGAGTAGTTCATTATAAAAAATAATGTTATCATTATTAGTAATAGTGTTATTATTATTGAAATGCCTACAGGTTAAGAAGCTTCAAAATCAACAAAGGATCATCCCTCTAAACTGCATATACAGTAGCATAAATTGCAGACTGGCAAGAAGGTCACGTTTTTATTTTCTATTATTCTTTGGCCCATTTTGAAGCAATTATTTATGCAGATATACAAGATCAAAGTATATGTAAGACATATTCCAGATTATTCTTTAATTCCAATTTTCAGTAGCATATTGTTTAAAGCGGGAGACCCGCGAAAAATTTTTTTTTTAGATGTCAGCAGCTGCAAATACTGCAGCTGCTGCCTTTTAAAATAAGGTCACTCACCTGTCCCGGGGTCCAGCGATGTCGGCACCCGGCAGCGAACCGTCCCTCGGTCCTCGGGTGCTGCCGCCTCCATTCTCAGTGAGGGAATCAGGAAGTGAAGCGTTGCGGCTTCACTCCCCGATTCCCTACTGCGCATGCGCGAGTCGCGCTGCGCTTTCTCAATGGTCCCCGCTATCTCCTGGGACCTGTGTCTTTCCCAGGAGACAGCGGGGGAGTGCGGGAGGGGGTGTGATTCCCATGGGAGTCTATTCCCGGAAGTGGGTTCAGTTACCTGTCTTAGACAGGTATCTGCACCCCCCTCCCCCCTGAAAGGTGCCAACTGTGACACCGGAGGGGGGGGGGAATCCGATGAGCGGAAGTTCCACTTTTGGGTGGAACTCCGCTTTAAACACTTTTTCACTTAGCAGTTGTTTACCCCTTATGGACCAGCTCAGTTCCTACATTTCAGCTATGGGTTTATTGATTCAACAATGACACCATCAATACTTACCAAGCCAAAGTCATACATTGTTTGATACTTTTTGTTTTAACAAACAAGGATTTGTTTTAGTGGTATTGTCACCCAAGGTTTATTTCATTGTCTCTATATTTAGAAGTGCAAAATGAAGGTATATGTAACAAATCTATTGTGGATACAACATGCAAATATTTTTTTGTGATTGATGCTATTTATCAAAAGGACACATAAATAATGTAACTACGATTAGGTTACTTACAAGGGTAATTACAAATGCTCTCAAAAGCGTAAATAATGCATATGCTTTATACTGGGTGCTCTAAATGACATTTTTACCATATTATCATTCTATAAATTTTGCTGAAAAATGATACACTCCATGCTGTTGCACCCTATAGTACATGGTGCACACAATAAATACTTTACAGTGCTCATTGGTATACAAAGACCTATGCATTATATACTCCACATCAATTTGCTGTATACATTGGGGTTGATTTACTAAAGGCAAATAGGATGTTCACTTTGCAAGGAAATTTTGCAAAGAATACAATACCTTGCAAGAAAAAAAAAAAGCATTTGCTTGCATATGATGGGATGGTGAAAGTCAACAGACTTTCACCTCATTCACTAAGCTCTGCAACTTCCCTTGTAAAATGAACAGTCTGTTTACCTTTGGTAAATCAACCTCACTGTACATTCTATACTCTGCATTGTTTATCTGTATACATTGTACTGTGCGTTATATATTTTACACTGCTCAAATCGAGATATAGTACTGCACATGTTGTACATCATACACTTCACCGTATTTAGTTGAATATATTGTGCTGTACATTATCTATAGTACATGACACCACTTAGCTCTATACAGATGAATGCTCTTTATATACTGCACTCTGTATTCAGTGCTGTATAAGTTATATGCTATGATCACCTCTAGGTTTTTTATTTTTTGCGCTATAAATGAAAAAAGACCGAAAATTTTGAAAAAATAATGAATTTTTCTTAATTTCTGTGATAAAATTTTGCAAATTAGTAATTTTTCTTCATAAATTTTGGCCACAATTTATAATGCTACATATCTTTGGTAAAAATAACCAAAAATTAGTGGAAATTATTTGGTCTGTGTGAAAGTTTTAGAGTCTACAAGCTGTGGTGCAAATCATAAAAAATTATCACATCTGATGTACTGGTGGCCTATCTCATTTCTTGAGACGCTAACAAGCCAGGAAAGTACAAATGCCCCCCAAATAACCCCTTTTTGGAAAGTAGACTCTTCAATGTATTTAGTTAGAGGCATGGTGAGTTATTTGAAAATGTAATTTTTTTCCCACAATTCTTTGCAAAATTGAGATTATTATAATTTTTTTTTCCCACAAAATTGTCATTGTAATAGCTTATTTCTCTCACATGGCATGTGTATACCACAAATGACACCCCAAAATACATTCTGCTACTCCTCCTGAGTATAGCAATACCACATGTGTGGGACTTTTTCACTGCCTGGCCACATGCAGAGGCCCAACATGCAGGGAGCACCACCAGGTGTTCTAGGAGCATAAATTACACATCACATTTCTCAACCA
This sequence comes from Lithobates septentrionalis, assembly GCA_037952835.1. Classification (NCBI taxonomy): domain Eukaryota; kingdom Metazoa; phylum Chordata; class Amphibia; order Anura; family Ranidae; genus Lithobates; species Lithobates septentrionalis. The sequence continues at coordinate 769,026 of JBBDGP010001077.1, read as the reverse complement.
CCTATTACACTTTGAAGGCCCTGGAGCACCAGGACAATGGAAACACCAACAAAATGACCCCATTTTGGAAAGCTAACACCCCAACGTATAATTTATGAGGCATAATGAGTCTTTTGAACGGTTCATTTTTTTTCCAGAAGTTTTTGGAAAATGTGGAAAAAAAATGAAAACGCATTTTTTTTACACAAAGTTGTCCGTTTATAAGATATTTCCAAAACATAGCATTTAGATAGCAAAAATTACACCCTAAAATACATTCTGATACTCCTCCTGAGTATTACGATACCACATGTGTGTGACTTTTTCACTGCCTGGCCACATACAGAAGCCCAACATGCAGGGAACACCACCAGGTGTTCTAGGAGCATAAATTACACATCACATTTCTCAACCACCTATTACACTTTTGAAGGCCCTGGAGCACCAGGACAATGGAAAAACCCACAAAATGACTCCATTTTGGAAAGCTAACACCCCAATGTATAATCTATGAGGCATAATGAGTCTTTTGAATTGTTCATTTTTTTCCAGAAGTTTTTGGAAAATATGGGAAAAAAATGAAAACGCATTTTTTTTACACAAAGTTGTTCGTTTATAAGATATTTCCAACACATAGCATTTAGATAGCAAAAATGACACCCCAAAATACATTTTGCTACTCCTCCTGAGTATGGCGATACCACATGTGTGAGACTTCTACACAGCCTGGCCACATACAGAGATCCAACATGCAGGGAACACCGTCAGGTGTTCCAGGGACACATAGCATGTACATACCAAGAATTACACCCCAAAATACATTATGCTGAGCAAAGTGTAAACAAAAAGATTATCTGTGGTTGTAGTAGCGCAGTTGTACACAGGAGCATAGCACTGGTCCAGGCAGCAGGCAGGGACTTGGTCAGCAAGGGCGAACACAATTGTCCAGGCAGCAGGCAGGGTTACTGTCCATATAAAGTCCAGGGTCAGTGCAGGCAGAGATATTGTCAGCAGTGCCAAAAATATTGGTCCTGGTAGTAGGCAGGTCCATGTGGTATGGTCAGTGCGACAGGCAGAGGCATGACGGCAGTGAGTCTTACAGGCAGAAGAAGGGCCTTGTTCAGGACAGAATGGGGACAGGGGTAGAGGCTTCTCCCACCCAAATCTCTTTGAAGCCTCAGAGTTTCCAGACCCTAATATAGGATTGAGAAAACTAAAAAAATAGTTTTCTTCATCCAGAAAAACAATTCTGGAGCCCCTCACATATGTGAGACCCCTGTGTTGAATCCCACTAGTCCAGTTGCAGGGTACAAGATCAGTCCATGAGGCAGGCAAAAAACATGGTCAAACAGTCCAAGGTCAGTTCCAGATCAGGCAGAGGTATGTACAGAATCGTTAGGCAGAAGCATGGTCGAATAACAGTCCAGGGTCAGTTCCAGATCAGGCAGAGGTATGTGCAGAATCGTTAGGCAGAAGCATGGTCGAATAACAGTCCAGGGTCAGTTCCAGTTCAGGCAGAGGTATGTACAGAATCGGCAGACAGAAGCATGGTCGAAAAACAAGCCAGGGTCAGTTACAGAGCAGGCAGTGGTATAACCACTTGCCGACCGCCTCACGCCTATATACGTGAGCAGAATGGCACGGGAAGGCAAAATCACGTACCTGGTACGTGATTGCCTTCCCGCGGGCGGGGGGTCCGATCAGACCCCCCCCCCAGTGCCAGCTGCGGTCGGCATTTGGCTGGGAGAGTTGAGAGACGAGGGGGAGGCCATCCGATCGTGGCCCCACCCTCGCGATCGCTCCCAGCCAATGAGAAACATCCCCTGCCTCTGTATAGTACACAGAGGCAGAGGATGTGATGTCATCTCTCCTCGGCTCGGGAGTTTCCGTTCCAGCGCCGAGGGGAGATGACATGTAAGTAAGTGCACAACACAAACACACACAGTAGAACATGCCAGGCACATTAACACCCCCGATCCTCCCCCGATCGCCCCCCGACCCCCCCCCCCCAATCACCCCCCCCCCTGTCACAAACTGACACCAAGCAGGTTTTTTTTTTTTTTTTTCTGATTACTGCATAGTGTCAGTTTGTGACAGTTACAGTGTTAGGACAGTTAGTATTACCCCCCTGTAGGTCTAGGGTACCCCCCTAACCCCCCCTAATAAAGTTTTAACCCCTTGATCACCCCCCCTCACCAGTGTCGCTAAGCGATCATTTTTCTGATCGCTGTATTAGTGTCGCTGGTGACGGTAGTTAGGGAGGTAAATATTTAGGTTTGCCGTCAGCGTTTTATAGCGACAGGGACCCCCATATACTACCTAATAAATGTTTTAACCCCTTGATTGCCCCCTAGGTAACCCTTTCACCACTGATCACCGTATAAGTGTTACGGGTGACGCTGGTTAGTTCGTTTATTTTTTATAGTGTCAGGGCACCCGCCGTTTATTACCGAATAAAGGTTTAGCCCCCTGATCGCCCGGCGGTGATATGCGTCGCCCCAGGCAGCGTCAGATTAGCGCCAGTACCGCTAACACCCACGCACGCAGCATACACCTCCCTTAGTGGTATAGTATCTGAACGGATCAATATCTGATCCGATCAGATCTATACTAGCGTCCCCAGCAGTTTAGGGTTCCCAAAAACGCAGTGTTAGCGGGATCAGCCCAGATACCTGCTAGCACCTGCGTTTTGCCCCTCCGCCCAGCCTAGCCCAGCCCACCCAAGTGCAGTATCGATCGATCACTGACACTTACAAAACACTAAACGCATAACTGCAGCGTTCGCAGAGTCAGGCCTGATCCCTGCGATCGCTAACAGTTTTTTTGGTAGCGTTTTGGTGAACTGGTAAGCACCAGCCCCAGGCAGCGTCAGGTTAGCGCCAGTACCGCTAACCCCCACGCAGGCACTGTACACCTCCCTTAGTGGTATAGTATCTGAACGGATCAATATCTGATCCGATCAGATCTATACTAGCGTCCCCAGCAGTTTAGGGTTCCCAAAAACGCAGTGTTAGTGGGATCAGCCCAGATACCTGCTAGCACCTGCGTTTTGCCCCTCCGCCCGGCCCAGCCCAGCCCACCCAAGTGCAGTATCGATCGATCACTGTCACTTACAAAACACTAAACGCATAACTGCAGCGTTCGCAGAGTCATTCCTGATCCCTGCGATCGCTAACAGTTTTTTTGGTAGCGTTTTGATGAACTGGCAAGCGCCAGCGGCCTACTACACCCCGGTCGTAGTCAAACCAGCACTGCAGTAACACTTGGTGACGTGGCGAGTCCCATAAGTGCAGTTCAAGCTGGTGAGGTGGCAAGCACAAGTAGTGTCCCGCTGCCACCAAAAAGACAAACACAGGCCCGTCGTGCCCATAGTGCCCTTCCTGCTGCATTCGCCAATCCTAATTGGGAACCCACCGCTTCTGCAGCGCCCGTACTTCCCCCATTCACATCCCCAACCAAATGCAGTCGGCTGCATGAGAGGCATTTTTATGTCCTCCCGAGTACCCCTACCCAACAATACCCCCCAAAATAGATGTCGTGTCTGCAGCAAGCGCGGATATAGGCGTGACACCCGCTATTATTGTCCCTCCTGTCCTGACAATCCTGGTCTTTGCATTGGTGAATGTTTTGAACGCTACCATACACTAGTTGAGTATTAGCGTAGGGTACAGCATTGCACAGACTAGGGACACTTTCACAGGGTCTCCCAAGATGCCATCACATTTTGAGAGACCCGAACCTGGAACCGGTTACCGTTATAAAAGTTACAAGTTTGCAAAAAAACCACAAACAAAAATAAAAAAAAATAGTTGTCGTTTTATTGTTCTCTCTCTCTCTATTCTCTCTCTGGTGTTCTGCTCTTTTTTACTGTATTCTATTCTGCAATGTTTTATTGTTATTATGTTTTATCATGTTTGCTTTTCAGGTATGCAATTTTTTATACTTTACCGTTTACTGTGCTTTATTGTTAACCATTTTTTTGTCTTCAGGTACGCCATTCACGACTTTGAGTGGTTATACCAGAATGATGCCTGCAGGTTTAGGTATCATCTTGGTATCATTCTTTTCATCCAGCGGTCGGCTTTCATGTAAAAGCAATCCTAGTGGCTAATTAGCCTCTAGACTGCTTTTACAAGCAGTGGGAGGGAATGCCCCCCCCCACCGTCTTCCGTGTTTTTCTCTGGCTCTCCTGTCTCAACAGGGAACCTGAAAATGCAGCCGGTGATTCAGCCAGCTGACCATAGAGCTGATCAGAGACCAGAGTGGCTCCAAACATCTCTATGGCCTAAGAAACCGGAAGCTACGAGCATTTTATGACTTAGATTTCGCCGGATGTAAACAGCACCATTGGGAAATTGGGGAAGCATTTTATCACACCGATCTTGGTGTGGTCAGATGCTTTGAGGGCAGAGGAGAGATCTAGGGTCTAATAGACTCCAATTTTTTCAAAAAAGAGTACCTGTCACTACCTATTGCTATCATAGGGGATATTTACATTCCCTGAGATAACAATAAAAATGATTTAAAAAAAAAATGAAAGGAACAGTTTAAAAATAAGATAAAAAAGCAAAAAAATAATAAAGAAAAAAAAAAAAAAAAGCACCCTTGTCCCCCCTGCTCTCGCGCTAAGGTGAACACAAGCGTCGGTCTGGCGTCAAATGTAAACAGCAATTGCACCATGCATGTGAGGTATCACCGCGAAGGTCAGATCGAGGGCAGTATTTTTAGCAGTAGACCTCCTCTGTAAATCTAAAGTGGTAACCTGTAAAGGCTTTTAAAGGCTTTTAAAAATGTATTAATTTTGTTGCCACTGCACGTTTGTGCGCAATTTTAAAGCATGTCATGTTTGGTATCCATGTACTCGGCTTAAGATCATCTTTTTTATTCCATCAAACATTTGGGCAATATTGTGTGTTTTAGTGCATTAAAATTTAAAAAAGTGTGTTTTTTCCACAAAAAATGCGTTTGAAAAATCGCTGCGCAAATACCGTGTGAAAAAAAAAAATGAAACACTCACCATTTTAATCTGTAGGGCATTTGCTTTAAAAAAATATATAATGTTTGGGGGTTCAAAGTAATTTTCTTGCAAAAAAAAATAATTTTTTCACGTAATCAAAAAGTGTCAGAAAGGGTTTTGTCTTCAAGTGGTTAGAAGAGTGGGTGATGTGTGACATAAGCTTCTAAATGTTGTGCATAAAATGCCAGGACAGTTCAAAACCCCCCCAAATGACCCCATTTTGGAAAGTAGACACCCCAAGCTATTTGCTGAGAGTCATGTCGAGTCCATGGAATATTTTATATTGTGACACAAGTTGCGGGAAAGAGACAATTATTTTTTTTTTTTTGCACAAAGTTGTCACTAAATGATATATTGCTCAAACATGCCATGGGGATATGTGAAATTACACCCCAAAATACATTCTGCTGCTTCTCCTGAGTACGGGGATACCACATGTGTGGGACTTTTTGGGAGCCTAGCCGCGCACGGGACCCCGAAAACCAATCACCGCCTTCAGGCTTTCTAAGGGCGTAAATTTTTGATTTCACTCTTCACTGCCTATCACAGTTTCGGAGGCCATGGAATGCCCAGGTGGCACAACCCCCCCCCAAATGACCCCATTTTGGAAAGTAGACACCCCAAGCTATTTGCTGAGAGGTATAGTGAGTATTTTGCAGACCTCACTTTTTGTCACAAAGTTTTGAAAATTGAAAAAAGAAAAAAAATTTTTTTTTTCTGGTCTTTCTTCATTTTCAAAAACAAATGAGAGCTGCAAAATACTCACCATGCCTCTCAGCAAATATCTTGGGGTGTCTACTTTCCAAAATGGGGTCATTTGGGGGGGTTTTGTGCCATCTTGGCATTTTATGGCCTTCAAAACTGTGATAGGTAGTGAGGCGTGAAATCAAAAATTTATGCCCTTAGAAATCCTGAAGGCGGTGCTTGGTTTTCGGGGCCCCGTACGCGGCTAGGCTCCCAAAAAGTCCCACACATGTGGTATCCCCATACTCAGGAGAAGCAGCTGAATGTATTTTGGGGTGCAATTCCACATATGCCCATGGCCTGTGTGAGCAATATATCATTTAGTGACAACTTTTTGTAATTTTTTTTTTGTCATTATTCAATCACTTGGGACAAAAAAATAAATATTCAATGGGTTCAACATGCCTCTCAGCAATTTCCTTGGGGTGTCTACTTTCCAAAATGGGGTCATTTGGGGGGTTTTGTACTGCCCTGCCATTTTAGCACCTCAAGAAATGACATAGGCAGTCATAAACTAAAAGCTGTGTAAATTACAGAAAATGTACCCTAGTTTGTAGACGCTATAACTTTTGCGCAAACCAATAAATATACGCTTATTGACATTTTTTTTACCAAAGACATGTGGCCGAATACATTTTGGCCTAAATGTATGACTAAAATTTAGTTTATTGGATTTTTTTTATAACAAAAAGTAGAAAATATCATTTTTTTTCAAAATTTTCGGTCTTTTTCTGTTTATAGCGCAAAAAATAAAAACGGTAGAGGTGATCAAATACCATCAAAAGAAAGCTCTATTTGTGGGAAGAAAAGGACGCAAATTTCGTTTGGGTACAGCATTGCATGACCGCGCAATTAGCAGTTAAAGCAACGCAGTGCCGAATTGTAAAAAGTGCTCTGGTCAGGAAGGGGGTAAAATCTTCCGGGGCTGAAGTGGTTAAGGGGTGTGAGGGTAAATTGTAGGAACTGAGGCTTACGTTTACCATATTTCACTAATAATTTAGTGAAGTATGGTAACGGCAAAAACATTCACCTATGCAGAGGCCTGTTTAGGAAGGACATTGTGCACAATAAAAAGATGTGTCTCTTCTGAATCCTGCTCTGGTACACACCTTACATTTTTTTTGCCGTCCTTGGCCTGTTGGTTTGGGAGGGATTTTATCGGGAAAGTGGCGTTCGGAGAGTCGACTTAGAACATCTGATCGGATATTTTCTGGTGGGCCGTTCGGGAATATAAGGGCAGTGAAAACATCCACCTGGTAGCCAAGGAAGCGTTTGAGGTTTTTGGTGGAGTTACGATAAATTACATATGAATTGTATATGGCCAATTGAAAAAAATAAATTGCGACTTTTTTATACCAATGGTATGTCTGTCTTGTGGCAAGGTATGGTTCCAGCATTTGGTCATTGAAGTCGACTCCCCCCATAAACAAATTATAATCATAGATGCATTTAGGTTTTTGTATGGGGCCATTCCTTCTGGGGATTTCCACGAAGGTATCATTGTGGATTGAAGACAACATGTCGACATCTCAACTTTACTGACAAAATCTCTTTGTTTCGTAGACTTGCCGTTTCTCCTTTTCTCAATTTCTTACTGACAAGACTTTGAGGAAAGCCCTTCCGGTTCTTTTTTATGGTGCCACATGCTGGCGTCTTCTTCCGGTGAAGGTTGTGGAACAGGGGCAGAGATGTGTAGAAGTTGTCTACGTATAAATTGTATCCTTTTTCAAGTGGCGGGTATATGAGGTCCCAAACAATTTTCCCGCTTGATCCCAAGTAGTCTGGGCAATTAGGGGGTATATATGTAACCTGTGACTCGGTCACATAATTTGTATACCTTCACCCCATAGCGGGCCCTTTTACTGGGAATAAATTGTTTTATTTTAAGCCTGCCACTAAATTTACCAAGGGACTCATCCACACATATGTTTTGGTCCGGGGTAAACAGCTGGTGGAATACTTCAGAAAAATAATTTAGAAGCGGCCGAATTTTGAAAAGCCTGTCATAATTTGGGTCATTTCGGGGAGGGCACTGGGTATTGTCATTGAAAGGAAGGAACCTCATTATCATGAGGTATCTGTTTCTGGGCATTACCTTGGAGAATACTGGAAAAAAGTTGATTCGCGCTAAAACAAAAAAACTAACACGTGTATGGTTGAAAAAAGTGCAAAGGTAAACATTATGTAAACATGTAATGTAATGTGACAACGCCAAATTAGGTTGATGAATGAAAACAACCTCCCCTTAAGTAAGAGATATACAAAAATAGATTATAAAAAATTATATATAAAAGTCCATATACAAAAATTATATATAAAAGTCCATATACAAGAAGCCCCAAAAAAGTGCAGTAATGTGCAAAAAAATCTAATTGAATGAAATCCCAGGTGTGTGGGTCCACCACCATAGATGAAGTGCCTGGCCGCTTACCGGAACCCCATGACCCCCCGTTACAGAGGGTCTATCTGGGCATTGTAGTCTTGTTGCTTCGGGCAACCCAGGAATCAGGACGGAACCGAAATGGAACCTCAGAAGCTGTGGTGTGGATGGATCCACAGGGAAAGATAGAGCCCAGCCCTCAATGGAATGTTAACATCATGTGGGGAAAACAGAAGAAGGCTCCCATAGTGTAAAATCCAATGGTATTTATTTGAAAAAATATAATAAACACTCACATTTAGAAAAAACAATTCGTCCTCTGATGAAAAGACAGTCTGTGACACCGGCCGGATGATCACAGGCCACCCGTCCTACTGGAGTGACAACGACAGAGGGAGGTGACGCGATGACACCGCTCAGCCCTACGCTGCGTTTCGCAAAAATTTGCGTCTTCCAGGGGTGAAACCCCGTATGGGTATGTTGTACCCTTTAAGAGCCGCCAGGGGGCGCACACGCGCCCGCTGAATGGTGGGGGACCCGATGTATGTTGCCGGCGGGTGCGATCACTGCCGGCTACCCGCGATTGCGGGCACAAGCACCAGCACATGGATTTGTGTGTGTAAACACACAAATCCCTCTTCTGTCAGGGGAAAAGAGACATATTGTTTGTTCCTACTAAGTAGGAACAATGATATGTCTCCATCCTCAGTCAGTTCTATCCCCATACAGTTATAAACACTAACTAGGGAACACAGTTAACCCCCTACCTTCCAGTGTCATTTATACAGTAATCAGTGCATTTTTATAACACTGATCGCTGTATAATTGTCTCTGGTTTCAAAAATGTGCCAAAAGTGTCGGATCTGTCCACCGCAATGTCGCAGTATTGCTAAAAATCACAGATCACCGCTATTACTAGTAAAAAAATAATAATAAAAATGCAATAAAAATGCCATAAATCTTTCCCATAGTTTGTAGATGCTATAACTTTTGCGCAAACCAATCAATATTTATTTATTGCAATTTTTTTTACCAAAAATATGTAGAAGAATATATATTGGCCTAAACTGATGAATACATTTGTTTTTTAAAAAACATTTTTGGGGATATTTATTATAGCAAAAAGGTAAAAAAATATGTTTTTTTTCAAAATTGACGCTGTTTTTTTGTTTATAGCGCAAAAAAATAAAAAACACAGAGGTGATCAAATACCACCAAAAGAAAGCTCTATTTGTGGGGAAAAAAGGACGCAAATTTTGTTTGGGTACAGCATTGCATGACCGTGCAATTGTCAGTTAAAGCGACGCAGTGCCAAATTGTAAAAAGTGCTCTGGTCAGGAAGGGGGTAAAATCTTTCATGGCTGAAGCAGTTAAAGCAATTTGGTATCCTCATTTGTAAATTAAAAATCCAGTATACCTCCCTCCTGCACAGAAGCCAGAACACATCCCCTCCTCTTCTAGGAGTCACTACTTTCTCTACCCACTGTATTCAAATGGCTGAAAAATCACCCCATGTTGATGGGGATTGGGGACAAGAGCCTCTTCCCCTCAACCCTGAGCTGTGGTTGTGGGGGTCTCCAGGCAGGGGGGTTATCAGAATCTGGAAGCCTCCTTTAACAGGGGGGTCCCCAGATCCCAAACTCCTCCCTATGTGAATGTGTATTTTTTTGGGTCCAGCGGTGCGGCGGGCAACGTGACTGATGATGGATCTACATCGGGGAGTCTTTTTTTATTTTTAATAAAGGAATTGTCAAAAATTGTGTGTTATTATTTCTTTTTGACACTTTTTTTGTGAATGGGTAGGGGTACTATTTACCCCATACTCATTAACATGGGGGGGGGGAATCCGGGGGGCCCTTATTAAAAGGGGCTTCCATATTCCAATCAGCCCCCTGCTTGCAGAACCCACAACCCCAGTCCAGGGTTGTCAGGAAGAAGCCCTTGTCCCCATCAACATGGGGACAAGGTGCTTTGGGGTGGGGGGAAAGAGCAAAGCACCACCCCATGTTGAAGGCATGTGGCCTGGCATGGTTCGGGGGGCCACTCACTCTCACTCTTTCCCTCCCTTTCCTGGCCAGTCAGGCTGCATGCTTGGAAAAGGGTCTGGTATAGGTTTTGGGCAGGGACCCACACTGTTTTTTCTTTTACATTTTGGCATGGGGTTCCCCTTAAAACCCAAAAGGGCCTGGTATGGATTGGGGGGGGACTTCCATGTCATTTTTTTTTACATTTTTGTATTGCCGGCAATAGGGATGAGCTTCGAGTTCATGTCGAACTCATGTTCGACTCGAACATTGGCTGTTCGCAAGTTCGCCGAACAGCAAACAATTTGGGGTGTTCGCTGCAAATTCGAATGCCGCGGAACACCCTTTAAAAGTCTATGGGAGAAATCAAAAGTGCTAATTTTAAAGGCTAATATGCAAGTTATTGTCATAAAAAGTTTATGGGGACATGGATCAATGCAAAAAAAAGTTTTAAAAACGGCCGTTTTTTCAGGAGCAGTGATTTTAATAATGCTTAAAGTCAAACAATAAAAGTGTAATATCCCTTTAAATTTCGTACCTGGGGGGTGTCTATAGTATGCCCGTAAAGGGGCGCATGTTTCCTGTGTTTAGAACAGTCTGACAGCAAAATGACATTTTGAAGGAAAAAACTAATTTAAAACTACCCGCGGCTATTGCATTGCCGACAATACACATAGAAGTTCATTGATAAAAACGGCATGGGAATTCCCCAAAGGGGAACCCCGAACCATAATTTTTAAAAAAAAATGACGTGGGAGTCCCCCTAAATTCCATGCCCGGCCCTTCAGGTCTGATATGGATATTAAGTGGAACCCCGGCCAAAATTTAAAAAAAAAAATGACGTGGGGTTCCCCCTAAATTCCATACCAGATCCTTCAGGTCTGGTATGGATTTTAAGGGGAACCCCGCGCCAAAAAAAAAAAAAAAACGGCGTGAGGTCCCCCCAAAAATCCATACCAGACCATTATCCGAGCACGCAACCTGGCAGGCCGCAGGAAAAGAGGGGGGGACGAGAGTGCGGCCCCCCCTCTCCTGAACCGTACCAGGCCACATGCCCTCAACATTGGGAGGGTGCTTTGGGGTAGCCCCCCAAAACACCTTGTCCCCATGTTGATAAGGACAAGGGCCTCATCCCCACAACCCTGGCCGGTGGTTGTGGGGGTCTGCGGGTGGGGGGCTTATTGGAATCTGGAAGCCCCCTTTAACAAGGGGACCCCCAGATCCCGCCCCCCTGTGTGAAATGGTAAGGGGGTACTTACCCCTACCATTTCACTAAAAAACTGTCAAAAATGTTAAAAATGACAAGAGACAGTTTTTGACAATTCCTTTATTTAAATGCTTCTTCTTTCTTCTATCTTCCTTCATCTTCTGATTCTTCTGGTTCTTCTGGCTCTTCTGGTTCTTCCTCCGGCGTTCTCGTCCAGCATCTCCTCCGCGGCGTCTTCTATCTTCTTCTCCTTGGGCCGCTCCGCACCCATGGCATGGGGGGGAGGCTCCCGCTCTTCTCTTCTTCTCTTCTTAATTTTCTTCTCCGGGCCGCTCCGCACCCATGGCATTGGGGGGAGGCTCCCGCTCTTCTCTTCTTCTTTTCTTCTCTTCTTCTCTTCTTCTCTTCTTCATTTTCTTCTCCGGGCCGCTCCGCACCCATGCTGGCATGGAGGAAGGCTCCCGCTGTGTGACAGTGCTCCTCGTCTTACAGTTCTTAAATAACGGGGGACGGGGCCACCCGGTGACCCCGCTTCCCTCTGACGCACGGGACATGACGGGACTTCTCTGTGGCATTCCCCGTGACGTCACAGGGAAGTCCCGTCAAGTCACCGTGTGTCAGAGGGGGGCGGGGTCACCGGGTGGCCCCGCCCCCTGTTATTTAAGAACTGTCAGACGAGGAGTGCCGTCACACAGCGGGAGCCTCCCTCCATGCCACCATGGGTGCGGAGCGGCCCGGAGAAGAAAATGAAGAAGAGAAGAAGAGAAGAAAAGATGAAGAGAAGAGCGGGAGCCTCCCCCCATGCCATGGGTGCGGAGCGGCTCGAGGAGAAGAAGATAGAAGACGCCGCAGAGGAGATGCTGGAGGAGAACGCCGGAGGAAGAACCAGAAGAGCCAGAAGAACCAGAAGAACCAGATGATGAAGGAAGATAGAAGAAAGAAGAAGCATTTAAATAAAGGAATTGTCAAAAACTGTCTCTTGTAATTTTTAACATTTTTGACAGTTTTTTAGTGAAATGGTAGGGGTAAGTACCCCCTTACCATTTTACACAGGGGGGGCGGGATCTGGGGGTCCCCTTGTTAAAGGGGGCTTCCAGATTCCGATAAGCCCCCGCCTGCAGACCCCCACAACCACCGGCCAGGGTTGTGGGGATGAGGCCCTTGTCCTCATCAACATGGGGACAAGGTGTTTTGGAGGGCTACCCCAAAGCACCCTCCCAATGTTGAGGGCATGTGGCCTGGTACGGTTCAGGAGGAGGGGGGCTGCACTCTCGTCCCCCCTCTTTTCCTGCGGCCTGCCAGGTTGCGTGCTCGGATAAGGGTCTGGTATGGATTTTTGGGGGGCCCCACGCCGTTTTTAAATTTTGGCCGGGGTTCCCCTTAATATCCATACCAGACCTGAAGGGCCTGGTATGGAATTTAGGGGGACTCCCACGTCATTTTTTTTTAAATTTTGGTTCGGGGTTCCCCTTTGGGGAATTCCCATGCCGTTTTTATCAATGAACTTTTATGTGTATTGTCGGCAATGCAATAGCCGCGGGTAGTTTTAAATGAGTTTTTTCCTTCAAAATGTCATTTTGCTGTCAGACTGTTCTAAACACAGGAAACATGCGCCCCTTTACAGGCATACTATAGACACCCCCCAGGTACGAAATTTAAAGGGATATTACACTTTTATTGTTTGACTTTAAGCATTATTAAAATCACTGCTCCTGAAAAAACGACCGTTTTTAAAACTTTTTTTTGCATTGATCCATGTCCCCTGGGGCAGGACCCAGGTCCCCAAACACTTTTTATGACAATAACTTGCATATTAGCCTTTAAAATTAGCACTTTTGATTATTCATGTTCGTGTCCCATAGACTTTAACAGTGTTTGCATGTTCGAACAAACTTTTTTCCTGTTCGCATGTTCTGGTGCAAACCGAACAGGGGGGTGTTCGGCTCAACCCTAGCCGGCAATGGCTTGCAGCCGGCGAAATTCTATTTAAATGTAATTTATGTTTAATGTATATTTATATATCAGTGTCAGTTTTGCTGCAGCAGGTTCTATACATGGTATAGATGTGCCACTTTACAGGCAGACTAAGGGGACCCCCCAGGCACTATATTTAGAGGAATTTTTCATTTTTACAGTTTCACTTTAACCACTTTAGCCCCGGACCATTATGCTGCCTAAGGACCAGAGGACTTTTTCCAATTTGGCACTGTGTCGCTCTAACTGCTAATTGCGCGGTCATGCAATGCTGTACCCAAACGAAATTTGCGTCCTTTTCTACCCACAAATAGAGCTTTCTTTTGATGGTATTTGATCACCTCTGCCTTTTTATTTTTTGTGCTATAAACGGAAAAAGACAAAAAATTATATTTTCTACTTTTTGTTATAAAAAAAATCCAATAAACTCAATTTTAGTCATACATTTAGGCCAAAATGTATTCGGCCACATGTCTTTGGTAAAAAAAAGTCAATAAGCGTATATTTATTGGTTTGCGCAAAAGTTATAGCGTCTACAAACTAGGGTACATCTTCTGGAATTTACACAGCTTTCAGTTTATGACTGCCTATGTCATTTCTTGAGGTGCTAAAATGGCAGGGCAGTACAAAACCCCCCAAAATGACCCCATTTTGGAAAGTAGACACCCCAAGGAAATTGCTGAGAGGCATGTTGAACCCATTGAATATTTATTTTTTTGTCCCAAGTGATTGAATAATGACAAAAAAAAATATTTACAAAAAGTTGTCACTAAATGATATATTGCTCACACAGGCCATGGGCCTATGTGGAATTGCACCCCAAAATACATTCAGCTGCTTCTCCTGAGTATGGGGATACCACATATGTGGGACTTTTGGGGAGCCTAGTCGCGTACGGGGCCCCGAAAACCAATCACTGCCTTCAGGATTTCTAAGGGCATAAATTTTTGATTTCACTCCTCACTACCTATCACAGTTTTGAAGGCCATAAAATGCCCAGATGGCACAAACCCCCCCCCAAATGACCCCATTTTGGAAAGTAGACACCCCAAGCTATTTGCTGAGAGGCATGTTGAGTCCATGGAATATTTTATTTTTTGACACAAGTTGCGGGAAAGTGACAATTTTAATTTTTTTTGCACAAAGTTGTCACTAAATGATATATTGCTCACACAGGCCATGGGCATATGTGGAATTGCACCCCAAAATACATTTAGCTGCTTCTACTGAGTATGGGGATACCACATGTGTGGGACTTTTTGGGAGCCTAGCCGCGTACGGGGCCCCGAAAACCAATCACCGCCTTCATGATTTCTAAGGGCGTAAATTTTTGATTTCACTCCTCACTACCTATCACAGTTTTGAAGGCCATAAAATGCCAAGATAGCACAAAACCTCCCCAAATGACCCCATTTTGGAAAGTAGACACCCCAAGCTATTTGCTGAGAGGCATGTTGAGTCCATGGAATATTTTATTTTTTGACACAAGTTGCGGGAAAGTGACAATTTTTTTTTTTTGCACAAAGTTGTCACTAAATGATATATTGCTCACACAGGCCATGGGCCTATGTGGAATTGCACCCCAAAATGCATTCATCTTCTTCTCCTGAGTACGGGGATACCACATGTGTGGGACTTTTTGGGAGCCTAGCTGCGTACGGGGCCCCGAAAACCAATCACTACCTTCAGGATTTCTAAGAGCATACATTTTTTATTTCACTCCTCACTACCTATCACAGTTTTGAAGGCCATAAAATGCCCAGGTGGCACAACCCCCTCCCCAAATGACCCCATTTTGGAAAGTAGACACCCCAACCTATTTGCTGAGAGGCATGTTAAGTCCATGGAATATTTTATTTTTTGACACAAGTTGCGGGAAAGTGACAATTTTTTTTTTTTGCACAAAGTTGTCACTAAATGATATATTGCTCACACAGGCCATGGGCATATGTGGAATTGCACCCCTAAATACATTTAGCTGCTTCTACTGAGTATGGGGATACCACATGTGTGGGACTTTTTGGGAGCCTAGCCGTGTACGGGCCTCCCGAAAACCAAGCACCTCCTTCATGATTTCTAAGGGCGTACATTTTTGATTTCACTCCTCACTACCTATCACAGTTTTGAAGGCCATAAAATGCCAAGATAGCACAAACCCCCCAAATGACCCCATTTTGGAAAGTAGACACCCCAAGCTATTTGCTGAGAGGCATGTTAAGTCCATGGAATATTTTATTCTTTGACACAAGTTGCGGGAAAGTGACAATTTTTTTTTTTGCACAAAGTTGTCACTAAATTATATATTTCTCATACAGGCCATGGGCATATGTGGAATTGCACCCCAAAATACATTTATCTGCTTCTCCTGAGTATGGGGATACCACATGTGTGGGACTTTTTGGGAGCCTAGCCGCATACGGGGCCCCAAAAACCAAGCACCGCCTTCAGGATTTCTAAGGGCGTAAAGTTGTGATTTCACTCCTCACTACCTATCACAGTTTTGAAGGCCATAAAATGCCCAGATGGCACAAAACCCCCCCAAATGACCCCATTTTGGAAAGTAGACACCCCAAGCTATTTGCTGAGAGGCATGTTGAGTCTTGAAATATTTTATATTTTGACACAAGTTGCGGGAAAGTGACAATTTTTTTTTTTTTGCACAAAGTTGTCACTAAATGATATATTGCTCAAACATGCCATGGGCATATGTGGAATTACACCCCAAAATTTATTCTGCTGCTTCTCCTGAGTACAGGGATACCACATGTGTGGGACTTTTTGGGAGCCTAGCTTCATACGGGGCCCCGAAATCCAATCACCGCATTTCAGTCCTCACTACCTATCACAGTTTCGAAGGCCATAAAATGCCAAGATAGCACAAAACCCCCCCAAATGACCCCATTTTGGAAAGTAGACACCCCAAGCTAATTGCTGAGAGGCATGGTGAGTATTTTGTAGCTCTCATTTGTTTTTGAAAATGAAGAAAGACAAGAAAAATGTATTTTTTTTTCTTTTTTCAATTTTCAAAAGTTTGTGACAAAAAGTGAGGTCTGCAAAATACTCACTATACCTCTCAGCAAATAGCTTGAGGTGTCTACTTTCCAAAATGGGGTCATTTGGGGGGGGGTTGTGCCATCTGGGCATTCCATGGCCTCCGAAACTGTGATAGGCAGTGAAGAGGGAGATCAAAAATTTACGCCCTTAGAAAGCCTGAAGGCGGTGCTTGGTTTTCAGGGTCCCGTACGCGGCTAGGCTCCCAAAAAGTCTCACACATATAGTATCCCCGTACTCAGGAGAGGCAACAGAATTTATTTTGGGGTGTAATTTCTCGACATGCCTCTCAGCAAATAGCTTGGGGTGTCTACTTTCCAAAATGGGGTCATTTGGGGGGGTTTGAACTGTCCTGGCATTTTATGCACAACATTTAGAAGCTTATGTCACACATCACGCACTCTTCTAACCACTTGAAGAGAAAGCCCTTTCTGACACTTTTTGTTTACATGAAAAAATTTTTTTTTTTTGCAAGAAAATTACTTTGAACCCCCAAACATTATATATTTTTTTAAAACAACTGCCCTACAGATTAAAATGGTGGGTGTTTCATTTTTTTTTCACACAGTAATTGCGCAGCGATTTTTCAAACGCATTTTTTGGGGAAAAAACACACTTTTTAAAATTTTAATGTACTAAAACACACTACCGTATATTGCCCAAATGTTTGATGAAATAAAAAATATGATCTTAGGCCGAGTACATGGATACCAAACATGACATGCTTTAAAATTGCGCACAAACGTGCAGTGGCGACAAACTAAATACATATTTAAAAGCCTTTAAAAGCCTTTACAGGTTACCACTTTAGTTTTACAGAGGAGGTTTACTGCTAAAATTACTGCCCTCGATCTGACCTTCGCGGTGATACCTTACATGCATGGTGCAATTGCTGTTTACATTTGACGCCAGACCGACGCTTGCGTTCGCCTTTGCGCGAGAGCAGGGGGGGACAGGGGTGCTTTTTTTTTTTTTTTCTTTATTATTTTTTTGATTTTTTATCTTATTTTTAACCTGTTCCTTTCATTTTTATGTTTTTTAATCATTTTTATTGTTATCTCAGGGAATGTAAATATCCCCTATGATAGCAATAGGTAGTGACAGGTACTTTTTTTAAAAAAAATTGGGTTCTATTAGACCCTAGATCTCTCCTCTGCCCTCAAAGCATCTGACCACACCAAGATCGGTGTGATAAAATGCTTTCCCAATTTCCCAATGGCGCTGTTTACATACGGCGAAATCTAAGTCATGAATTGCTCGTAGCTTCCGGTTTCTTAGGCCATAGAGATGTTTGGAGCCATTCTGGTCTGCTCTATGGTCAGCTGGCTGAATCACCGGCTGCATTTTCAGGTTCCCTGTTGGAACAGGAGAGCCAGAGAAAAACATGGAAGACGGTGGGGGGGGCATTCCCTCCCACTGCTTGTAAAAGCAGTCTAGAGGCTAATTAGCCGCTAGGATTGCGTTTACATGAAAGCCGACCGCTGGCTAAAAAGAATGATACCAAGATGATACCTAAACCTGCAGGCATAATTCTGGTATAACCACTCAAAGTCCAGCAACATACCAGTACGTTGCTGGTACTTGTTGGGCATATATTGTAAACTTTTTTTTCATGCAGCCTGTGGGCTGAACTAAAAAAAGATATTGATCGGTGGGTATGCCCACCATTAGAATACCTCTCTTCATCCACCCACTTCTAATGATGGGCATACATGCACCATTTATATATGCCGAAGCATGGGGGCATCCTCCCGCAAAAGGCAGGAGCAAATCGCTCCTCCACCCACTGCTGCCCCCACGCTTCGGCATATATGCTGAAGTATGTAACTGTGGTGGTGAAATCACCTCCGACAGCGCTGGAGTCACGGCTTTATATATCGTGGGAGCAAACGCTGTTGCTGTCAAGATAAATAAATCCGCGCTGCAACTGAATGGCGTACCTGCTAAGCAAATGATGGTTAACAATAAAACAAAGTAACATTGCAGTATAACAGTAAGACTTACCATAGCTGCAAAGCAAATACAAAAAAAAAACATAGTAAGAAATAAAACATTTAATGCAACCTGTGCCTAAAATATATATATGCCGAAGCATGGGGGCATCCTCCCACAAAAGGCTGGAGCAAATCGCTCCTCCACCCACTGCTGCCCCCACGCTTCAGCATATATGCTGAAGTATGTAACTGTGGTGGTGAAATCACCTCCGTCAGTGCTGGAGTCACGGCTTTATGTATCGTGGGAGCAAACGCTGTTGCTGTCAAGATAAATAAATCCGCTCTGCAGCTGAATGGCGTACCTGAAAACAATAAAATGGTTACCAACAAAACACAGTAAACAGTAAAGTATAAAAAAATTGCATATCTGAAAAGCAAACATGGTAAAACATAATAACAATAAAACATTGCAGAATAGAATACAGCAAAAAAAGAGCAGAACAATAGAGAGAGAGAGAACAATAAAACAACAACTATTTTTGTTTTTTTTTATTTTACATTTTTTTTGTGTTTTTATTTTTTTTATTTTTTATTTTTTTACACTTTTTTTCAGTAACTTTTAACTTTTGTAACTGGTACCAGGTTTGGGTCTCTCAAAATGCAATGGCATCTTGGGAGACCCTGTGAAAGTGTGTCCTAGTCTGTGCAGTGCTCTACCCTACGCTAATACTCAACTAGTGAATGGTAGCGTTCAAAACATTCACCCATGCAAAGACCAGTATTGCCAGAACAGGAGGGACAATAACACCGGGTGTCATGCCTAAATCCGCGCTTGCTGCAGACAGGACATCTTTTTTGGGGTTTTTTTTTGGGTAGGGGTACTCGGGAGGGCAAAAGGAAAATGCCTCTCATGCAGCCGGCTTACTGCCTTTGGTTGGGGATGGTGAGGTGGAGCACTGTCTGGATACAGAAGGGCTCTGACGATCTCTTCCTGGAATTTAAGGAAGGATCCAGTCTGTCCTGAAGCTCTGTATAGCACATAAGCATTCAGCAAAGCCAATTGAAATAAATAAACAGACACTTTTTTGTGCGCCTTACGGACATCTAGGTATGGCGCCAACAACTGGTCGTTGAGGTCCACCCCTCCCATATTTTGGCTATATTCGTGGACACAGAGGGGTTTCTCCACAACACCAGTAGTAGTAATTTGGGTCGTCGTGTCTGCATGAAGGGAGGTGAGAACGAAAACATTCTTCTTATCCCTTCACTTCATAGCGAGCAAGTTATTACACTTCAAGCAGGCTCTCTCCCCCAGCCTAAGACGGGAATCTACAAGCCGCTGGGGAAAGCCCCAGCGATTAGGTCGCACGGTGCCACATGCTCCAATCTGCTGAACAAACAAGTGACTAAAAAGTGGCATAATAATTGTCCACGTACAAGTGGTACCCCTTTCCGAATAAGGGTGACACCAAGTCCCACACTATCTTGCCAGCGCTTCCTATGTAATCAGGTCAGTTTGTCGGCTCTACGTGACTATCTTTGCCCTCGTAAACCATAAAACTACATGTATAGCCTGTGGCCCTGTCACAGAGCTTATACATCTTGACCCCGTATCTGGCACGCTTGCTGGGAAGGTACTGTTTGAATAACAAGCGGCCAGAAAATGTAATCAGGGACTCATCAACGCAGACAACTTGATGGGGAGTAAACAAGTCTGCAAAACGTTGGTTGAAGTGGTTTACGAGGGGCTGAATTTTGTAGAGCCGATCGTATCCAGAGTCTCCACGAGGACGACAGAGTTCATTGTCATTGAAGTGCATGAACTGCAAAATCTGCTCGTATCGTGCCCTGGCCATGGAAGCAGAGAACACGGGCATATGGTAAACTGGGTCAGTGGACCAATATGACCGCAACTTACCCTTTTTATTTATGCCCATGTTGAGGAAAAGGCCCAGAAAGATCTTAAATTCAGAGACCGTAATTGGTCTCCAATCTCTGGCAAGTGAGGACTGGGGATTACCGGCGATGTGTTGACCAGCGTATAAATTGCTTTGGTCCACAATAGATCTATAGAGATCTTCGGTGAAAAACAGCGAATAAAAATCCAGTGGCGTACAATCAACTGTTTCCACCTGAATTCCGGGTTGGCCAGTGAATGGGGGAAGTACGGGTGCTGCAGAAGTGGTGGGTTCCCAATTCGGATTGGCGAATGCAGCAGGAAGGGCACTATGGGCATGACGGGCCTGTCTTTGTCTTCTTGGTGGAAGCGGGACACTACTTGTGCTTGCCACCTCGCCAGCTTGAACTGCACTTATGGGACTCGCCACGTCACCACGTGATACTGCAGTGCTGGATGTAAGACCAGGGTGTACTAGGCCGCTGGTGCTTGCCAGTTCACCAGAAGGAATAGCGGCACTAGTACTTCTCTGCTCCATACGAGAGCCCTGCGGTTCTTGCACTTCAAGGACAGAAGAAGAAGATTGGGGTCTGGTACGCCTGACCTTGGCAGGGACCACAACTCCGTCATCAGAGCTATCTGTCATGGAGCCGCTGTCCTCTACAGGATTGTATTCTGAGCCTGAATCTGACAGATGAGTGACTTCCTCTTCACTATCTGTCATGCTCAGAAACGTGTAGGCCTCTTCACTAGTGTACCTTCAATTTGCCATTTTGGGCTCTAAATTTAGGGGTACACTAGTGATACTCACAGGCAAAAAAGCTCCTGACTGTCAGCGACTGTATCAAAACTCTACCAAAAAACTGTTAGCGATCGCAGGGATCAGGCCTGACTCTGCGAACGCTGCAGTTATGTGTGCTTAGTGTTTTGTAAGTGTCAGTGATCGATCGATACTGCACTTGGGTGGGCTGGGCAGGGCTGGGCCGAGGGGCAAAACGCAGGTGCTAGCAGGTATCTGGGCTGATCCCGCTAAAACTGTGCTTATGGAAACCCTAAACTGCTGGGGACGCTAGTATAGATCTGATCGGATCAGATATCGATCCGCTCAGATACTATAGCACTAAGGGAGGTGTATGCTGCGTGCCTGGGTGTTAGCGGTACTGGCGCTAACCTGACGCTGCCTGGGGCGACGCAGACCTTATCTGACCCTAAAAACTTAACTTATATCACCGCCGGGCAATTAGGGGGTTAAACCTTTATAAGGTAATAAACGGCGGGTGCCCTAATACTATAAAATACAAACTAACTAACCAGCGTCACCCGTAACACTTATACGGTGATCGCTGGTGAAAGGGTTAACTAGGGGGCAATCAGGGGGTTAAAACCTTTATTAGGTAGTATATGGGGGTCCCTGTCGCTATAAAACACTGACAGCGAACCTATATACTTACCTCCCTAACTCCACTGGCGACGGGGGGTGATCAAGGGGTTAACCTTTATTAGGGGGGGTTAGGGGGGTACCCTGGACCTAAAGGGGGCTAACCTAACTGCCCTAACACTTATAACTGTCACAAACTGACACCAATGCAAAAAAAAAACTGCAATTTGTGTCAGTGTGACAGGGGGTACGGGGGGTGATCGGGGGGTGATATGGGGGGTGAAAAGTGTGCCTGGCGTGTTTTACTGGAAGTGTAGTGTTGGTGCACTTACTTGGATGTCTTCTCTCCTCGGCGCCGGATCGAAAAGACCGGCTCGAGGAGGGATGACATCACTTCCTCTCCCTCTGTTTACATTACAGAGGGAAAGGAAGCATTTTCATTCACTGGGAGCGATCGGGAGGGGGGTGTCCACGAATGGATGGCCTCCCCCTCACCTCTCATCGCCCAGGAAGAAATGGCGACCCACCCGCGGAAGGCAGATCACGTATATGTACGTGATTCTGCCTGTCCGTGCCACCTTGCCGACGTAAATCGGCATGAGGCGGTCGTCAAGTGGTTAAGCATCATTAAAATCTCTGTTCCTGTAAAAATTATCTTTTTTTAAAAAAAATTTTTGCATATAAGCCTTCAAAATGGGGACTTTTACTTGTGAGAAATTCATAACATTATAACGTTATTCTATATTGTCATTTGAATTACTCAATAAAATATATATTTAAAAAAAATGGGGACTTTTGATTTTTCAAGTTCGGGTCTCATAGACTTTAATAGGGTTCAAAGTTTTTCCATGTTCAGGAGATCTGGTCTTTGGGTCTAGTGATTGGCCAATGAGGCCAATGAGGCCAGAGCATTGCATCATGGGAAAGGAAATGCATGCTCTGCCATATACCAAAAAACATGATATTTTGTGAGAAGTCCAATAAAGAGAAGAGAAAGGGCTTTAAAAGTGAGAATAATTAGGTAAGGTGTACTAGCTTAAGACACTTTTGGTAAAAAAAATTAAACGACAAATGCTAAATACTATATATATTTTTTTTAATACTCTTTATTTTATTTCAAAAAGATATATATTTTACAACATCTATATGTATTCCAAAAATTTCAAACAAACTTCTTTCACATTGTCAACATCTATTTTTAATGGGGGCTCTACCCCCCCCCCCCCCCCCCCCGTCTCCCATCTTTTTTTTTTTCTTGTCTTAATGGCATCAATGCAGATTTCTGCCAATTTATCTTCATGCCAGAAAACTCTCCAAATGTCTCTATTATCTTCATGGCTTCATTTAATGTATTCTGAGCATCCGACATATATAATACGATGTCATCTGCATACAATCCAATACACTCATTTTTTTCCCCTAGAGCAATTCCCTTGCATTTCTTTGACTGCCTGAACCTTAACGATAAGGCTTCTATCGCTTCTGCAAACAGTTGTGGAGATAGGGGACATCCTTGTCTAGTCCCTCTATACAGCTTTACATGGGGTGATAGCATACCATTCACAGGCTAATTTGACCATGGCTGTTTATATAATATACCCACCCATTTTATAAATCTTTCTCCAAATCCAAATCTTTCATTGTCACTCTTTGAAACGGCCACTCTATAGAGTCAAATGCTCTAGCTGTATCTAAGGATGCCAGTGCAGACGTATTTGGAATATGCTCTTTTAACTGTGCTACTATTTGCATTCTTCTTATATTGTTTATGTTGCTTTCCCTGGAATAAATCCTGTTTGATCAATATGGATAATAGAGGTAATAACCATATTTAACCTTTTTGCAAGAATTTTGGCTAGGATCTTATAATCTATATTTAATAGCGAGATTGGTCTATAAGAGGCACACTCACTCTTTATCCAGTTTTGGTATTAATACTACTGTAGTCTTGTACATAGAGATTGGTAATACTAGTACAATAATATCTATATATCTTAAAAATACCTCTAAGGGTATACCATCTGGACCGGGTGATTTCCCGGTTGCCATCTATGAGATCCCTCACTTCCTCCTCATCAATCTCTTCTTCCAACATTAAGGTCTGCTCTTCCATAAGTTCAGGAAACTCCAACTCATTGAGATATTTCTCAATATCTTCCTCTGCACACATCAAGGTTGATGTATACATTGTAACGTAGTATTCATAAAATCTTTCTATTATTTCCTCTACCATATAAACCTCTTCTCCACTGCTACTTTTTATTTTTGAGATTACTGAGGAGGGAGTCCGCTGTTTCATTAGAAGTGCTAATAACTTACTTACATACTGACGAGTAAGGTTTTCCCATTTTTGCTGATTAGAATTTGAATTGTTAATTATAAATTCTGCTTCTGCTCCTTCACATGCCCGCTCTAGCTCTTCCTCTTGTTGCCTATTATTCTGTTCCAGGGCTCCCCTTAAGTATGCCTTAAAAGTGTCCCATAAATTCCCATCCATCTGTATATCTCTATGGGACTCAAGGAACAACTCCAGTTGTTCTGGTATACGATCATTAGTTCCTATCTGCAACAACCAGTAGGGGTGCACTCTCCATCCTAAGTGTTTTCCCATAGGGCTTTTTAACAGCTTACATACCATAGGTGAGTGGTCCGATGCTCCCCTGGGGAGATAAACTACTAAGTCTACTAATGATATTATTTTCTCATTCCCCAATATTAATTCAATCCTGGACATACATCCCTTTCCTGATATCAAGCATGAATAAGCCCTAGTTTGAGGGTTCTTGATTCTCCATATATCCACCCATCCAACCTCCTCGACAAACTTCCCAAATTTACTCTTTCCACCCACTTGATCCCTAGGGAGCATTCCATGTTTATCCATAACTGGATTCATTAACGTATTAAAATCCCCTATACATATAACATATGCCTCTGGATATTGTGCCATAAATATCACTGCTTCTTTTAATACCTTCATATTAGCCGGAGGGGGATTATACAGTCCTATAATCACAAATGGTAGTGTATACAGTCTAGCATATACAAATATATATCTCCCCTCTGGGTCTCTTTTTACTCGCATACATTCCCAGGATACTGTCTGGTGTACCATTAAGGTAACTCCCCTCGAATAAGTTGTATGGTACGCATGGTCTAACCACTGAACCCATCTTTTTTTTCACTGATGGGAATGCTCTTTTATCACATGCGTATCCTGTAAGTGTATTATTTTAGCCTGGGCCTTACGTATAACATCAAATACTTGAGTCCGTTTCACTGCTGTCCTTAGGCATCTTACGTTCCATGTCAATATTGCACACTGCTCAGCCATATCTGGCCTTTCCTATGCTTAATCTATTCTTTAATTCTCTCGCCAATAAGTGCCCCTTCCTCCTACCTCTAGGGACTAGTTTTCCTAGTGATACTAAGCAGCAGTCCTTATATTTGGTATATTATCAGGTTTTAATTGTATACACTTCATTCTTACCATCCATCCTACTTCACTCAGACACCAACAATTTAAAATTATTGTCGGGGCATTGCCACCATACAGCACTATCTTGTATGGAAGCAATACGTAGTGTTCTCAGCCTATCTGGCTCTGAGAGACCCACAAAACATTTCTCAGCTAACTTTACATATCTTTCAATATACTCCTCTTATATTTCTCAAGGGTAAGGGGAGGCACACAGCAAAAAAATAAATTAATTAATTAAAAATAAATAAATAATAACTATAATAATCATTTATAATATCCTATACCATGTTATATAATGTAGAGGAGTTTGGGCAAGTCTATATCCATATACTCTCAATGTGTTTATCTACTTCCCATGTGATACCCTTTATGAATGCATATTCTATACTCGCTGTGTATAACTCATATATTATCAAATCATATGCATATCCAAAGCCACAAAGAAAAAAAAGCACTTCCGTGTAGTCGATGTAAAATGCATGTGCATGTTTAGTCACCTAAAAAAGAAAAAAAAAAGAAAAAAACACTTCTGTGTAGTCACCATAAAATGCATGTGCATGTGTAGTCACCCAAAAAAGAGAGAAAAAAAAAATTAAAAAAAAGACTTCCGTCTACTCCGTCTACCTTAAAATGCATGTACACGTGTAGTCACCTTAAAAAAAAAAAAGGAGGGGCACTGTCCACCAGTATACACGAAAACTGACCACCAGTATACAGGGGACTCACCCATCAGTATACAGGGACATTTACCACCAGTGTATAGGAGAACTGACCACCAGTATGCAGGGGGACTGATTACCATTTTATAGGGGGACTTAGGCCCCTTTCACACTGGGGCGGGAGGTGCATCAGCGGTAAAGCGACGCTATTTTTAGCGGCGCTTTACCGTCGTTTTAGCAGCGGTATTCGCCCCCCGCTAGCGGCCGAGAAAGGGATAAAAACCACCGCAAAGCGCCTCTGCAGAGGCGCTTTCCCAGCGGTATAGCCTTGGTGCCCTATTGATTTCAATGGCCAGGGGCAGTATACACACCACTCCTTCACCGCTCCAAAGATGCTGCTAGCAGGACTTTTTTTCCCATCCTGCTAGCGCACCGCTCCAGTGTGAAAGCCCTCGAATGGGGAAGTTCCACAATAAAGTCTATTCTCCAGGGTCTATTTGGGACAGGTAATGTTTTCAACTTACCCCAACCCCTGGATTTGCTGTTCTTGTTGTAGATGCTAGTAGTACAGGATTCCACATACCTCTTACAGTCCTTCTCCATCCTAGGCCACCAGAATGTCCGCTGCACCAGTTCAGAAGTCTTACTAATGCTAAAGGCCCTGCTAGCTCATGACACAGCCCAAAGGTGGAAATTCAGAGATCCTCTGGTACAAAGACCTTGTCTTTGTACCAAAGCAGTCCGTCTTTTGCCTGTAAAGTCATTCCGGATGGCGGGGAGCTCCCCACTGAAGCTTGTTTAATCTGGGCCATCAAGTCCCCTTGTAGTAGGAGGAAGTTCCTAGAAGACAGAATGGTATCTGGAGGTGAAGTTTCTTCAGACTCACTAAACATGCATGACATTGCATCAGGTTTTGTGTTCTTAGACCCAGGCCTGTACGTTATATGAAAGGTGAATCTGGAAAAGAATAGCGCCCACCTGGCTGGTTTCAACCTCTTTGCTGTCCTTAAATATTCTAGATTCTTATGATCTATATAGATCAAGATTGGATGTGCTGCCACTTCTAGTAAGTACCTCCATTCTTCCAGAGCAGCTTTGATTGCTAAAAGTTCACGGTCCCCGACATCATAGTTCTTCTCCGCAGTTGATAGTTTGCGGGAGAAAAAGGCGACTGGGTGCAACAGAGCCTTAGACCCCTGTCTTTGGGAAAGTATTGCTCCAACCGCTGTTTCTGATGAGTCTACTTCTAGGACATATGGCACGGCTGAATCAGGATGTTTCAGAACAGACGCGGAGGTGAACAGCTTTTTTAGAGTCTCAAAGACAGTCTGAGCTTCCGGGAACCAACTGAATATAGTGCCTTTTTTGGTCAACTGTGTGATGGGAGAGATGATTACTGAGAATCCCCTGATGGATTTTCAGTAAAAATTTGTGAATCCCACAAAGCGCTGGATACCTTTTTTATCACTGGGATCTGGCCAATCCAAGGTGGCAGTGACCTATTGGGGATCCATCTTGATACCTTTAGTAGATATGATCAGGCCCAGAAATTGGATGCTTTGGCATTCAAACTCGCACTTTTTGGGTTTGGCATTAGGTCCATGCTGTCGGAGGCAGGCCAATACACTCTTAACATCTCTGCAGTGGTTATCTAGAGAAGGAGAGAAGATTAGTATGTCATTAAGGTATACTACGACAAAAAGATCCAGGAAATTGTGGAAGACATTGTTAATAATATGCTGGAATGTAACGGGGGGCATTGCAAAGTCTGAAAGGCATCAAAAGATATTCAAAATGCCCAAACCGCGTGCAGAAATCTATCTTCCATTCATTCCCCTTTTGTATACGGACCAGGTTATAGGCACCTCGGAGGTCCAATTTTGTGAAAATGGTGGCAGCACCGAGCCTCTGGAATAATTCAGGCACTAGTGGAAGGGGATAGTGGTTTTTAACTGTAAGTTTAAGTTCACGATAATCCACACAAGGCTGTAACGAGTGGTCCTTTTTTTCCACGAAGAAGATTCCGGCTCTGGCCGGGGATGTGGATGGACAGATGAAACCCTTTTTCAAGTTATCATCAATACAGTCCTTTAAAGCGACAAGCTGAAATTCGGTTGGTCAAAGGAAAGATTCTTCCAAAAGGGACTTCAACCCCGGGGAGAAGTTTGATTGGACAATCGTATGGCCGATGGTGAGGAAGGGTTTCTGCCCCTTTTTTGCTGAACACATCCAGGAAGTCATGATATACTACTGGTACAGATTGACAGGTTTCAGGATCTGTGTCGAGGCACAGCAGGGAAGGTTGGTCACAAGGGGCTTCTTGCAAGTAGTGTTGGAAGCAGTAGGCGGAATGAAACTTGATTTCCTCTGTGGCCTGGTTGATATGCGGGTTGTGAGCTTTTAACCATGGCATGCCAAGGTTGACCGGGAACAGGGGTGAAGCAATGGCATCCAGGCGTAGCAGTTCTTGATGGTTCTTGGTAATGGTGGCAGATAGTGGAACTGTTTCTTGGGTGACTAATCCGGATTTAATTGCGAAACCATCTGCCAGGTTTACGGAAAGAGATTGTAATGGAATAGGGTGTTTCACAGCAAAGGATAAGTCCATGAAACAGCTGCAGGCTCTGGAATCAATTATAGCAGGAACCTGGGTGGTTCTTCCTGGAAGCTGCAACAGAACGGGAAGAGCAAGGTGAGCAGAATTGCTGGGCAAAGTTGGAGTTTAAGTAGAAGTAACTGAGGGACAATTATAAAGTTTATCTGGACAAGACCTCACGTAGTGTCCTGGTTCTCCACAGTATAGGCAAAGATTCTGCTGGCGTTGACGTTGGCATTCTTCTGTGGAGAGTGAGGAGAGAAGTAGGCCAAGCTGCATTGGATCGGGTGCATCAGGGGTGGACGCTGCAAAAGATGGTGGTGCAGAATTGAAGGAGCTGGGCACTCATGGTAGTATCCACACTGGATGTGACTGGCCTGTGGTTCTTTCTGACCTTCGTTCTCTCAAACAACGATCAATCTGAATGGATAAGTTAATGAGGGCCTCCAGGGTAGAGGGGACCCCTATCCGGGCTAGTTCATCTTTGAGAGGTTCAGAAAGGCCCATACAGAACTGGTAGCGCAGAGCAGCATCGTTCCAGTTAGTGTCGGAACTCCAGCGCCTGAATTCTGAAACTAATCTTCAACTGCTCTGTGACCCTGCTGAAGTGTATGTAGAGCTGCTTCTGCGGTGGCAGTTTGCTGAGTGTCCACATACAACTGAGCCATGTCCTCAAAGAAAGAGGCTAAGTCCATTAAAGATGCAGCCTTTTGTTCTAATAGACGGTGAGCCCAGGATTGCGGCTCTCCCTGCAGAAGGGAAATGACAAAGCCAACCTTGGTTGCTTCCAGGGAGAAGGCGCGTGGCTGCAGTGCAAAGTAAAGTTCACTCGCATTGCAAAAGACCCTGAATTTACTGCATTCTCCAAGAAATCTTTCTGGGGCTGGGACTCGGGGTTCAGGAGGTAGCATAACAACTGCAGGAGCAGAAGAGATTTCTGGTGCGGTGGAGGATGCTTGTGTAGATCTCTGGGCAGCAGCTGGGGAAGATAAGGCCTGCATACGTCCTTCCAGCTGGGTATAGCATTCTCATAAGTCTTTTAACAGCCTGCGTAAGGCCTGCTAGATCCTGGCAAAGTTCCTCCATAGGAGGGGGTCCTTGCACAGGCTCAGATATGGCTGTCTGCTACTGTCACGTACCTGACGGTAGACCCTGATATGCAGAGGACAGCCTCTCTTTCACCTCTGAATTGAGGCCCTGGTAGAGCAGACATGAAGCACAGGAGTGCAGAGTCACAGTCACAGTTCTTTAGCAGTATCGCTGGCAGCAGAGCTGGGCTGGAACGCCTAGCAGAGTCATGGAGGAATACAGACACAGCGGAAGACCAGGAGCAGCTGGTAAGCTGGAAGCTTGGAACAGACTGACACTGAAACAACACAGGCTGGGAAGCAGAGATGCTACAGGTAGGATGGTAGCCTTCAGAGGACTGGAGAGAAGGTAGGTACAGGCAGGCTGGGTCATACACTGGTGAGTAAGTCAGAAACTAATGCAGAGGCTGGAGCAGAGTCAAGGTACAGGCCAGATTGGTAACAGGTTGGCAGCAAGGTAGCAGAAGGAGGAGGCAGGTGTGGAGTCAGAGACAAGCCGGGGTCGGGCAGACAGCAGGGAACGTCAGGAACAAACTGGGTCAAACAACTGGAACAGGTATCAGGTAATGGAAACAGGAACACACGGGACGCTGTAGAGCAGACAGCATTGAATCTGGGTGCTGACCTAGTTTAAATAGTCCATTTGATGCCATGAACTGTCACAAGGTGTGCACGTGTACGTGCACGCACGTGCACCCGCGGCATTCTCCTTACAGGAATTGAAGGCTCAGGATGTCTTCTGTGACTACCATCTTGGTTGCTGGCATGCACTTCCTTACACTCATTCTACCTGAAGTACTTAAGCAACATACCTCTTCAGTCTACTAGGAGAATGGAATTGTGGGGCCTGTTGATGGAAGCTTGTAAGTAATTGTGACTGACTTAGATTTAGAAAACAAGGGTGTTCTTCCTATGGAGATCATGGCTCTTGCCTGTCCTGATGCAGGTGATTCAAGCACAGTTCCAGTGATACTGGAGACTAACTGTATAGCAGTACATATTGACTTCCAGAAGTTTCTTGAAGGAAGTCAGACTGTTCCTTCTGATTAGGAATGAGCCGAACACCCCCCTGTTCGGTTTGCACCAGAACATGCGAACAGGAAAAAAGTTCGCTCGCACACGTGAACACCGTTAAAGTCTATGGGACACGAACATGAACAATCAAAAGTGCTAATTTTAAAGGCTAATATGCAAGTTATTGTCATTAAAAGTGTTTGGGGACCCGGGTCCTGCCCCAGGGGACATGGATCAATGCAAAAAAAAGTTTTAAAAACTGACGTTTTTTCAGGAGCAGTGATTTTAATAATGCTTAAAGTCAAACAATAAAAGTGTAATATCCCTTTAAATTTCGTACCTGGGGGGTGTCTATAGTATGCCTGTAAAGGGGCGCATGTTTCCTGTGTTTAGAACAGTCTGACAGCAAAATGACATTTCGAAGGAAAAAACATTTAAAACTACCCGCGGCTATTGCATTGCCGACAATACACATAGAAGTTCATTGATAAAAACGGCATGGGAATTCCCCACAGGGAAACCCCGAACCAAAATTTAAAAAAAAAAATGACGTGGGAGTCCCCCTAAATCCATACAAGGCCCTTTAGGTCTGGTATGGATATTAAGGGGAACCCCGGCCAAAATTTAAAAAAAAAATGACGTGGGGTTCCCCCTAAATTTCATACCAGACCCTTCAGGTCTGGTATGGATTTTAAGGGGAACCCCGCGCCAAAAAAAAAAAAAAAACGGCGTGGGGTTCCCCCAAAAATCCATACCAGACCCTTATCCGAGCACGCAACCTGATAGGCCGCAGGAAAAGAGGGGGGGACGAGAGTGCGCCCCCCCCTCTATATATATATATTTAACAATAAAGCGTGAATAATCAGTATGCTAATTCTCATTAATACTATGCAATATACAGTATACTATACAGTATACAAATATTGATCTCCCTATATAAACACACACACATAGACAGCCCAATACAAATAAATAAACTGAAAATATTGAATATGTACTTATGCACTAAGAAGAATAATCAATACGAGTAAAATGATTACACCTAACAATTGTAAATGCCAAATTGTAAACAGTATCCTGGATTGCGTTGCATACAATTGTTAGTTGGTAATCTTTTTATATTCATACAAAAAATGAATGCAGCATAAACAAAACAACAATCTCAGTCCCAAGTACTATGTTCAATTGAAATTCAAACTGTCTTTCTAGCATCTTGCTTTATGAGCAGCAATCAATTGTGCTAAAGACTTAATCCCCATGCTTGTTGATACAGTTGCATAGACAGTCTTTAGCATGCAGAATGTAGCTTTTCATCATTAGGATCATTAATTCAGATGTCCATTGAGGCTTTAATCAATGACAAGGCAGCTTTAAATCTGCTGTGCTTGGTAATAAATGTAATGGAAAATGACTAATATCATTTGTGGATAGTATAATTACTAATTAGTAAGAAATTAGTTACACATACATGTTTGCTTTATAGGCACAGAGGATAACAAAATTAGTAGAAACATTAAATTCTATATGCCCAAATGGATTAACTCTTCCACAATGATTTGGATTGACAAGTTTTAACAGCTAATAGAGCATCTAAGAGAGCATAGTTGTTGTTATATGGGTGTATTTTTCAAAGATTCACTGGTGAAGCACTGATGCTAAAACAGACAGTGCAGGACACATTTGGATATCGGAACCTGAACATTTTCAACGAAAGCAGCAGCTATTAGCCAAGAGACACTTTGTATTAATAGTAAATACTGTCCCTTGCTGCATAGCACAGCTGCTGGCTTAAAATTAGAAGGATTTTGTGATCACCATGTCAGCTTTGACATACAGTAGTGATCTCTTGCAGGCTGGAGGCTCCATTAACACAGATGAATGCTGTCACTTTCTGGCTAAATTTAGCCTGAGCATCTAGAAATCAATTAATAAAGGTCACAAATGGGTTAATAAAGGACCACAATTTTATTTAGTAGCAGAGGTGGTAAGGTATTTTGAGTCAGAAACCTCCTCCTCCTGTGATGCAATTTATCCAGCAAGAAAGCATTATACAATCCTTAGGTGAACTAGTAAGGGGTCCAATGGACCACTTTACTAGTTCACAGTTAGGGATCAGGTTTGGATTCAAGTATAACATAAGTTCAGCCTGAACTTATTGAATCAATAGCAAACACATTACCAAAAATGCACTTCCTGGCCTCAGAATTGTGGTCAAGTGGCTTAGCAAGGCCAATCATAGGTGTTTTTTTTATGTGCCATCCCCCTTCCTATACACCGACCTTCGCCATTATAACCGCCCCCCAATAACCATGCACAACAGATTTTCTCCCCTTCGCGATACATATAATGGTGACCATCAAGCTTATATGGAAGACGAATATGACTGATGCCCATATGGCCATAATCAATATGACCACAATATTTATGGAAAACAGGATTTTCATCAGGACACCCAAGGGAGAAAAAGGGTTTCGGAACAAAGAGAGGCTCCAGGGGAGGGGGGGGGGGGGAAGAGAAAAAAAGAAAAAGAACGTAATAGGCAAAGGAGTATTTCATCTTATCACAAAGGAATTAACCACTGAAGAACTAATGATTTTGGACAAGGGCCTAAAATTCGCCCCTCCAAAAAAATTTGATAAATTCAACACATTTATAGACATTCACAAATTCAATAACATTCAATGTTATCTCATTTCCAATACTTCTAATTATTCCCAATGAGCTGCCACCTCAGGGATGGTACACTCGGGGCTGTCCAACCCTTCGTTGTTCAGCCTGCCCGTCCTCGTGCCTCCAGCTGTGACTATTTTTAGAGATTTTGTCCTCAATGATTTAGCGAAATTATCCCAAATAATAAATTATCTCAAATAATAAATCCCAAATAAAATCTGTAGTCATTCCTTACCCACGGCAGGGTTTTAAATCATTGTGTGAGAGGAACCTTTACCAACCTCTAGCTTTCACCATCTAAGAACAGCACCCATACCTACTATACCACAACTGCCCACCATCCCATCTTGCCTTTTCTTGTGGTCTTCTTTTTTAATAAAAATCTCCTTTTCATAAGTGATCAATGAAATCTTTTCAGGTAGGTGATCAATGGATCATTTAAACCTCCTAATAGATATCCAGTGGTAGTTCTACTAATACCTGACCCATGTATCATTTTTTCAATTGGTTTAGATGAACCCCTCTTTTCAACCATGACCCTGAAGAAGGACCCTACAAATATTAAATACCCCGAAACGCGTCGGGCTTGAAAAGAGTCCCTTGGTTCCCTTCATCATTGTTTACTACTTGATGTTTATAATGTTTACTAAGTATTACTACTATGCTACTCAAGATATCCACTCTGTTTTTAACAAATGTATTTTCTAACTAAATAAACATATATTCTTTTATATTGTACATTAGTTTCTACTCCTATATTTTTTCTAACTCTGTGCAAGTGCCGGGAAAGTCCACTTAGGGGAATTTGTTGTCTTATGTTTATGCTTTATTGGATGTGGCACAGCTTCTTCTTCCTTCCTAGACGAGTTGGTCGCCCTTTTCTGTCATATGATTTCTTCTGGTAGCAAATACCACTCCCCGCCTGACCAACGAACTTTAGGTTATTAATAATTACTATAACTGAAATTACCTTTTTAAGGGGTTTCACTCCCCTTGCTCCCCAGAGACATTTTTTTATCCTGTCTCTAGGTCTTGTTAACCATCAAAACAATCTCTACATTGTCAACATATCACTACAAAATGGCTTCTGAAACGGAGATTACACATTTTGAAAACATATTTGTAGGCCAAGACTGGGAAACTTTGATGCAACAATACTTGGATAAATTCGGCGACAGTGATCGAACCGAAGCAGAGATTTCTTCTCTGTTTTTTAAACTCGCCAAGAATTTATAAAAAAAATCTTCGTTCTTCTGGCACATTAGGTCATTCCAGGACTATCTAAAAAGCAACATGAACCCATTGGGA
Source organism: Lithobates septentrionalis (assembly GCA_037952835.1). NCBI lineage: Eukaryota > Metazoa > Chordata > Amphibia > Anura > Ranidae > Lithobates > Lithobates septentrionalis. Next base: position 734,625 of record JBBDGP010001077.1, on the reverse strand, counting down.
CTCCGCGTCCAGATCTTCCCTACTTTGGAGGATCTGGACGCGGACTTCAAGTCCACATGGGAGAATGCTCTACAGACATGCTTACGTAATCTCATGCAGATACTAATAGATGAATATACGAAAAGATGCATAGCATTGGACATTGAAATCACTAAAACCTGTGAACAACTTCAAAAATTTAAGACGCACCAATCAGTCACAATTAAAGAGAAAAAACTTAAAACCCATTTTGAATCTTTTAATAAAAATATTCTCATTAATAAAAAAAATTTCAAATTCCACAGAGATAAAAACGCTTTTGAAGCCGGTAAGGCCTACAAATGGAACCACAACAACAAGACGAATAGGAACCCTAATATAATCCAGAACCCTTTTTCCAACAAACCTTCGCCCCACATTCCCCCCCTTATCACCTCTAAAGCGAAACCTACTTCAGGCACTAAACGCCAATTCCCAGGCGATTCCACCCAAGATCAGAAATCTAAAAAATCTATTTCAGACAAGAAATTAAATTTACCTATCCCTGCACATTCTGACAAAACCACTAATGGATCTTTGCCTAATTACTCAACACAGGCACACTCACTCCCTACTCCTCAGGACACCACCACCACACATGAGCCAAGTCGCAATGACTCGTCTTTTTTAGACCTGGTATTGGCCGCTCTCAAACCACCCCCACCGAATTTAAATACCTACACACAAATGACACTATGACTGTCCACCCTATCACATCCACTTATTCGGACACTGATCTGAGTATCATAAACTTATCCTCTTATCCCCTATCAGAAAATGAAATATCCATTCTCAAAAAAGGATTGAATTTTTGTCCCAATTACAGGTTAGACAAATTTGAGCTTTACAAAGACCTCCAATTATTTATCCGAAAAATAATTCTAAAAAAACTTTACCAGAAACAGGACACCAAAACCAATTTTACCCCTCAAGAAAATCGAGCTTTGGACCAGCTTGTCGCGCTGCTGGAGGAGAGCGACACAGCCGACCTGATCGACCAAATAGATCTCCCCCGTATTCTTCAACTAATAGAGGACTCAGATGTCCAATCACATTCTGGGGCCTCCAAATTAAAGAAAAAATCTGATCTTTGCCCGCCACCTAGTACATGTCCTAATGCAGCAGCTTTTCTTAAACTTGTCAATAACGATCTAGACAAACTCAAAATAAAAAAGAAAGGACCTTCCAATCTCAGCCCAGGAGAACTAGAGGCACTAGATTCCCTTAAGGCGAACAATAAAATCACTATAAAACCATCTGATAAGGGAGGGAATGTGGTGGTCTTGGACAACGATCAATATATCAAGATTTGTAAAAAAATTCTCAACATTGTGGACTGGTACCATCGTATGCCAGCCTCTATTGTTGAGAAATACAATAAAGAATTTTATGCATTGGTAGATTCCGCATTCCTCAATAAAACAATCAGTAAATCCACTTGGACCTTTGTTAGAAACAACTTCCCCAAGATCCCCACATTCTACGCACTCCCTAAAGTGCATAAAAATTTGTTAGATCCACCGGGTAGGCCAATAATCTCAGGGGTGGGCTTAATAAGTGACAACGCCAGCAAACTGATTGATGAATACTTAAGGCCCCTTGTAATGTCATTAACATCCTATGTAAAGGACACAAGCCATTTCTTGCAAATCTTGGACCATTTGTTTGTTTCAGATCGAGCCCTCCCAGTCACGATTGATGTGGAGACACTTTACAGCTCCATTCCACATGAACGAGGTTTGGCAGCAATCAGACATATACTCCAACAAAAGTTGGACTCTGATCCCATATATAATGAATTCATCATTGAGCTGCTCGAGTACATCCTCACCCACAATGTTTTCACCTTCCATGGCTCCCACTACCTCCAGGTGCAAGGGGTAGCTATGGGGACGTGTTGTGCCCCGTCGTATGCCAACCTATACCTGGGGGAGTGGGAGAAGGCCCTCCTCTCAGACGGGAGCCTTACCCAATACACCAATCACATTCTAGGGTGGTATCGATACATAGACGACATTTTTGTTGTTTGGGAGGGTCCCCCGGATGTACTCGAGCAGTTTATATCTAGGATGAACAAAAATGATTTCAACCTGACATTTACCATGTCCTTTAATAATACTCATTTAACTTTTCTGGACATTGAAATCTTCAAGGATGGACAGGGTAAACTTTCCAGTAAGTTATTCAGAAAAAGTACTGCAGGCAACACCATACTGCATGCTGCCAGCTTCCACCCTCAACCCTTGATTGATTCCATACCTTACTCGCAATATATCAGGATCCAGCGCAACTGCTCAGACAATGAAACTTTTTTAAAGGAAGTAGCTGCCTTACGAGATAGATTGTTAGTACGTGGATACTCTCATAAATCTCTAAAAAGGGCATTTAAAAAAGTAATCAATAAACCCAGGCAAATGCTCCTCCACTCAACTAAACAACAAAATGATACACACCAACTAAGTATCATCACAACGTACAATCAGCAACACCATCAAATTAGAAGAATAGTTGAAAAATATTGGCACTTATTGGCTCTTGACCCCGGCCTTGGCCACCTAGTGCCAGAAAAACCCCACTTTACATTCAGGAGAGCGATTTCCATTGGTGACAAGATCACCAGCAGCGAGTTCAAATCAACGACAACTCATTGCAAATGCAGGGGTACATTTTCCTGTGGCTCTTGTCATTACTGTGGATACATGTTGACCCAAAGAAATCCCACTCTCCCAAATGGGAAAATATTCTTTCCAAAACATTTAGCAAACTGCAGAACCACTGGAGTGGTTTATCTACTCCAGTGCAACTGTGGTTGCTTTTACATAGGAAAGACTAAACTAGAGTTTTGGCGAAGAGCATGCAGGCATATTGTATCCATGAAAACGGCCGACCCGGATCTTCCCCTGGGTCGACATGTGTCACTGGTACATGGAGGCAAGTTTACCCTTATTAAATTCTTAATTTTGGATCGTATACATCCTAGCCCCAGAGGGGGTGACTGGAATAAAATCTTACTCCAGAGAGAACTAAAATGGATCCATCTATTAAGGGCCACTACGCCCCCAGGCCTCAATGAGGCCGTCTGTTTTAAACCATTCCTAGAGGGTTTTAACTCCGGTGGAATGGAAAAGTAATTTCATGACTACTAACATACAGATCAGCTGGATGTTACTTGTCTCTTTCCCTTTTTCCCTCCATATTGTGGGAACTACTCTATTTTCGTTTTTCCAACTGTTGGCTATATTATTTTGTTGTTCTTCTTTTTTGTGCTTTATCTGTACACCAAGCTGTGCGTCCTGCCATATACATGACCCCTCCCCCTTCCCCTTTTTTCCATCTCTGCAAGTACGCCGTATTATCGGTTTTATATGCCTATATTCCATCGATTTATGTTTTATACATTTTGAGGGGTGCGGGGATATGGGGTGATACTTACTGCCCTTTTTCCTCCTTCCCCTCCCCCCCCTCTCCCCCTCAGCCTGTAATGAACATCTAATCATCGATAATTTTTATCCAAACTACTTAATGTACTACTAATCATATCATCATGTACTACATGGGGCCATGTATTTGACTTACACAATTAGCTTGGGGGTTCCCTATAGGAACCTTTTTTTGTCAACATATTACTCGTTGGTTACTGATATACACTTTGTCTTATCATTTGATGTACCCTCAATCATGGTTAGGTCTTTTCTCGCTCAATGTCTAATTTTTACTTTCCATTTTTGTTATGTTTCTGTAGAATACAATATCTGCATGTAGTGACCGTTATGTTTGTCCTGCTACTACTCAAATGAATTAGGTATATGGATTTCTCTAAGTGCTTATCGTTAATATATTATATTATATAATATTAGATTATGTCTGCTTTTCTCCAACACTCATTATGTTTATCACACCCCAGTCCCTACCTATTTCAAAGAGACCACCCTGATCAGGTTTTGATGAGCCCCTAATTACATCTTACTCTTCTGGATTAAAACTCCTTTGTGTTGTTCTTCAACCCTTTTTACTCTTGCACATTTATGCCCGGGTTCGGTTTGGCGATCTTTGTAATCAACCTTCCATTTTCTAGGAATATACTTTTATATGTTCTCCTTTTTTGTAGCCGGTCCCCCCTTCCCCCGCCCCCCCGGGGCGCGTGTGGCCCGAGCGATTGCCCGGCACGGAAAGCCGCCCAGGACTTTTTCCTAGGGCGGCGCTAAGGGAGGTACCTGGGCGTTCCTCCATCTACGCCCATTGCCTCCATGTTGCCACTCCGGCGAGCATGCTCAGTTCGCCGGATGGGCACTTCCGTGTCGGTGGGGTGGGTGTGCGTGACGTCGCTCCAACGCCATGACGCTCGCGCATGCGCGGTAGGGGCGGCGCCGTGCATCCTCGCCTCGGGGGGTCTGTACGTGGCGTCCCAGCTGATGGGCTCCACAGCACAGCTGTGCGTTGTTCCGACACCGATTAATTGGAGCCCGTCCATTATTTAAATCGGCCCCACGCACTCCCAGTCAAGGCGCTTTACATGCCGGATGCTGGGATGCGTGGTTAGCCGTACTTACACACTATCTACTCAAGGTATTTATCTATTTCCTCTACCATCCTTTCATTTGGGGATTATTGTTATAACCGCAGTATGCTTCTCCTCTCATTGTTACATCTATATAGCTACATCCTTGTATGCTAATACTTTTTTGCTGGTTTCCAGTCTGCTATATATTTTTACTTCCTGCAAGCTAATAATAGCATATATGGCTGATCTAATAACATACCCAATTTTTACAAACTTTCCATATACTATTATGTTATAATTGGTAACATCATTTTAAGTTCCTTAATATGGAAGTATATAAATATTTATAGTCAATGCATATCATGTATTCATTGGTATATACTAAATTTATTTTCTATGCAACGATTTTTTTATAATATTATATATACACCAATGACTCTGAGCATCATAAGCTATACTAAATTTACACTCATTAACTTGCACCAAGTACATTTTTTTTTTTTTTTTTGCTGCATTGAGCCTTGAAAAATACTGCTTATACATGTAGTACTTTCAACATGTACCTTATTTTTTAAGATCTTTTCTACATCAGTTTGTTTATCATCTTTTTTCATAAGGCATTCACATTGGATCCCTTTTAAGGTACCTTAATTTTTAATTTTTAGGGGCGCCTCCCTTGACCTCAGTATATCGCTTTGGCTTATACGCGCCCGGGTCGGGCGGGATGGGTGTACTGTTACATTCCTCTATGGAGACTGCTGCCTACCAACCTCTAGCTTTCACCATCTAAGAACAGCACCCATACCTACTATACCACAACTGCCCACCATCCCATCTTGCCTTTTCTTGTGGTCTTCTTTTTTAATAAAAATCTCCTTTTCATAAGTGATCAATGAAATCTTTTCAGGTAGGTGATCAATGGATCATTTAAACCTCCTAATAGATATCCAGTGGTAGTTCTACTAATACCTGACCCATGTATCATTTTTTCAGTTGGTTTAGATGAACCCCTCTTTTCAACCATGCCCCTGAAGAAGGACCCTACAAATATTAAATACCCCAAAACGCGTCGGGCTTGAAAAGAGTCCCTTGGTTCCCTTCATCATTGTTTACTACTTGATGTTTATAATGTTTACTAAGTATTACTACTATGCTACTCAAGATATCCACTCTGTTTTTAACAAATGTATTTTCTAACTAAATAAACATATATTCTTTTATATTGTACATTAGTTTCTACTCCTATATTTTTTCTAACTCTGTGCAAGTGCCGGGAAAGTCTACTTAGGGGAATTTGTTGTCTTATGTTAATATTGTGTGAGAGGAAAGACCTAGTTGTCCGCCCTGTCAATAAAGGAGGGGGCATTGGGGATTGCAGCAGTCAGACATTTTTTGAATCACAATGATTCTCTTACAGAGAGACAAGGTAATTATGTTATAGAACTATTGGAGTTCACCACAGAACATAATTACTTTTGCTTTGACCAATAGTTCTTTCTTCAGCAGAAAGGCGTCGCTATGGGCACTAAATTTTCCCCTAGTCTCGTCAACTTGTTTATGGCTAAGTGGGAGGAGGATGTAGTTTATTCTGAAGACAGACCATCCCTGGTCCTTTGGGCTAGATATATAGACAACATCCTCCTCCTATGGAATGGCACCCCAGAATCCCTCAAACTATTTTTTTCTTGTCTGAATGCGAATGATCGGGGTATCTCCCATCTTATGAATTCAGTTCCACCAAAATCCATTTTTTGGATCTTGAGATTTAGATTAGCTTACGCCAATTTAAATTTCAGACATACTTCAAACCCACAGACCGCAATAGTTTTATTCCCACTGACAGCTGTCATCATAGATCCTGGCTCCATTCAGTTCCCCGCAGTCAGTTCTTGAGACTACATAGAAACTGCACGGATACTGAAATCTTCAGAACACAAGCCTATATTCTCAAGCAGAGATTTATTGAAAATGGTTATGATCCAGCTGCTGTGGATTCTGAATTACAAAACATTGCAAAGGTTGACAGACATTCTCTATTAACTGAAAAAGCACCATGTGAGCTGGATGACTCATTTAAATGGTTGATACTTACCTCATTTTCAGTTCAACATAGAGAGATCAAGGCCATTATCAACAGATATTGGAACATCCTTAGAAATGACTGTGTCTTGAGCTCTGTGTTACCAGAAAAAGCTAGGGTTACTTTTAGGGGAGCTCCCTCCCTACAAAGTAAAATTGCCCCTGACATCATCAACCCCCAGTACGTCCCTCTTTTTTTCACACTTTAGTGGGTTATTATCCCTGCAAGAAATGTGTAGTGTGTCAACATAATATACGGGGGAGAGGTAAAACTATGGAATTTAAATCGAATGTCACCAATCGTGTGTAGCAGATTAAACCATTTTGTACATGTGCCACCAAACATGTTGTGTATATGATCTCATGTCCTTGTGGCAAACAATATGTGGGTCGAATGATACGTGCATTTGCCACTAGGGTTGATGAGCATATTGCTGGGATAAAAAGTGGCGACACTAAACAGAATGTACCCAGGCACTACAGAGAATATCATAACTGTGATCCAAAAGGTTCTGAGTTTCTCATCATTGATAAATATGTCCCCCCTTGGAGAGGAGGGGCTATGACTAGGCGTGTATCACATTTAGAAACGTACTGGATATATGAATTACAGTCCCACTCTCCGTTCGGGTTGAACATAGAGTGGGACATTAATGCCTTTATCAACAAAGTAGAGAGGAATTTAAGCATCTTTTTTCAATCTGAATTCTGGGTGCAATTTCTGTATTTGAAATATTTCTTTACTTTTTTTGTTTTCAACATAATTTTTTACTTTCCGTTATTCATATTTTCAACAATTTTTGGGGATTTTATACGTTATTTAAATTTAATCATCTTAGTATATATCTTCTTTGCTCTTCATTGTTATATGGAGACCCCGTACTGCAGGTTCACTCCTTGGTGCTATATATTAGTATATGCCAATTTACGGTGTGTTTATCAGTTTTTTTCAAAATTTGACATTTTTTAATATGTATATATTTTTAATGTATATATTTTTATCTTTATCACTACTAAGGGACCCCTTAGCGGCTGATCAATAGGGCAGTTTTTTGCCTCTTTTAGTGTCCCGTTCCAGTTTATTGATTTGTTTTTTTGTCAGCACAGGCGGTTGACTCACTATTATAGTCGCTCGCTGTCATAGGTTACTCAGAGGTAAGGAAGCTCTGTTAAGCCTATATCTTCATAGTGAGGCTTCACTTTTTGTCAAACATCTGACAGCGAGGCTTGGTTATTTTTGACCTTGAGCGCTGTCCGATGACTTCTTAAAATATATGGCCATGACATTTCCTGTCCATTCACTTTTTGATGTGAGATTTGAAATATACGTGGTGATGCCACTTCCGCCCATTTTCAGAACGAGGTTTTCACCACATACGACCCTACCATAAGCAGTGATGCTGCTTCTGGTTTTAGCCTTTTCAGAACAAGGCTTGTACCGCACGGGACCACGCCATTTTGGCGTTTTCCGGAAGTAATCATTATTCCACACGATCATCACCACAGAGCTGTAGTTCATTATGGGTTACTCATTTATGTATATAAGTGCAGTGACTACAATAGATTAGCACCCCAGATGAAGTCTTATGAGACGAAACGATGTCGGGATGCTCTGCTGAAGCCACTGCTTTTTATCACAAGCGCTTTGTTTATCCACTAAAATGTGAGTGTATTTCCTTTTTTATATTAAATATTTCCCATTTCAAAATGGAATTACACTATGTGCCTCCCTTCTTCTCTTTTTATAATCATATTATACCGGAGAAATCATCTATCTGGTTTCCTGTTTGAAACAAATCCCACTGAGATCTATCCCTGGATTTAACCATCTAATTGGAGTTTGTGTCTGCTGAGGCAGTCTTCCCTTTAGTGTATTACATCACAAGCTAGATTGACTCATTGGGTGTATACCTGTTTGAGTTCAATCTCTCTGGTAAGCCTTTAGATTTTCTGGTGGTGGATCTTCTATCAGCAAGTTTCCTAGCACATTTTTTTGTTGTCAACTCACAATGATGTCTAGTCCACTTCTCGATTAGTTTTGAATTGTTTTTTGGACACTTTTATCATTACATTATTCATTCTCTATGGTTTTCACCGATGTTTTCTCACCATTGATATGCCCTCTGGACATTATCCTTTGACACTATTTAATTTAAATGTTTGATAGTTTCATATATCATTTATCACTTTTTTGTTTAGAGTTTTACAGTTTATGTCAATTCTGTTTATATACACTTTCCAGTCTCAGTTTACACTGTGACCATTCATTAGCGCTGCACTTATTCTCTACAAGTTTATATCTTGCAACTGATCCTTTGCTGTGCCGGCTGCTACCTTAATATCCAAAAGAGACAGCGCGGTATATTTGTTTTTGTTTTTCACCATCCTCCTTCCTATAGACATCAGAGTTTTGTTAGTTTGTGTTGAAGGAGACATTGGGGGTTATTTACGAAAGGCAAATCCACTTTGCACTACAAGTGCAAACTACAAGTGCAAAGTGCACTTGAAATTGCACTGAAAGTGCACTGGAAAGTGCAGTGGCTGTAAATCTGAGGGGTAGATCTGAAATGAGGGGAAGCTCTGCTGATTTTATTATCCAATCATGTGCAAGCTAAAATGCTGTTTTTTATTTTCCTTGCATGTCCCCCTCAGATCTACAGCGTCTGCACTTCCAAGTGCACTTTCAGTGCAATTTCAAGTGCACTTTGCATTTGTAGTTTGCACTTGTGGTGCAAAGTGGATTTGCCTTTAGTAAATGACCCCCCATTGAGTAATTATAAACAGGTCACAGAGTGTTTTCAAAAAGAGCTAGTTGTTGCTGCTGGCAATTGCTGAAAACTGTTATATTTACACTGTCACACACACTCCCTGTATGCTGAAAAGTCCTGAAGCAAATAGGGATAGAAAACAAGGTCTGTACAAGCAGAGTACTGTACTGCTGACAATTGCTGTACAGTGCTATGTTTACATTGAGTAACAGACACACTTATGCCCTGTACACACGGTCGGACATTGATCGGACATTCCGACAACAAAATCCTAGGATGTTGGCTCAAACTTGTTTTGCATACACACGGTCACACAAAGTTGTCGGAAAATCTGATCATTCTGAATGCGGTGACGTAAAACACATACGGCGGGACTATAAATGGGGCAGTAGCCAATAGCTTTTGTCTCTTAATTTATTCTGAGCATGCGTGGCACTTTGTGCGTCGGATTTGTGTACACACGATCGGAATTTCCGACAACGGATTTTGTTGTCGGAAAATGTTAAAGCAAGCTCTCAAACTTTGTGTGTCGGAAATTCCGATGGAAAATGTGTGATGGAGCCCACACATGGTCGGAATTTCTGACAACAAGGTCCTATCACACATTTTCTGTCGGAAAATCTGACCGTGTGTACAGGGCATAACTGTGTGTTGATTACTCCTGAAGCATAAAGGGATAGAAAACAAAGTATGTGCAGAGAGAGTTTCTCCCATCCTATACAGTGCCACTTTAAAATCCTATATTTACAGTCAATTTGTGCTGAGTATACATGAGATATTACACATTGTGTCAGGAAGGCTCTATCAGAAGACAGAATAATGCTCACAGACAAATCCCTGTTCCCTGAACCTCCCAAAGAAGAGGTGCGTTAGCACGTGCTAAAGAATGCGAGGGAATATGCGCACAAATGTGAGTGGCCCATCCCGTGACTGATAAGAATACTAAACGGGCTATTTAAGCTGGATCAGCACCCAGGGTCAGTGCTGTCTCATCTACAGAGTTCTGTGATTGTCCTGTTACCTGTTACCTGCATCTGCTCTTGAAATACTGACCCAGCTTGCTCCTGACTAATTCTGCTCTCCACCTGCATTGACTCAGTCTTGTTCTATGACCATTCTCCTTTCCCCACATCTGTACCTGATCGCTCTGTGTATGACCCACCTTGTCTGACTCTGCTTCTTTTCCAGTCCATTCAGAGCTACCAAGTTGCAAGCACCTGTCCATCTGCCACTGGGATCTGCTCTTCGGCTAAATCCAAATACCAGCCTGTTCCTGCACTCAGGATATCCGCTGCCATCTGGCGTACTACTCAACCAGCAGCCCAGCAGCCAGCACGTCTACCAGAACTCGTGTGACTCTGCACTCCTGCGCCACCTGTTTACTCTACCAGGGGCCCTGAGTCAGAGGTATAAGAGAGGCCCTTCTCTGCATAAACCAGGCTCTACCCACCAGGTACGTGACACATTATTTGCAGGGAGAGATAGTTCTGCCATCCTTTGCAGTGCTGCTTAAAAGTCTTATATTTATAATCAGTGTGTGTTGGGGACACTTGGAGCAAATTGGGAGAAATCCCACAGTGTTGGCAGGGAGAGATACCCTTATATGCGTGTAAGAAACCACTTCATTTGAGGTTGTATTCATTTTTCTCTAAATTCCATATTTTCAATTTGCTTTCAGTTAGGTTAAAAAAAAGAATGGGATTTAGTGAATAGTAAGTGTTTAAATACTGTGTGTGGAGTTACTACAATATTTAACTGTTTTTTTTTTTCAGTAAAATAAATACAATATTGATTTTTTAATCCTGGCTTTGTTAGGGTCCTGTTCAAAATGCGGCCTAGTGAGAGTCATTAAATACTTTCAACATAGCCACTAAAATATTTTGGTGGCATTTTTTCGGTGAAAGGAATGCACCCTAATGTTGATTTTTTTTATTAAAAGCTGGCTGGCTGGCGTGAGTCCTGTTCAAAATGTGGTCTAGTGAAAGTGCCTAAATACTGTGCATGTACTTATAAAATAATTAGATTTTTTTTCAGTGAAACAAATACACTGTTTTTTATTAAAAGCTGAGTGGTGCCTTTCCTGTTACAAATGCGACCTAGAAAAGTGATTAAATAATGTGCATAGAGTCACTACAATATTTTATATGTCAAACAAATACACTGTTCATGGTGCTCACAAGGAAAAAAATAACTAATGATTGCTGATTGACAGTGCTCATCACTGGCAGCAAATGCACACTGGAGAGGAGCATAATCATTCAGCACAGTTCCATTCATAACACAAACACTATTTAACAATCATTCAGCACTTGGGGGCTGAATGATCTATTTGTTGGTGCTGTGTATGTTTACTAACAGTTGGTAGATAGATTACATTGCCCTTCAGTGCTGATTGCTTTTTAACTATCATGAATGAACAGCCAGGGATAGCCGGGCTATGTAATCTATCTGCAGCTGCTAGTAAACATACACAACACAAGTAAACTCAAAATAGTTTAAAAAAGTCCATACCAGACCCTTATCCAAGCATGCAGCCTGAGTGGCCAGGAACGGGGGGGGGATTTTCTCCACAACCCTGAGTGGTGGTTGTAGGGTTCATGGGCAGAGGGCTTATTGGAATCTGAAAACCCCCTTAAAAAATAAGATTAGGTAAGGGTTTCATAGTCACCCTACTCATTCCCAAAGAATGTCAATGACAAATAAACACACACTTTTTAAGTCATTTAGTTAAAAAAAAAATCTATGATGTAGATCGACCTTCGGTCTCATTGTCTAGTAATGCAGATCCGTAGCAATCATGATACCCAGTGGCCTCAGAACCATTGAAGGAAAATATAACCCATCTCCCACTGACACGTCTAAACCCAGCACTTCACTCCCAAAGAACGTCTTCTCCCTGTCCCTGCTGCTGCTATGTGCCCTTAATGGGGAGTAGGAGTCCATAGAAATGTCTGACTTATGTGCCTGGGGTGAGAAATAGTTCATTAGAGCAACTTGAAAAGATTGGCTGATATACACCATTGAGAAGGAAAAAGGAGAAACGTCTGCATTAGGAGTTCATAAAAATGGTTAATATGCACCCCCGAGGAGGAGAAGAAAAAGAAAAAGGGCCCTTTATCAGGTTAATATCTGAGGAAAAGGGCTCATTATCCATACGCCTAAAGAAAGTGGCTACTGTTCAACCTTTATGAGGAGTACTGTGTGCTTTTTGTTGCCAGGTGTCTCATTGATCAATTGTTATGAAGTCTTTTGTTTTTTTTTTAAGAGTACACTTTCAAATAGATTTTAGATCCTCTGTGGCTGGCGCCTTCAAGATTCAATTTAGGCCTATTACAAATGGCTAAAAAACCATGTGCCACAGAAAAGAAAAAACCTAGAGAGCCTTTTCTTTCATGTTGGAATGAATAATATTGGTGTGTTGCTTCTGTAATAAAACCAAGCTAAATGTACAATTTAGAAAATAAATTGCACTTGCAAAATACATGAGGCCATCTACTTTTAGCATCTACTCTACTGAAACACTTTCAGTGCAGGTATATTTACATTCATTTTTCACCATTCATTCCATATGAAAAGACAAAAACATTAAGGGAAAATCCTCAAAGGACAAGTCCGCTTGCAGGTGGATCCTTTATAGGTGAAGCCAGAAGGAGTCATCCATGGCTTCTTATGTGTCTTTGATACTCTAATGCCCCGTACACACGATCGGACATTGATCGGACATTCCGACAACAAAATCCACGGATGTTGGCTCAAACTTGTTTTGCGTACAAACGATCGCACAAAGTTGTCGGAATTTCCGCTCGACATGAACGCAGTGACGTACACCACGTACGATGAGACTAGAAAAGGTCATTTCAGAACCAAGCGTGGCACCCTTTGGGCTCCTTTTGCTAATCTCGTGTTAGTAAAAGTTTGGTGAGAGACAATTCGCGCTTTTTCAGACTCGTGGTTTTTAGATCGTTTTCTGCTGTTCAGTTTGTGCTTGTGGTTTTGAATCTGCTCTTCAGTGCGTGCAGCAAGTACCATTGACTTGTCATTGTGTTCTTGTTCGTTCGTTACTGTTTTTCAGGTCGCTCTTCACAGGCCTTGCTGTTCTTCAGTGCGTTCTGTTACTTCATTCTGAGCAGCCGACCATTTTCTAGCCATGTTGCGTATACGTACTCCTCGTAAAGTTTGTGCTGTGTGGGGGCTTGGTGTTGGGGTCCTGACCTTGACACAAGTCCAGTCCATGAACAGGGTGGGGAGGAGTTCATGGACCAAGAATTGGTTGCTCCAGCGTGACCAGTTCTGTCATATGCCTTTGCTTCGTGAGATCCGTGAGAATAATCCTGATGATTTCAGGAACTTTCTCCGGATGACGGACCCCGTATTTCACCGTTTGTTGGCTTTGCTGACCCCCTATATCAGCAGGCAGGATACCTACATGAGGCAAGCCATCACTCCGGAACAGAGTTTATTTGCCACTCTGCGGTACTTGGTGACGGGGAGAAGCCTGCAGGACCTCAAGTTCTCGACAGGCATCTCCCCCCAGGCTCTGGGGATCATTATCCCAGAGACCTGTTCTGCCCTCATCCAGGTCCTGCAGAAGGAGTATATTAAGGTAAGATTTTTATCCTTTAACATCACATTTTATTTTATTTAATGTTTGATAATATATTGTATTTCTTTCCTCATTCCCTAATTACCATGATTGGAATATGCTGTGAATGTCCCCTTTGTCCTCATGCATGCTGGATTTTTATGTAATTATTTTTTTGCTCCTTCATACATATTTGCCTTCACTTACCTCCCCAGCATGGTCTACAGGCCCTATATTCACCTCATGTAGTCACTTAACAATGTATTTTATCAGCTCCATAGTAGTGCTTTACCCCAAACACCCCTAAAATGTTTGGAAATGTGATTGGTGCTTAAAATTCAGGCAGAGTGCCAGAGGCTTTTTTTGGGGGTCCCCAAATCATTTGGAGCCCTCCCTCCCCCCCAACTGCTATGTCAGCTGATACCAATCCTCTATCTATCCTCAATCATCTTTCTGCTGACTTTGCCAAATCCATACACACTATACCCATCTCTTTTGTGGTCAGATTTATGGATGAATTCCCCAAAGCATGTAGTGCAAGGGCCTGCCTGTATACTTTCAAATGGCACTGTTTCAAGTTTTTGTATACTATTATTATCTTGATAGGTAATAGCAGAATGTCCAAATGTGCTCAAATGTGTACAGTGTGTATTTATATGTTTGTATTATGACACTTCTTACCTGTCCAGTGGGCTGTCAATAGTGTAACTAAGGAGGGGCTGTTCAAAGTAATACCCATTATTTAGGCATTCATCTCTCAATGAAGTGGAGAGGGTTACCTGTCCCAGAGTCCCCCCCCCCTATAATGTTAGAAATGGCCCAGGAGAGGGGGGAGGGGGAATCTGATAGTTGGACCTTATACTTTGGTTTTCAAAAATTTCCTCTAATAAATGTTATCTTGATGTTGGCCAACAATGTTTGTGTCTAATCTGATTTCCCTGTTTATGTGCACAAAGACTAATTTTTTTTTTGGTTTTGACTCCACAGTTTCCTTCCACGCCACAGGAATGGCAGACTGTGGCCTCCAACTTTGCCCAGCGGTGGGACTTTCCTAACTGCGGAGGGGCAATTGATGGGAAACAGGTCCACATCGTCCCACCACCCAACTCGGGGTCGTACTATTATAATTATAAGGAGTTCAATAGTATTGTGATGTTGGCGGTGGTGTCGGCTACTTATGAATTTCTGTATGTGGACGTGGGGAAGAATGGCCGAATGTCCGATGGTGGAGTCATCGCCCAGACCGAGTTCTACAGGCGTCTCCAGAATGGCAGCTTGGACTTGCCACCTCCAGAAGACAATGTGGAAGGACTCCCATTCGTCTTCGTTGCGAATGAAGCTTTTGCGCTGGGGACCATCTTATGCGGCCATTCCCGATGAGGACCCTCACCCCGGACCAGAGGGTTTTTAATTACCGGCTAGCCAGAGCCAGAAGAGTGGTGGAGAACACGTTTGGAATCATGGCCAGCCGGTTTCGCCTATTTCTTACACCCATACATATGGCGGAGTAAAAACTGAATCACATCATCCTGGCGTGCTGTGTTCTACACAACTTTTTTACGGCAACATTCTGCCAACTATGCAGGCTCAGTTAGGCCTGAGGCCGGAATTCAACATGAATCAACCCTGACGGCGCTTGAAAGTGGCCATCCTGGCTTGCCCCCCCTGAGTGCCCATGATGTCCGGCTAAGATACCTTGAATTCTTTGCGGGTAGGGGGGGTATCAATATGCCAGACAATGTGTAAAACCTTTTTAAAATAAAAAAAAAATGAACTCAAATCTTTGGTGACATTTACTGCTTGTGTTTTTTTTTAGCTGACCCTGACAGAAATGTGGTGAGTCCTGAAAATGGCGTGATTGTGCAACATTATAAAGCACTGTTGGGTGTTATTTACTGAAGGCAAAGGCACTTTGCACTACAAGTGCACTTGAAACTGCACTGAAACTGCACTTGTAGTGCAAAGTGTATTTTCCCTTAGGAAATAACCCCCATTGTCACAGAAAACACCAATTAGAGCACCACAAAAGTGTTGTAGCGTTGAGACAATAATCCACACAATTTTGATTAACAATCTTTTTAATAACAGCACAATCACATGTGCATTTCCAAAAGGTTTTTAAAACAAACCAACATGTTTGATGTTTAAAAAATCTTGGGGTCACATTAGAAAAAGTAGAAATGTCCATTTAAGATAAAACAGGCATGTTTTAAACCCACAAGAAATACACAAATTTTGAACTTACAAAGTTCACATTTGTTAAAACTTGAAGGCAATATCAGACATGAGTATTTACAGATGGGGTTCAGATGGGGTGAAGTCACCCCAGGAAAAGCCAAATTTGGAAGATGCACACAAATTTCCAAATGTCAACATGTGCTACCTGCCATCACGGGGGATCAAGGGATGTGTTTTGGGGGTGCAACCCCTTCCTCACAGCTACTTTATTATTGAGGAAGGGGTTGCACCCCCAAAACGTGTCCATTGATCTCCCGTGATGGCAGATAGCACATGTTGACACACTGTTCTTCTTCCAAATTTGGCTTTGCTACAAATTGACATAAAAAATTAGAAAAATGTTGGCAAAACAAAAACCCAAGGGATTTTGCAGGGTTTTAAACTCTCCCTAAAACATCAATGATGTTCTTCATTTTTTGCTGAACATCATTGATGGCTTTCACAATGTTTTCCAAGTCCCTATTACACCCCATGATCTCCCTGATCAGGATCTGGGCACTTTCCGAAGTGAAATGATCTGGATCCACAACATCACGATCCCCTAAAAAGATCAAAAGAAAAAAAAAACATGTATTATAAATATGGCGGCATCCATCTCTTACCTGAGCCTGTGGTCGCAGACACTCACCTGTTGTGGTGTCAATTTCCACCACGTCTTCCTCCTCCTGCTCTGCTGGTCTTAGGTGGATTTCCCCTTCTTCCAGAGGTGGGGGGTCTCTGGTCTCCTCGGATGAGGGGTGTCCTCCGAGTCCTTTATCCCCTATGTACAAGAAAAATAGGTATACTTAGCACACAGATATTTGATGGCAGAAATAGGAATATGAAACATTGCTTGGAAGTGGGGTACAATTGTCTTTTTTGGCAGAGTTCCAAGATGTTGCATTTGTCTTGGCCTTTGTCAAGCTTGAATACTTACCTGTCTTGTACAAGCTTCACAGATGTAGACCCCCCTATAGTATACACTGGAGCACCTGTGTGGGCCCCCTAATAAAAAGGGTGTTCTTGTGTCCCACACTAGTGCTCCAGCGTACAGATGTGAAAACTGCTGCTGAGTGTCCTCTCCTTACACAGAATCTAGTTAGCATTTCAGTCTAGTAACAAACCCATCTACACAAACAAATTGGTTTCAGACAAGTAGGCCCTAAAAAATGTGGTGAAATGCATATGGCCAAAACAATGGTGTTTTCTAGGCCGAACGAACAATGTTTGATACGAATGAATAATGTGCCCATGAACATGACAGTTGAAATTTTCAACTGGATAACAGTTAAGAAAAGCACATGGAGCAGCACAAACGTAATAAACATAAAGAATAGGAACACAGCACAACTACTTACTTTTTTGCAGCACTCTCCGGTTCTTTCTGTACTGCTTGTGCTCTCTTAATTTGAGGTCTGACCACCGCTTCCTGAGCTGATCTTTCGATCGTCGTACCCCGAAATTCCGGTGCAGACTCTTGACCACTTTCGCCATGATCTTGGCCTTTCTGACATTGGGGTTGGGGTAAGGTCCATACTTCCTGTCATAGTCTGCCCTCTTCATTATGTCGACCATCTCCACCATCTCCACAAAGGACATATTTGATGCCTTAAATCGTCTCCTTCTGGATCGGGACGTTTCTGCCTCCGGGCTTTCCTCCTCCTCGTTGGTGTAATTATCAGACACCTGCTCTGACTCCGCCATGTGCTCTTCCCCACTGCGACGAACGAGAAGGGGCGGGGAATAGACTAGAAAGAACATCAGGGGCGGGCGGAGTTTCACGCATGCGCAGTGTCTGTAAAGCGTAACACACGTGCGTAGTACGTACGATCTGGGAGTGGAGGAAGGAGTAACGAAGGCCCGATCGTGATAGCGAAGGTAAGATTTAACATTGGGCCGATACTGCTTATACATTGAGGCCTGTATTTGCACAAGTTTAGTAGACTTTAGGCTGACATTAGGGTTTGTCTTGTGTTGTGTCTTGCAGTGAAAATGGATCTATTTAAAGATGAGGAATGTATGCCAATCTTCATTGATATGTTCAGGGAGCTGCCTTGTCTGTGGCAGATAAACCACCCTGAATATAAGAAACAAACAAAGAGGAAGGCAGCGCTGGATAATTTGTTGGAATTTGTGAAGACGGTGATCCCCAGGGCAGACATCACCTATTTGAAGATCCTAATTGGTGGCCTGAGGAGCACTTATCTAAGGGAGCACAAGAAGGTCCAGGATTCCCAGAGATCAGGAGCAGCAGATGACATTTATGTCCCCAGTCTGTGGTATTATGACAGGCTGCATTTTCTGGCAGGTCAGACTGAACCCAGGCCAGCACTCTCCACTCTTCCTTCCACACTTCCTTCCCCCCAGCTGAGGCTTCTGACGCCAAACCTGGGCCTTCCAGGCAGCAACATGTGGAGGAGCCCAGCTTGAGCCAGGTATAGCATTCTTCTAAATATTTCTGGTTGTCCAATCAATTATGTTAACTAGATGTTAGTTTGGAGTACTAATTTATGATTGTGATTGATTATGCAAAAACTAAAACCATGTCCCTTTTTCATACACAGGGAAGTCTCAGCCAGGAGGTGGCCGGGCCAAGCAGGCTGCCTGATATCCAGGTCCCTACCCTACACCTTCAAAGACAAAGTGGCAGGAAGAGGAGTAACCTGGAGGTGGCTGCCATAGGCCTCTTTTGGAAGGCTACAGAGGCCCTGAGAACCCCCCACACTGTGGAGGAGGACTTTGCTGGCATAACTGCCTGCAAAATGATGCAGATGGAGGAGGGCCAACGACTCCTGTGTGAGTTCCTAATTTTGGAAGCTCTCAATAACGGGTTGAGGGGCCAAATAACATGTGCTACCCACATTTGTGACCTCACACATAGTCCTCCTCCTCCTCCTCCTCCAGGTCATACTCCTCCTCCTCCTCCTCCAGGTCATACTCCTCCTCCTCCTCCAGGTCCTACTCCTCCTCCTGCCACATCTCCAACACCAGATCCACAGCGTGGAAGGAAGCGTCTAAGGAAGACCAGAGAGTGATGACCCTGGGTTCAGTCTGGTCTGGCAAAATATGCAGCCTCTTGTAGTACCACAGCCTGGGGACACAGATGTCATCTGCTGCTTTACGGATCTCTGGGACTTCTGGACCAGACTGCACTCCCTTAGATAAGGACTCCTCAGGCCACCAATTTTGATGTTAAATAATTGATGTGTGCCCAGGGGGTCCAAGGCTTCGCCAATTTCTGCTGTTTCGCCAGCGTTGCCTCCCTCTTTGTTTGGTTCTGAGCTCTTAATAAAGGATTTTTGTTCTCAATTATACTTGCCTATGTGTGTTTTCCTTCAAAAAGGACAGTTTGTTTGTGAGTAGGCAGGTACATTTCAAAAATACAATGTGAAATTAACAAGAGACACCAACACCAAGCAATCTCCTTGAGATTCAATAATACAAGATCTCAATGGTGTTGTGGTAACTTGACACACAAAACACACACAAAAATATTATGGAGTAAAGCACAAAAAAACAAAAAAAAAACATCAGTCTTGGAAAAAATACAAACACAAAAGAAAAAAGAAAAATGCCTTGACCAGAAAAAAAAAGAAATATTTAAAAACCAACAAAAAAAAATATGGTAAGATGTGACAAATCTAAATATATTGAGGGAATCACAATAAATATTAAAGAAAGAAGTTTGTGAGAAGTCTGTGTGAATATGAGCAGCAAAACTACTTCATTCTTCTCACATTATAAAGAAGAAGAGAGTGCGCTGTATTAAACTATTTCAAACATTGCAGCCTGATGAAGGTGCTGTATCCATTCCGAACGCTAATTTTACCAGACCGAGCTGTTCCGTCTCGGAATTTCTTCTGAGCATGCGTGGCACTTTGTGCGTCGGAACTGGCCACACACGGTCGGAATTGACGCGATCGGATTTTGTTGTCAGAAAATTTTATAGCCTGCTCTCAAACTTTGTGTGTCGGAAAAGCCGATGCAAATAGTCCGATGGAGCCCACACACGGTCGGAATGTCCGACAACATGCTCCGATCGGACATTTTCCGGGGCATAAAAGTGCCATAACTGTTGCTTTTATTCTTTTCTAACTGAGTTTAAATGTTGCCACCCAGCTTTATGTGTTTTAGAACCTCCTTTTTGTATTTTCCAAGATATAAAATAAATAAAACATGCAAGTGAAAGAGCGGTAACTCATCGTGAGAGCCACAGTACGAACATCTCACCATTAGAGTCCCCAAGAAATGTAAAAAATCGCCGAGTAGTTTAAATTTTAAACATTTACCTTAATTTAAATATCAGTTTTAGGTAAGAAGACACTTTATCACATCACCAAAATTAAAGAATGTATTATTTGGCTTTGATATGAAAACCGAGGCTTATGTAAATATATCTTTTTTTTTTTTTTTTTTTTTTTAAATATTTTATTGGGTTTTCACACATTACAAATCACAATACAGTGGTAAACCACGACATCATGGAGTAGTCTACAGTTAATATAAAGGTGCATATAAAGAATAAACTCAACAGAATTGAGTAAAAGATAAGTTCAGCCAGAATTTCAGAGTCCTATAATATTAATGTGTAAATGAGTACATTCCATGTCTCAAGGTAGAAGGAAAACAACAAGAACACATCCTCTGTTTTACACGGAATTGTCTGATCATATACAGTGAGCGGATCCTGAGTGGGGTTTAAGTGTGATAAAGGGTATTCATAATGTGTATGGTCGTGACCGACGGTAGTAGAGTTACCCAGAACCCTGGGCACCCCAATAGGGTGCTAACTGTGCCCAGAGTGGGTATATCAATTTACCTATAAGTAGGGTATGTCGGTAATGTGCCTCATGTAAGGCGGTAATCAATTGGCAGGGCTTTATATACGACATGAAAGAGGGGATGGGGGAACAGGAAGACGGAGGGATAGGATAACATGTGTATTTAATGGTTCGCATGGGGATGAGCTAACCGGTCAATGTCGGCTCCAGCGGTATGGGATTGGAGGGTGGTCTGCGTGTGTGTCATATGCGTTTGTTTAAAATGGGTCCAACATGTCCATGTATCTTTATATTTGGATGGAGAATCGGAGGTTTGATGTATGAGGTTTTCTATGTCAGCTATCCTGTCTACTCTCTCGATCCACTCTGAGATCGAGGGAGGGGACGTGCTTCTCCAGTGCACGGGGATACATAGGTTAGCTGCGTTAATGAGATGGAGGGTAAGAGACTTTTTGTATATACGTTGGGGAATCGACGTGTGGTGTAGTAAGTATTGTGCCGGATTATAGTCTGGTGTGTAGGTGGTGATCTGAGTAATTAAACCGTGAACAGCGGCCCAGTATGGTTGAATGAGAGGGCATTCCCACCAGATGTGTATAAGGGAACCTTTGGCAGCGTTACATCTCCAGCAATTAGGGGATACAGTGGGTAGGAATTTGTTAAGTTTGTCGGGAGTCTTGTACCATCTTGAGTAGATTTTGAATCTGCACTCCTGTGTTGCTACGTTGCTGGAACCTTTGTGTATGTGGGAGAGCGCATTTTTCCAGTCGTCGGCGGTCAGGGTAGTGTGCAGATCGGTTTCCCAATGTTTCGCCAGCGTATCTGTATCAATGTGAAGATGTGAGGAGAAAAGTGCGTGGATGGTCGAAATGAGGTGTCTTTGAGGTTCAGCGTGGGAGCATAAAAGTTCAAAGGGTGTGGGTTCCCTGTGTATGTTGTCTTTGTGTTGTAGATTCTGTAAATAATGGCGGATCTGCAGATACTTATAGAAGGGGATATGATATTCTGGAAATTTGCTTGTCAGAGCTGCGTGCGTTAGTACAGTTCCCAGATGGAAAAGTTGCCGGGCTAGGAGCCTTGGTCTGTAGGGATCTCTGGCTGGAAGGAGTAAAGAGATACCCGGCGCAAACTCCGGGTTGTCTTCAATAGGTGTTAGTGGTCCCGATATGGGTTGGATCTTAAGGATTTTACACGATTTTGCAAAGTTTAATAGGGTGGCATTAATTAGAGGGTTCAAAGTGGCTGTGTTCTGGATTGTTTTTGGGTTGATCCAGGGGAGGAGATGTAACGGGATTTCGGTAAAGGCATTTTCTATATTTACCCACTCTTTTTCCTTGCCATGTATGTGCCAGTCCACAATTCTGACTAAATGGCAGACCCGATAATAAGTTTGTAGGTCTGGAACCTGCAGACCTCCTTGTAGTTTGTGAGTTGCCAGTCTGTGCCAGTTCAATCTAGGCTGTTTGGATAGCCAGATGAACTTTCTGCAAATTTTTTTGTACTTGGCAAAGAAGGAGTGTGGGAGCATTATAGGGATGGTTTGAAGAAGATAAAGTAGCCTAGGTAGAACGTTCATTTTCAAAATAGCTATTCTTCCAAACCATGAAAATGGTCCAGTCTGCCATTTTTGAAGATCATCTTCGATGGTTTGTAGGATTGGTAAAAAGTTTAGTTTGAATAGTTCTGAGAGTTTGGTGGGTATGTTGATGCCAAGGTACTTTATGGCTTGTGTTTCCCATCCGAAAGGAAAATTATGTTTGCATTGTGCGACTGTTTCTTGGGGGAGTGAGACATTAAGTGCCCTGGATTTGGAGAAATTTATTTGTAAGTTCGATAAGAACTTAAAAAGAGCAAAGTCTTGTAGCAGGTTCGGGATGGTAGTGATCGGTTCTGTGAGGAATAGTAGGACATCATCCGCGTAGGCGGCTACTTTGTATTGTGTTTGGTTAATGTGAATGCCTTTGATGTCTGAGTTTTCCCTAAGTCTGCGTAGCATGGGTTCCATTGTCAGTATGAATATCAAGGGGGATAAGGGGCATCCCTGTCTGGTACCATTGGACACGGAGAAGGCGTTCGACAGTCCACCGTTCACTCGGACTTTGGCTGTGGGGGAAGAGTAGAGAAGTAGAATCATGTTGACAAGTCTCGGCGGGAGGCCTATAGTTTGTAGGGTGGTTTCCATGAAGTCCCATGCCAACCTGTCAAATGCCTTCTCCGCGTCCAAGGATAGGAAGAAGCCTTTGGAATTAGTGGAGGTTAACCAATGGTGTATGTTTAGGGCTTTGGTCGTATTGTCTTTAGCTTCCCTACCGGGGACAAAACCAACTTGGTCTGTGGAGATTAAAGATGGGATCAAGGGTAGGAGGCGATTGGCTATTGCTTTGGCGTACAGTTTAACATCTACATTAAGTAGAGAGATAGGGCGGTAATTAGAAACCAATTTGTCATCTTTCCCTTGTTTGGGGATAAGGGTGATATGGGCTTCCAATATATCTTTGGAAGCTGTGGTGGCAGGGCCTAGATTATTAAAAGCTTGAACAAGGTGAGGTAATAGCAGATCGGGAAAGGATTTGTAGTAACCGACCGTCAGCCCATCCGGTCCGGGGCTTTTGCCTGGTTTCATCTGTTTTAGTGCTAGGGTGATCTCTTCTGTCGTTAAGGGAACGTCTAACGACATGGAGTCTTCGGTCCGGATGGGTGTGGGTGCGTATTGAGAAAAGAAGTTGTGTATTGCCTCTTTCCTGTCGGTCAGGGTGGGAGATGATTGTGGTGTACGTAGATTGTAAAGGTCTGTGAAGTATTTCACAAATTGTTCCGCTATGTCTTCAGATTTTACCAGGGTTTTACCCGAGGGGTCTACAATGGAGTGTATAGTGTGGGCCGCCTTTTTTGCCTGTATTGCTCTAGCCAACATCTTCCCGGATTTGTTGCCAAATTCATAAAAATATTTTTTTGAGAGCATATATTTCCATTTTACGTTTTTATGTAATTCTTCTAAGAGTTCGGTGCGTAGTTGAGTCAGTTCAGTCAATGTTTCTAGGGCTAAAGACGCCTTGTGTTTCCGTTCTAGGACAGAAATGCGTGTAGTCAGTTCCTCAATTCTTGCTTTTCGAAGTTTGTTTCTACGTGAGGCCTGTGATAAGAATGCGCCTCTAATAACACATTTGTGTGCGGCCCACACTATGTCTGGAGCAAAGTCGCCCTGACAGTTGTCCGCGAAATAGTTACGAAGGTGTTCGGAAACCTTTTGTGAGATTTCGGTGTCTGTGAGTAGGGAGTTGTCCAAGCGCCATATGTGGACACAGTTTGTTTTGTGAGGAATGTGTAGGGTCATGGAAACCGGGTTATGATCTGCAAGTATCATCGGGTCGATTGAGGACTTATGAAGTATTGAGAGTTTGTTTTGGGAGATAAAGAAGTAGTCTATTCTGGAATATTTGGAGTGCGGTGGGGAGAAAAAGGTGAAGTCTTTACATGTGGGATGCAGTGTGCGCCAGGCATCGTGTAGTAGCAATTCCCTGAATTGAGTTTTTATTGCGCGTAGAGCCCGATAAGTAGAGGAAGAAGTACCGTTGGATGTATCCAAGGAGGGATCGAGCGGGACATTAAAGTCGCCTCCTATTATAAGGCAACCGGTGCTAAAAGTCGTGAGGAGCTGTAGTGTATTGCGGAAGAACGGTACTTGTTTTGAGTTTGGAGCGTACAGGTTGGCAATGGTGAAAGTCTTGTTATGTATAGAGCCCTTGAGGAAGAGGAATCTCCCCGCAGGGTCTCGGTGTACATCAGTAACTAGAAAAGGGCATTTTCTAGAAATAAGGATGCAGACTCCTTTGGATTTGGCTTCATCATTGGTCGCGTGGTAAACAGTGGGAAAGTGTTTGTTCTGCAGTTTAGGGATGGTATCAGATCTAAAGTGTGTTTCTTGTATGAGCGCGATGTGGGTGTTGGATTTTTGTAATTGGGTGAGAAGGAGAGACCGTTTTTCAGGTGTATTTAGGCCTCGGATATTCATAGAGCGCAATGTGAGTGGAGAGTAAGGAGGGGATAGCACTGTGGTGGAGTCATTGGGGTCCATGACCTCCGTCGGGGTAAAGAGGGGGGGGGCAATCGTAGGGACAGAGTGGTGGGGAGGCGCGGTATTCAAAGTAGCAGCAGAAGCTTGAGTCGTGTTGAGCACAACACAGGGGAGAGACCGGTAGGGCGGTAAAATTGTCAACACAATTCACCGTCTCTTTATTTGACTATATTTGGTCTGGTACAGAGCACCGAGGCTCCTCAATCCGATGAGTCCGGATTGTTGAACCTCACTGCGACTGTGTGGGGGTTGGCAAAGGCCCGGCACAAGAAAGGTATCGGAGTAGGTAGGTACGTAATCGTTTGTAGCCTGCTATCCTAAGACTTTAGACAGTCGAGCTTAGTGGTGTGTGAAATAGGTTAGTTGCTCGGTGTAGAGATTGTTGATCTTGTAGGCTGGTGTGATAGGAACAGGGCAGGGGTTTACAAAAGACAGGTGTCTATAGGTATGCATTGTGCCCTGCCCAGTAATTATATGGGCCATGACCGTTAAAATGGGAGTAACACCGATACAATTATATAACTACAACCATAACGATAACCATATCCAGAATCATAGGGGGCTGTAATTCTGTGTTCGAGTCCGGCAACCTATATAGATAGTCATATATTACAGGGCCGTCCCCTACATTCCCCAGAGAATGCGAGTAGCGAGTCAGAGGGAGTAACTAGAAAGGAGAACCTGCTAGGGTGCATATTGAGGTAGGGGTCTATCAGATCCGGCTCATTGTATTCGTTGTCACATATCTAGTAGTAATGAAGGCTGGAAATTAAAGCTATCTAAACCGTGTAGTAAATACTGAGGTATTAACTTATTCAAAAACAAAATACAAAGCAACGAGTTTCTAAAACAGTAACATTGCAGGTAAATGTAAGGCCCAAAGAGAATGTCGTACCGGAGGTGTAGGGATCCGTGTGATAATATTTTGCAGGGTTGTTGGTGGAGTCATATAAGGGGGGCAAAGGCCCAAAAAAGCAGAGAGTTTGCCCGGATCAACCAACTTTAATTAATCAGTCATTGGCCTTTAACTGGTAAGTATAGAGGGGGGCAAAGGGTTGTAGAGTAAAGTACCTGCATGGTGCGGGAGAGCAAGGTCCCTAAGCGGCCCCGAGGTGCATGGAGACTCGGATGTCGGGCGAAGCTGGTTGCGTAGGCAGATGGTGGTATGAGGAGGGAGTCCAATACCCACCTGGAGTGAGTGTTGGTGGTAGAGATCCAAGCGTCATGTGGTACGACTGCGTGCCTGAGAAGAGTAAAGTCGTCTGGGTCCTGTGTCGGAGGGCGTGCAGTATGCATGCGCATAACGCCACTATCGAGCCGCAGGATGTTGTCGAGCTGGGAGGATGTAGATCGTGGCTCGCGATCCGAGATAGCAGGAGTCCGGGGTTGAGAGGTGGTCGTGCGCTCGTCCCGGGACAAGCCAGGTTAAGGTGCCGACGTCATCCGGTGAGTAGTATTTTCTTGATCCGTGGAGAGGACGAGCAGTCATCCATCTTCTGTGTCTGTCGCGTCGGTGATAACGTGAGTGTGTGTTGCCGGAAGCTGGTGTATTGCTAGGGAGGTCACGCATGGTTTCCGGGTATCCAGCGCTATGCATTTTGGTAATTGTAGTATGCATGGTTCGTCTCAGGCCTCTGTGGTTAGAGAAGGGAGGCTATGAAGCAACAATTTAGGAGCATGGAGGTTGGAAGTCCACGTATAGTTACCGGGAATGGATCCCTTGTGAAGGCACTGCAGCTGGTACGCGGTGGTAATAAAATATAAAAAAGAAAGTGTAAACCGTCTAGTCTAAGTATAACAGCAATAAAACTGGTGTTGACAAGAGCTGTGTCTGTGTCAGTAAATGCCGTGAGCCACCAATCAGAGGAGCATGTACTGGGGCCCAGGTGTCTACAACCGACCGATAAGGGTATCAACGTCCCCTCCTGGCTCTCCTGTAGGCGGGAGAGTGGGGGCTTTGGTTGCGTCGGTCAGTGCGATGTGTACCGTGCGGCGGGGTGGCAGAGGGGGATCTTCTTCTCCGATGGTCTGTATCGGAGGCCTCCATAGGTTCTGCAGGCAGGGGGTCTCTGCGGAGTGCGGAACGTCGAAAATCAGCGTACCAGTTGGGCACCTCCACTCTCGGGATGTGTAGAGTATCGCAGAAGGAGGAGAGATCTTCAGGCACTTTAAGGTATGCTGTTCGGCCATGTGAGGTGGCAGCCAGGCAGAAAGGGAACTTCCATTTGTATATGATGCTGTGTGCTCGTAGAGTGTCCAGAAGAGGCTTCAAATCACGGCGATGTTGGAGGGTTATGCTTGATAGATCTTGATAGATTTGAACATTTTTCCCTTCATGTATAATCTGTGGAACGCCTCTGGCTTGTTTAAGTATCTCTTCCTTTAGTTTAAAGTCCGTCAGACAGCAGATGATGTCCCGTGGGGGGTCGGTGTCTCTCCCCTTTGGCCTCAGTGCTCTGTGGATCCTCTCTAGTTCAATAGGTGTCTGTAGTGGCCTGCGTAAAAGGCCGTTGAACAGGCTGACGGTAGAGTGGGTGATCTGTTCGCCTTCAATCGATTCGGGCACTCCTCTGACCCGCAAATTGTGGCGTCTGCCGCGGTTGTCGAGGTCCTCAAGGTGCCTCTGCATTTCTCTCATTTGCAATGTATGTGTATCAACATGCATTGTTGTCTTGCGTAGCTGCAGGTCTTGGCGTTCCGCCATTTGTTCCGCCGCCTGTACTCTGTCTGAAAGGGCGCGTATGTCGATGCGCAGTTCCGAGATTGCTGTCGAGAGAGTGTCTTTAATGTCTGCGGCAATCATCCGTAGGTCCTGTATGTTCAGTTGCGGTAGGGACCGTTCTTCAGATGTGTTATCCGTCGCCTGGCTATACGGTTGGCTGCGGGGTATGTGATCCAGCTGTGAGGAGATTGTGGCCTCTGAGGTACTGTGGCGGGGAGCCGCCATAATGCCCCGTCCAGACCGGAACATTTCAGGGATAGTATTGGGGCCTGAGGATCCCGATTGTTCTCTGGGAGAGCGTGATCGGGATGTGGAAGCGTTCCGAGAGGCTGTCCCCATGTTTTGGTCGAGCAAGGGTTGTTTGGATCACCTTGAGGCAGATTATAAGTCGTCGGATAGCAGGAGCTACTGGATTAGGCAGCCATCCTCATGCCAGGTCAGGCCACGCCCCCCATGTAAATATATCTTAATATTAGCAATTCCTTGGTGAAAAGTTATAACATATAAATGGCATTTTACTGTGTTTATACTATTACTGCTGCTACTACTACTACCACCACCACTAATACTAATAACACAAAAAATAATTAAAAAGCAGTAATTATCAAACTATTTAGGATCTAATAATATAGTACAATAATTATATTAAAATTATCTACAAAAATGTTAAAAAAAAAAAACTTCTTTTAGGTTTATGTAATGCTTTTTACTGTGACATTTCCATTATTTATAATTAGAATTTTGATCTTTCGGTAGATTTCAACTTGAAACACTAACAATTGCAATTTTACACTAGAAAAAAATAAAGCTTTCCAGAGCAGTAATGGCTGTTTCATTTTGTGTTTAGCTTGACTATATGAAATGCTGAAAATTGTTTGACTAGAAATTCTCAATTGTATTTAATGCTTGCAATCAAAAAAGTAGTTTAATTATTGCCTTTTAACAGTAACCATCATAGAGGAAGTGCTAGATGTAATTTTCATTTCTTTGCTGCTTTACATTGGAATACATCCAAAGCAGTTTCCATCAATTTGAGTAGCAAAGAACACAGGGTGCCCATCAATCTTTAAAGAGTGTAGACATTGTGCTACAGTGCTAGGCAGGTGCCAGCTTTAGAGAGACTAATGCTTTTCTGAATTTTTGGCGAGTGCATACAGATCTATCGATTCACATCAGTTCATTTCAGTAGCATGATCTCAGCATAATATTGATAGCCACTTTTATAAAATAGGTTTCCGTGTAGATCTGATAGTTTGCTAAACTTCTTGAATGCCTACTTGTAAAAAAGCTGTGCTAAGTTCACTGCCTTGTGTATATTAATAATAATAAAAAAAAAAAATAGAAATAATTATGCCACCCAATTATTGAGGCACATTTATGAAAGGTAAAACAATACTGGACATATTTAGAAATTCTGAACATTATTGAATGTATTTTAATTTTCTTTAGCTTTAGATTCATATTTGAAATATCAAAATTTAAGATACAACTGTCCCTAGTACGGAGCCTGTAGCCAACTGAAAAGTCGACCCAGTTCTTCAAAAACATTACCTTTACTTCCTTACCCAGCTTTTAAACTAACACCCAGATTCTCACTTTGTTTCCAGCACAGCACATGGCACAGCAGTATTTCTAAAAATACATTCTGGAATTTTTGATTTGAGTTTATCTCTTACTTTCCTAAGAATTTTTTTTTTTTTTTTTAGCATTTCTCAGCAGCTTTTTAAGTCTTGGTCCAGAAAAGGGCAAATAAAACCCCCCATATTGTTATTGGGAGTTATGTTTTGGGCGCTCAGACTTTGTCATTGGACAAGCTGCAATGTTCTTTTAAAAAGGGCTAGCAATGTCCTTTTCAGTCTGTGTAACATACTGTAGATGGAAGAAAAATTCCAGACAAAAGTCTATTGACCATAGGGAACATTCTAATGCAGCTGTCAACAGGAAATCATTTGCATCTTGCTGATGCTCCTATTTTTTCTTCTCGTCTGCCTCATCTTATCTGTCTTCTTCATCTGCTTTGCCTGCATAATTTCCAGCAGAAAGAATAAACCTGTATATCGGGGCATGGCTTGACCTTGGAATATGTTGACTCCAGAGCTCCCGCTGACTGTGGCACTTTTTCTGCTATATCTGAGGCTCTTCGGATCGATCCAGGTAAATCCTCCTGCAGCACCTCGTCATCGAGGTCTCACTTCCCACAGGATTCAGGAACCCAACTTAGCCACAACATCCCCCAACTACTCCGTTTACAACCGAGCCCCATAGTGGCCTCCTCACAAACCTCTACACAGACCTCCTGCTCAGGACAGAGCCTGATGCAGACACCGCGCACCTTACACACGCTGGCTAGCGGGTGTGACTACCATTCCAAATAAGTGCCTTGCTTACTTGACTTGTAAACCTGCTTTTTTCATATTACTCCATCACTTCCTTTGCCCGAGTATTTGCCTTGGGGATCTCCTAAAAGAAACATTTTAAAAATAAATATTTTACTTAAACTGAAATAAGATTTCCTTTGATTTACTGCTTGTGTTTCTTTTAGCTGTCTCCTAGGTTATCCAATGAGCTTTTCTTTTTGGCCATTTTCTTCAATAGTGCAAATGTAATTTATTTGATACATGAGGTGACAATCTCTTCTTCAGCAAACTATTATGTTGTGGGTCTGCTACACACACACACACCTTGTTTTTTGTTGTTAATGTATGTAATGCATTACTGATAAAAATATTCATAATTTTCATCACCATGAATTAATTTTTGGGAGTCACGAAAATGGCCTGATTGTTGCAAATTATAAAGCACTGTGGGAGTTATTTACTAAAGGCAAATCCACTTTGCACTCCAAGTGCACTGCAAAAGTGCACCTGAAACTGCACTGAAAGTGCACTTGTAGTGCAAAGTGGATTTGCCTTTAGTAAATAACCCCCATTGTCACTGCAAACACCAACTTAGTCCAAAAACTGGTATTGAGCATTGAAATAAGAAGCCACACATTGTTGAGTAGAAAACTTTTTACCCTGTGCACATTCACATGTGCGTTAGAAAAGGGTTTTTGAACAAACCAACATATTTTTGTAATAACATTTTTGGTTTTGACGGTACAAATAGCCTTTTTTTGAGTTAAACAGGCATGTTTAAAACCATAAAAAATAGACAACTCAGGAACTTACAAAGTTCAACTTTGATAAATTGAAGGCAATATCAGACATTAGTATGTCCACACTGTGTTGATATTGTCTTCATCAAATGGGGTGATGTCACCCCTGTGAAAGCCAAATTTTGAAGATGCACACAAATTGAGAGTGAAAATGAAGATTTCCCTCCTGATCCCATGCCTAATTTCAACATGTGCTAGCTCCCATCATGGGGGATCAATGGACGTGTTTCAGGGGTGCAACCCCTTCCTCTCAGCTACTTGAGTTGCGAGGAAGGTGTTGTACCCACAAAACGCGTACATTGATATCCCGTGATGGCAGATAGCACATGTTGACACACTGTGTGCATCTTCAAAATTTGGCTTTTTAATATACTTCAAAAAAGATTCAAAAATTTAAAAAATATCAACAAATGGAAGACTTTAGGTGTGTTTTAGATTCTGCCTAAAACATCAATGATGTTTTTGAGTCTTTTTTCAACATCATTGATGTCTTCCTTGATCTTCTGTAAATCCTGATTGCACACCATGATCTCCCCGATGAGGACGTGTGCACTTGCACTTGAGAAATGAGTTTCTTCTTCCACAATATCCACATCACCTAAAATTAAAAAAAACCCCATGTATTATAACTATGCAGGCATACATCTATTACCTGAAGCTGCGGTCTCAGACACTCACCTGTTGTGGTTACTATTTCACGCACTTCATAAACCTCTCCTTCCTCCACATCCTCTGGTTGTGGTGTTGGTATTCCCCCTTCTTTAGGAGGTTGGGGGTTCCTGGTGTCCTCTGATGTCCTGAGTCTTTTCTCCCCTGTGTGAATAAAAAAAGGTATACTTAGCACACAGATATTTGAGGGCAGAAATAGGAATCTGAAACATTGCTTGGAAGTGTTGTACAATTGTCTTTTTGGGCAGAGTTCCAAGCTGAAGACATTTTTTTCTCTTTCTAAAGCTGGAATACTTATCTTTTTTGTACAATTTTCACACATGGAGACACCCCTAGTATGCACTGGAGCACCTGTGTGGGACACCCTAAAAAGTTTGTTCTGGTGTCCCACACTAGTGCTCTTGCAAACAGCTGCTGAGTGTCCTCTCTATTCCCTGAATCAAGTTTACATTTTCATTCTAGTTACAAACCCATCTAGACAACAATGTACTAAACTTCTTTTAATACAAATAGGCCTAAACAAATGTAGTTAACCTGTATCTGCCAAAAACATTGTATTAGTGGGTGAACGAACAATGTTTACTACGAACGATTGCTGTGCCCACGAACCTGAAAGTTGCCATTTTAAACTGTACAACAGTAAAGAAAAACACATGGAGCAGCACAAACGTAATAATAATAATAGAAACACAGGACAAATACTTTTTAGAAGCAGTTTCCTGATCTTTCTGTACTGATCCTGCTCCCTCAATTTCAGGTCTGACCATCGTTTCCTCAGTTGATCCTTGGATCGCCGTACCCCAAAATTCTTCTTGCAGACTTTAGCCATGATCTTGGCCTTTCTCACATTTGGGTTTGGGTAAAGTCCATGCTTCCCATCATAGTCGGCCCTCTTCAAGATGTCCACCATCTCCACCATCTCGACAAAAGTCTTTTTGAGGCCTTAAATCTCCTCCGGGATCGGGACGTTCATGGCTCCGGGCTTTCGTCGTTGCTGCTCTCCTCTGCATGCACTTGCTCTTTCTCCAGCATGTGCTCTCCCACTGCGCCAAAAGAGAAGGGGCGGAGAATAGACTTGAAAGAACATCAGGGGCGGACGAAGTTTCATGCATGCACAGTGTATATAAAGCATAACGCGCGTACGTCGTACGTACGATCTGTGAGCGGAGGAGGGAGTATCGGAAGCGCTGATTGTTAGAACGAAGGTACAATTTTAACTTGGTGCATCAGTGGCCTATACTGCTTATAGATTGAGGCCTATATTGGGACAAGATAAGGAGAGTTTAGCCCGATACATTAGGGTTTGTCTTGTGCTGTGTCTTGCTGAGAAAATGGATCTATTCAATGATGAGGACTTTATCCCCATATTCATTGATATGTACAGGAAGCTGCCCTGTCTGTGGCAGGTAAACCACCCCTTTTATAACAATAAAACAAAGAGAAAGGCAGCGCTTGATCAATTGCTGGAATTTGTGAAGCCGGTGATCCCCACAGCAGCAGACATCCCCTATTTGAAGGCCCTAATTGGTGGCATGAGGAGCACTTATAATAGGGAGCGCAGGTCCGGGGGGGATGGGGCGGAGCGTCGTTACGTAGGAGCGCTCCGTAGGAGGCCTGGCGCCACTGCTCTCCCCGCACACCCGCTCAACAGAGAGGAGGAGGTCTGAAAGCCGCAAGGACGCTGGCACCGCGAGATGCGTTCGACGCGGCCCGGCGTGAGATAGTGCGAGCCCCGCGCTGCCGCTACGAGCCACAACACCGCCGCTGACTCTGACACTGGGAGCTGGGAGCTCCGAAGCAACGGACAGGGAGGAGACCGCGAACGGCTCTGGAGGTACAGGTTGGCTCAACAACAGCAAGGTAACGCTGTAGCTGGAGGGGGGTGAGCCTGTAAAGGGACACAGCGAAAAGAGAGCTGGGAAAGGTGAGAGAGTATGAGAGCTTTGTATAGGCGAATATCCCCTCTGGTGCCCCACCTGCCCCCCCACTGAAGTGTCTATGGTCTGAAAGCAGATGGAAAGCAGGGTAAGAACTTAAACTCTATCCTTGTTATAAATTCCACTCTGCCACACATCGCTATATTTTATTGAAGCATTTGGACTCATGACAAGCCTATGGTGGGAAAGCAGCTGGGAAACAGGGTATGAACTTAAAACGGTTATCTTGATACAAAACTAACCCTGCCACATATGATTAAGACACTTGGATTCATGACATGTATTAAAAAGCTGAATGAACAACCCTTAGAATAATAAGGAACAGACGTGAGGTGTCTGAGGCGCACGTGTCTATATATTGATGAACCGTTTACCCGTTTATCCAGTGTGAGCCCCTGCGTGCACCTACACCCCCTCCCCCTGCAGTTTTTCTAGTCTCCTCCTCTTCTTTCTCCCCACCATGGATATTTGAACGGAGGGATCATCCCGGACCATCCCGGACTTTTTTTTTTTTCTTCTTTCTTCTTTTTTTGATGTCTAAGGTTAAGAAACTTTAAGTAGCCGGCTTAAACATTGATTTTCCTGGACTATTTGGACTAAATAGTGAACATTGGGCATAGGGATAGAAGGGTAGAGAGGTAGGTGCAAGATTCACCCAAGAAGAACCACACATCCTAAGCCTGGGCTTGAGGGCCAAAACTTTTTTTTCACTCCGACAAATAGTGTATATAAGGAGCCTGATAGTAGCCCTGCGGTTCGTGCGGGAGATGAACGCTCCCGCCCGGCCCTGATGAGCAGGTTGGTCAGTGGCGGATAGGGCTTCTACGCGAGATCCCCCATAGACCCAAGTGGGCCCGGGAGGTCCCCCGTGGAACTAATATAGGACTCCTTGCATAAGCAGATACAAGCGATCCACACACTGTTATAAGAGGGTTATGAGAGGGAATTGAGGGAGTCAGCCCCCGACCCTGCCAAGGAGCAACCTGTGTAGAACTACTAGGGCTTATACCCAGGCCTGCATTTTTTTTCTTTTTTCTTTTCCCTCTTAGGGTAGAGCGGAGTATTAGAGGCCTGTGGAAATGAGGGGGAAGGCAACTAAAGGTAGTAAAGGAGCGGTAAATGCACCAAGCCCAGGTGGGATCCAGCGCTACATGTCAGCTGAAGCCAGCATGCTGGAAGAACCTCATGGGAGTCCCAGATTGGGAGCGTCCTCACGGCCAGGAATTAACAAACATAGAGGGGCATTAGAGGAGAATAAAAGTAAAAATGCAAGAGTAAGGATCAGTGGAAGCCAACAGACGTTGGGCCCTGAGACACAGGAAGGCCCGTATGAGAGATCTGAGGATGAAATCACTGCAGGGGGGAATAAACCACCACTGCAGCTTACGCAGGAGGAAGCCCCATATATTAAAGAGATGCTCGCCGAATTGCTATTGAAACTGGAGACCTCCCTTAAAAAAGAGATTGCGACTGTAAGAGCAGGCATTGGACACGTATTGAAAAGGGTGGAGGAGACGGAAGAAAGATTGGAAGAACATGAGCGGAGACTAGAGGGTATGAATATGCAAATAAGAGACATGCAAAGAGCAAACAGAAGCCTCCTCTATAAATTAGAAGATCAGGAGAATCGCAGTAGACGCAAAAATCTGCGACTTAAGGGTCTCCCAGAGAAATTCGGGAAGGAAGAGCTGGCGCCGGCACTGCAGCAACTGCTAAACCCATTGCTGGATAGAGAAATAACGACCCCCCTGAAAGTAGACAGAGTCCATAGGGTCGCACGATATCCCAGAAATACATCAGAGAGTCCAAGAGATGTGATAGTGAAGTTCCACTATGAGGAGGAAAAAGTAAAAATTTTGGGAAAACTGCGACGTCAACCAGGCTTATGCATTGAAGGGGCAGAGATACAAGTTTATTCAGATCTATCAGCAGAGACCCTCACAAGAAGGAGGCTGTTGAAGCCGCTAACAGGCCTACTGAAAACGACAGAAATAGCATACCAATGGGGGTTTCCGGCTTGCCTAATTAGAAAAAGGAATGGGCGAACGGCAGTGCTTAGATTCCCAGAAGACCTTGAGGACTTTTGTCGCAAGCTAGACATTGTCCCTCCACATATCCCTGGCTGGGGTGCGGAAGAGACTGCAGTTCCAGCGCGAGACACAATAGGGTGGAGGGAAGGGAGGGGAGGGGCACATTGAGTAATGTAAGCTAATAACCAAGAAGCTTAGCTAGGGGACGAGGGGCAGCACCGATATGAGTGGGGCGGGGGGCGGGGGGGAGGTGGGAGGGCGCTGGGGCAATACGGGGAGTCCTCACGACACGAGCCCTATGGGGAATATGGGTGCAGGGTGGTACTTGACTGAGGGAATCCACCCGACCCATATTTTGAACAGAGGAGTTTGCCCCGCCAGTAATAGGCGATCTGTTCCAGTGGGGGGGGGGGTGGAAGGGTTGGGGGTGGGAAGGGATGGGGGTGGGAAGGGATGGGGGTGGGAAGGGTGGGGGGGGTTCCCTCTTTTTTTTTTTTTTTTTCTTCCTCCCTCTCTCTCTCTCCTGCTATGCCACACGGGATTGGCCGGACGCTCTCTTCAGCAATAAAAAATGGGAGTAGTTAGTTTCGTCACATATAACGTGAGGGGTCTGAACACGGAAAAAAAAAGATACAAAATCAATCAGGAGCTACAACTCCTAGGCGCAAACGTGGTGTTCCTGCAAGAAACATATGTAACGCACACAAGTAAGGGACTGACATCACACCTGTTCCCTAAATGGTTTTATGGGGATGCTGGATCAGTACATTCAGGGGGAGTAGCTATAGGGTTCGATAGAACAATGATGTTTGAAGAGGAAGAGCGATTGGCCGATCCCGGGGGCAGGTTTCTGTTTGTTAAAGGGAAAATGTTTGAGACGTGGTTCACACTGGTGAATATTTATGCCCCTAACAGAAACCCGGAGAACTTTGTAAAGAGAATTCTGTCGAAACTAGAATCTTTTAGAAAAGGCAGACTAATAGTCGCAGGGGATTTGAACCTATGTATGGACCCTGAGGTGGATACGTCAAGGGGCGATTTAAGAGCAGGATTGAGTACACAGGGTAAGACATTAAAAAAAATGTTAAATCATCTCGAATTAATGGATGCATGGAGAATAAGCCATTTAAAAGATCGGGATTACACCTTCTTCTCCCCTGTGCATAAATCATTCTCGAGGTTAGACTACATTTTTATAGAACACCAGATGGTCCCTATGCTGAGGGCAGCAGAAATTAAGGCTATTACCCTGACTGATCATGCACCGGTGAAAATCCAGGTAGAGATCACCGGTGTGGACCGGCCTAGGATAAACTGGAAACTTAATGATTCCCTCACACGGGACCCAGATGCAGTCGCGAAAATAGAGCAGGAACTAAAAAATTACTTCGAGACTAATGATACAGAGGACATATCCAGATCCACTCTGTGGGAAGCACACAAAATCTATATAAGAGGGATTTGGATTGCCATTGGAACGAGGAAAAAAAAAGAGAGGGGAGAAAAGTTGGCACGTTTATTCAGGGAGATTCAGGAAGCAGAACAAAGCACAAGACCTAAGGGTCTCCCAGAAAAGCAGGAGCTAATTAAGAAAAGAAGAGACCTAAATGAGTTGCTGGAGAAGGAAAGGAGCTGCGCTTTTGATATGATAAATAGAGACATGTATCGAGAAGGGAATAAACCAGGAAGGTGGATGGCTAAAAGGATTGGGGAAAAAAAGAATAGGACCTTTATACCTAAAATAAGAGATGAAGAGGGGAACCTCGAATTCTCTACTCCAAAAATTGCTGGAATATTTCACTCTTACTACAGTGCACTCTACAAGGTAGGACGGAGGGAGAGACTGAGTGACAACAAGAAGGAAAGGATAAGGGAGTACCTTCGGGGACTAGACCTTCCCAGGGTAGAGAGGGATATGGTTGAGCGCCTCGATGCACCCATATCCCAAGGGGAGGTAGAAAAGGCGATAAAAGACACTGCCCTGGGAAAGAGCCCGGGCCCCGACGGATACTCCGTAGCTTATTACAAAAAATTTTCTCAAATACTTGTACCCAAACTGTGCGACTATCTGAATGCCCTCGGGGAGAACGAAGAGTCCCGAGAAGAATCCCTATTAGCGTATATCACTCTCATCTTGAAAGAAGGAAAGGATCCAGCCTCACCCGGTAGCTATAGACCAATCTCGCTCTTAAACGTAGATACAAAAATTTTCGCTAAAATACTCACAGATAGGCTGAAAACTGGATTAAAACAATGGATTCATAGTGATCAAGTGGGATTTGTCCCGGGTAGGGAGGGGAGAGACAACTCACTGAAAACAATTCTTCTTATGCAAGAAGCAATCAGGAGTAATACCCCTGCAGCCCTGCTATCTATCGATGCCGAAAAGGCATTCGATAGAGTGGATTGGGGCTTTATGACTGAAACCCTGAAACATCTAGGATTGGGGGAAAGGATGATGAAATGGATCCTCTCACTATACAGGCATCCCAAGGCGAGGATTAGAGTGAATGGGACCCTGTCTTGTCCCCTTGAACTGTTTAACGGGACAAGACAGGGTTGCCCTCTTTCCCCAATTTTGTTTATCCTATCTTTGGAGCCACTCTTAGCGACTTTTCGTAGGAACAAAGATATTCAGGGAATCAAGGTGGGAACAAAGGAGTACAAAATAGCAGCTTTTGCTGACGATTTGCTTTGTTTCGTTACCCAACCTAGAACGACAATCCCCACGGTGCTCAAGGAGTTGGAGCACTACGGAAGCTTGGCAAACCTTAAAGTAAATATGAGTAAGTCAGAACTCCTAAATATATCAATCCCTAAGCGTGAACAGAGGGCACTTCAAGCTGGGCTCCCATTTGTATGGTGTGAGAGGGAATTGGTCTATCTAGGTATAAAAATATCATCCTCACCGGGGGACCTCTTTGCCGATAACTATGTACCCTTACTTAATAAAACTAAAGATCTACTAGGTAGGATGAGATATAAAGCCCTGTCTTGGATCGGCAGGATAAATGCGATCAAAATGTTTGTGCTTCCCATGTTACTATACACCTTCCAAATGGTCCCAATAGAAATCCCCCCTATATTTTTTGCTAAACTGCAGTCATTAATCCTAAGATTTATATGGGCACGTAAACACCCTAGGGTAGCATATGACACTTTGTCGAAGGATAAAAGATTGGGAGGGGTAGGTGCACCGGATATTAGAATGTACTATCAGTCGGTTGTTATCTCTAGAATAACTGACTGGCTACACAGTAAACAGGAGAAAAGTTGGGTGAATATTGAAGCAACACTGAGTGGGGTGGATATAGAAAAATTAATATGGATCCCACCACAATATAGGGATTTGGGAAATAGAGTTAATTTTCTGACCAAGAACACTTTTAAAATCTGGGATAGGGTAGGTAAGAGTTGCCACTGGGATTTCAACTCACCACTATTATCACTATTAAACACGGATTATTTTTTACCTGGGAAGGAGGAACACTTATATTTTACGAGATGGGCAAAAAAAGACGTAATACAACTACAAGACGTGATGAAAGGAAATAGATTGTACACTTACACTGAAATCACACAGGCTTGGGGGAACAGATCACTAGATAAGTGGAGGTATGCACAGATACTGCACTTTACACGTTCACTGCCACAACCACTAAGAGGAAAGGATCAGTTAAGAGATATTGAAAAACTATTAAATACCCCCACATGCGTGAAAGGAAGTATCTCAAAATTATATAGCGTTCTTAGGGGGGAAGCTAGTAAAGGACCTCCCACTTTCTTGGATAAGTGGGAAAAAGAAATAGGAGGCTTAGAAGGAGAAGCACACAGAAGTAAGATACTAAAGATGGTTCACTTAACAGCAAGAGACTCCCGGACATATGAAATGGCCTATAAAGCGATAGCAAGATGGCATAGGACGCCTCGGAAGGTACATGAATACGATGCTGAGACCCCCCCAACTTGCTGGAGAGGATGTGGAGAAATGGGCACTCTTGCCCATCTTTGGTGGGAGTGTGCCAAAATCCAGAAATACTGGGGAGAAATCCTAGGTGAAATACAACAGATAACGGGGGAGCAGGTTAACAAAAATCCTTGGACGTGTCTGTTCCATGACACAGAAAGAGAGATCCCCCAATACATCAAGTCAATAACCCCATTCCTCCTAAACGCAGCTAAAGCACTGATCCCTTGTCACTGGAAAGGGGTAGAAGCC
Organism: Lithobates septentrionalis; assembly: GCA_037952835.1. Classification (NCBI taxonomy): domain Eukaryota; kingdom Metazoa; phylum Chordata; class Amphibia; order Anura; family Ranidae; genus Lithobates; species Lithobates septentrionalis. Next base: position 694,870 of record JBBDGP010001077.1, on the reverse strand, counting down.
CCAAGGATGAAGGATTGGATAATAAGGGTAGAATGGGCTAGAGGAATGGAAGAAGCAAAACACACGATGGAAGGCCGGCGAGATAAATACTCTAAGACGTGGGCAAGATGGCATGAGTATAGGAACACAGAAAAGTATTTGACAATTATAGAGGCTTGAGGATCATGGAGGGGAGAGGGAGGAGGGGCTTTTCTTCCTCTGTTCCTTTTTTTTTTTTTTTTTTTTTTTTTTTTGGGGGGTGGGAGGAGGGTAGGGGAAATAAAAAAGTAGACAAAAGCAGATAAGTAAATATTGATACTTTAAATGGATAAAAAGGAAAGGGAAATATTGGTAAAATTAAAGAGACCACAATTTTCCTTAAGCCACAATGATGCGAAAAAGAGAGGGGGCGCAGCGTAAATGACGCAGCTGACTTAAAATCTCTCTAAAAGTTTGCTGATGTGGAAAGATAAAGAAAAAGAAAAGAAAAAGAAAAAAAAGAAAAAAGAAAAAAAAAAAAAAAAGAGAAAAAAAATAAAAAAATAATAGGGAGCGCAAGAAGGTCCAGGATTCCCAGAGATCAGGAGCTGCAGCAGATGACATTTATGTACCTAGGCTGTGGTACTATGACAGACTGCATTTTCTGGCAGGCCAGACTGAACCCAGGCCAGCACTCTCCAATCTTCCTTCAAGGCTTCCTTCCACCTCAGCTGACACTTCTGACGTCTAACCTGGGCCTTCCAGCCAGGAAGAAGTGGAGGAGCCCAGCTTGAGCCAGGTATAGCATTGTTCAACATATTTCTAGTCAATTAATGATGTTAACTAGATGTTATTATTGATCAGTAATTTCTGATTTTACAGTGTTTTAGTGTTTTACATATCAATAGACAGTGGTGGCCACAAATGATTGTGACAAGAATGAAAAATGCTGGGGTCAGAATGATAGTCTTTTCTATTTATTAACATTCAATATGCAACAGTCATGAGCTGAAAACTTTGTGTGATTGGTGAACCAAAAACTAAAACTATGTCCCTTTTACATACACAAGAAATTCTCAGCCAGGAGTAGGCTGTGGAAAGTGTCAGCCAGGAGGTGGTGGGTGTAAGTGTCAGCCAAGAGGTAGCCGGGCCCAGTAGCCTGCCCAAATCTCAGGTCTCTCTCTTCCGCCTTCCAAAAAAATATCCCAAGAAGAGGAGTAACCTTGAGGAGGCTGCACTTGGCCTATTTCGGAAGGCTACTGCGGCCCTCAGAACCCCCCCAATAATCAAGTTGACTATGCCTACATGGCAGCCTGCAAAATGCAGGAAATGGAGGCGGGCCAACACCTCTTATGTGAGGAAGTTATGTTACAAGCCCTAAATATGGGGTTGAGGGGCGAACTCACAAGCCAAAGCCACATTTGTGAGTTCAACCATGGTCCTCCTCCTCCTCCTCCACCTCCTGCCACAACTACAACACCAGACAAACAGCCTGGAAGCAAATGTGGAAGGAAGCGTGGAAGGAAGACAAGAAAGTGATGGCCTGGGTTCAGTCTGATCTGACAAAAGATGCAGGCTGTTGTAAGACCACAGTCTGGGGACAGATATGTCATCTGCTGCTGTTCCTGATCTCTTGTAGTCCTGGACTGGATTGTGCTCACTACTATAAGGACTCCTCAGGCCACCAATTTTGACTGTAAAATAATTGATGTCTGCCCTGGGGTACAAAGGCTTCGCAAATTTCACCAGTTTCTTCAGCGTTGCCTTCCTCTTAATTTTGTTATGACCCATAATAAATGGCTATTTATTTTTCACAAATACTTGCCTATGTGTTTTACTTCAAAAAGGACAGTTTGTTTGTGAGTAGGCAGGTACATTTCAAAAATACAATGTCAAGTTAACAAGGGACACCAACACCAATCTCCTTGAGGTCAAAAAATACAAGATAATAATGGCGTGGTGGTAACTTGACACAAAACAAAAGAAAAAATTATGGAGATCACTATAAAAAAATAAAATAAAATAGGAGATCTGGATAAAAAAAAACACTATAAACATAAATTCTAAACATTATTATGGAGTTCTAATGAAAAAAAAAAATTATTCATGAGATCACGAGAAATATTAAAGTCAGGTTGTCAGAACTCTGTGTGAAAATCAGCAGCAAAACAACTTCATTATTCTAGCATTATAAAGAAGAAGAGAATGCGCTGCAACAAAAGATTTTAAAATTTGCAGCGTGACAAATGTGCTATCTCCATTACAAACGCAATTTTTACCAGAACGAGCGCTTCCGTCTCGTACTTGATTCGGAGCATCCATGGAATTTTGTGCATTGGAATTATGTACACACGCTTGGAATTTACGACAACGGATTTTGTTGTCAGAAAATTTGAGATCCAGATCTCAAATTTTGTTTGTCAGAAATTCCGATGGAAAATGTCCGATGGAGCCTACACACGGTCGAAATTTTCGACAACAAGCTCCCATCGAACATTTGTTGTCGGAAATTTCGACCGTGTATACGCAACATTAGAGTTTTTATTTTATTTTCCTAGTTTTATACTTAGTGGTAATTCTTCTGGTTTGCTGATATGTATTCTGGTTACCATCTTTAGCAGTAAGGGCTAAGGCACTGAGATAGATCGGTCCCTATGGTTCATATTCATGGCCTGACCTGAAAGCTACTGATCTGCCCCAATCACCCTACCTCTACTAATGTTTCTTTACCACACCTAATCTCCCCATATCCTTTCCCCGCCTTCATATCCTTCATTTCCTACTACACCCTTCTGGGAGATTATCCACTTGACCTCTGGAAGATTTACCCCCCTTCATGACCAGGCCATTTTTTTGCTTTTTGGCACTGCGTTACTTAAACTGACAATTGCATGCAAAATTCCCCCAAATTAAATTTATATAATTTTTTTCACACAAATAGAGTTTTCTTTTGGTGGTGTTTGATCACCACTAGGGATGAGCTTCGTGTTCGAGTCGAACCCATGTTCGACTCGAACATCGGCTGTTCGGTCGCTCGCCGAATTGCGAACGATATGGGCCGTTCGCGCCAAATTCGTGTGGCGCGTCACGGCCCATAATTCACTGCGGCATCGCAGTGCATTGCTGGCTGATGATTGGCCAAGCATGCACTATGACCCGCATGCTTGGCCAATCACAGCGCCGCCTGAACAGAGAGCCGTAATTGGCCAAAGCCAAGGAGGCTTTGGCCAATTATGGCTCAGAGGATTTAGTACACGCCCCACACTATATAAGGCCGCCTGCACGGCGGCCCTGTGCAGTGTGTTCCGGTGTGCTGAGAGATAGAGAGAGAGAGAGAGACAGTGTCATTTCATTTGAGTTAGCTAGATTAGGCAGGACAGTCAGTCAGTTAGCTGCACTTACAGTGTATTGTGTATATATATGCATGCCAGGTGTTGCATATATATATATACACTGTATTCAGTTTAGCTAGATCCGTTCCTGTTATCTTCCTACTGACAGGCAGGCTTGTCTTGTTACAGTATTTACAGCTACCTGAAGAAAATTACTGGTGTTCTTTTGATCCTATTAGTACCACAGTCAGGCAGCTAGACTATTTACAGTTAGTGCAGTGCATCCTGCTCACAGTGTTCAGCTAGATCCGTTCCTGTTATCTTCTTACTGACAGGCAGGCTTGTCTTGTTACAGTATTTACAGCTACCTGAAGAAAATTACTGGTGTTCTTTTGATCCTATTAGTACCACAGTCAGGCAGCTAGACTATTTACAGTTAGTGCAGTGCGTCCTGCTCACAGTGTTCAGCTAGATCCGTTCCTGTTATCTTCTTACTGACAGGCAGGCTTGTCTTGTTACAGTATTTACAGCTACCTGAAGAAAATTACTGGTGTTCTTTTGATCCTATTAGTACCACAGTCAGGCAGCTAGACTATTTACAGTTAGTGCAGTGCGTCCTGCTCACAGTGTTCAGCTAGATCCGTTCCTGTTATCTTCTTACTGACAGGCAGGCTTGTCTTGTTACAGTATTTACAGCTACCTGAAGAAAATTACTGGTGTTCTTTTGATCCTATTAGTACCACAGTCAGGCAGCTAGACTATTTACAGTTAGTGCAGTGCATCCTGCTCACAGTGTTCAGCTAGATCTGTTCCTGTTATCTTCTTACTGACAGGCAGGCTTGTCTTGTTTACAGTATATAAAGCTACCTGAAGAAAATTACTGGTGTTCTTTTGATCCTATTAGTACCACAGTCAGGCAGCTAGACTATTTACAGTTAGTGCAGTGCGTCCTGCTCACAGTGTTCAGCTAGATCCGTTCCTGTTATCTTCGTACTGACAGGCAGGCTTGTCTTGTTACAGTATATAAAGCTACCTGAAGAAAATTGCTGGTGTTCTTTTGATCCTATTAGTACCACAGTCAGGCAGCTAGACTATTTACAGTTAGTGCAGTGCATCCTGCTCACAGTGTTCAGCTAGATCCGTTCCTGTTATCTTCTTACTGACAGGCAGGCTTGTCTTGTTACAGTATTTACAGCTTCTTGTACGGACAGTGCTGGGACTCATCCTGAACGCTCCTCTCATGTATACAGCCCGGATCACTACAATGGATTAAACGGCAACTTTGATGGAACAAGGAACATGAGTTCTGCAAGGAGACGGCAAAGATTTAAAGATCATTTCTCAAAGGCTTGTGGTTATAGACATTGTGGTGAGTGCAATCTCACGGGGGGTGACCCCCTCACGCGGTGACTGCTACTGGTGAAAGAATTTCTACGTTCACCTTCACATCCACAGTCTGCATCTTTGATTATGAACTTTTCTGTCTTTTTAAACATTGGTTCTATATACAGTGTTTTATAATATCGGACACGTAGCGCTGCCTCAATAGGTTTAACAAGTCAAAGATTGGACACGTTTGTTTTGATTTCCAGACTTATTGTTCATTATATGTTTTCATTTTTAAGGCAGCTGCTTGGTTCTACTGCATCTAATAGCTGAGTGATTCTGAGGCGCGGATTGATGTGAGGCATAGGCATACTATTTTTCATTGTCCCCACATTTCACAATTTAGTATTTACAGCTACCTGAAGAAAATTACTGGTGTTCTTTTGATCCTATTAGTACCACAGTCAGGCAGCTAGACTATTTACAGTTAGTGCAGTGCATCCTGCTCACAGTGTTCAGCTAGATCCGTTCCTGTTATCTTCTTACTGACAGGCAGGCTTGTCTTGTTTACAGTATATAAAGCTACCTGAAGAAAATTACTGGTGTTCTTTTGATCCTATTAGTACCACAGTCAGGCAGCTAGACTATTTACAGTTAGTGCAGTGCGTCCTGCTCACAGTGTTCAGCTAGATCCATTCCTGTTATCTTCGTACTGACAGGCAGGCTTGTCTTGTTACAGTATATAAAGCTACCTGAAGAAAATTGCTGGTGTTCTTTTGATCCTATTAGTACCACAGTCAGGCAGCTAGACTATTTACAGTTAGTGCAGTGCGTCCTGCTCACAGTGTTCTGCTAAACCTACAAGTTAGTGGGGTGCTTCCTGCTCACAGTGTTCAGCTAGATCCGTTCCTGTTATCTTCTTACTGATAGGCAGGCTTGTCTTTGTCACGGAACGCCCCACACTCCGCTTGAGTGCTTCCGTCATATACCGCTTCCTAAGTTCTGGAACACAAGTCCAATGGATCTGGCTATAGGAACCCCAAGAACTAGACAACACCAGTCTTGGAGTACATCAGAACTGCCTTTATTTTGAGATCTCACAGACCTTTTTATATCAGGGATGACTCAAAGCTAACCTAATTAACATGACCTAATTTACTACAAAATGTACCCAGACCAGATGACAGTCTTGTGGGCACCGGGCTTCACACATTAATACAATTAATAATACAAACAACAATCTCCCCCCTCCTCAGCCTAGACTATTCGTCTATTAGCCAGGGCTGGTGGCTAATGTGATCAGCTCTCTCAATTAACATAAACACATGTTGATAACACCAGCATCTCCGCACAGGATGTGTCCCAGCAGAATGAATCAGTCTTATCAGCAGGGGGCTGCTGGAGGAATCCCCCCTCCCTCTTCAGGGACACAAATATACAGTAAGGAGTCCCCATACAATATATACATGACTGAGTCCGATTAATACAGTTCAGACTGGATTTCTCATTCACCTCAAATGCTAGGGCCCATAATCGGTGGGCAACAGGCTTGCACACAGTCCTCTCCAACAGCCTCCGCTCTGGCCATGCCCGTGACATTTCTCCCCTTTCGGCAGGAGACTAACACAGGAGGAGACCCCAGACGGGTTGACTCCGAAGTTAGTAAACAGCTCCAGTCCTCTACTGCCTGTACCCACACAGTACCCCAAACAAATTATCCCAAACAGTGCATTACTCACCCAGCCATCCTCTGCCTCTCTCAGAGAACATATCTGCCGCTGGGGAGAAGACAGGGTGACTGGGCTCACTCTGTCATGCTGTTGGGGATCTGGGCCCACTGCCCAGCATCCCTGGGGTATACAGGTGGAGACTGAAGTTCCATCCACCTTCACAGGAAATCCATCCTCTGTTAGTTGAGGGCAGAGTCCAGCAGTCCTCGGCCCTGTTGCCAGCCCTTCTGCTGGAAACCCCACACCATCTGTTCCGGCTAACTGTTGGAGAGGGAGGCCGACTGCCCCGCCTCCCTGGAACTCTGTAGTTGTTGCCGGTGCCGGGCAGAGGTTGGTAGCACTCTGCCCTGTTGCCAGCACTTCTGCTGGGGGACTCCGCATCCTCTGCTCCGGCTAACTGTTGGGGCAGGCAGCTGGCTTCCTCCACTCCCAAACTGTGTAGCTGCCATTGGGGAGGTGAGCCGGCTGCTTCCTTTTCCATTCCCTCATCTGGCTGCTGGGACGACATGTTGATGGTACTGTCTCCCAGGTACACGGATCTTTGCTGGGGAGGAAAGCCCACTTCCTCCACCCTGGCCAACTGTTGGGGAGGGACAACACACACCTCCTCTCCCTTCTCCCCCTGTATCTGCTGCTGGGAAGTGATTGCCATCTTCTCACCCTGAGCCTCCACAATTGCTGCAGGTGTGGGGCAGAGGTCTTGGACCCTCTGTCCGGTTGCCAGCACTTCTGCTGGGGGTTTGCTAGGTGGTTCCTCCTCTACAGAAATGTCTATTAAATCCCCAGTCTCTGGAAGTGGTAAAAGTGTGGGACAGAGGTCTTGGACCCTCTGTTCAGTTACCAGATCTTCAGCTGGAGAAGTTTGTTTTAACTCCATAGATGCTGCTGGCAGAAAATCACATGTCCCTGTCAGTGTTGTGGGAGAAAGGCCGACTACCTCTTCTCTCAGGAAGGCCGAAGCCACTGTTGGTGCTGGGCAGAACACAGTGAACTTTGGCCCTGATAGCAGCTCTTCTGCTGGAGGCTCATCAGGTTGTTCTTCCTCAGCAGAAAAGTCTATCAAATCCCATGTCTCTGCAACTGATGTCGGGGAATAGGGGTTCACCATCTCCTGTCCATGGAACCCAGAAGATGTTATCATTTCTGGACAGAGGTTAGCAGAGCTCTGCCCTGTTGTCAGCACTTCAGGTTTGGGGACGGCAATCTCCGGATTTTCCACTGCCGATTCTCTGGCATGCTGCTGAACTTGTTCTAGCAGTTTCCTGTATGCCCTTTCCAGATGCTGCTCCTTCCTTAGCAAATGGTCCAGATCAGGTTTGAGCTCTGAGACCCCTGCAAGACCGAGCATAGACTCTCTATAGTCTCTCATGTCCTCAAGGTCAGGTTCCCCTTCATCGCCAAACATAAAAAGATCTGTAAGGTTCTCCCACAGCAATCCAGGGCCGCCAAAGTCATATCCCTCCGGAGAGCATTCTGTTGTCTCCCCTAAATATCCTTCCTCTGCGTGCCATTGCAGAGCCCGATATCGATTGTCCAGCTCTATCTCCTGCTGGACCAACCTGTCCAACTCAGTCACCCATTGCTCCTGGGGCTGCTCTCCCAGGAATGCCATCCGCAATGCCCGTTGGTCACTGGCCCGTTGCTCTTGGGTTGGAAAGCACTTGCCCTGTTTTATACCAGCGAGACGGAGGGCTGCAATCCAGAGCTCCACCCGAATCAGCTGCCTGAGCTCCAGGTATTCATCCTCAGACACAGTCCTGGTGTACGTTGAAAGGATGATCCGCAGCAGCCCCGGAAATTCTGATGCCAGGTCCATATCTCCGCTGGGGTGACTGAAGTCTGCTATGCTGATCTTGGATCCAGTTGGAGGTTTGGATGTCCCAGACTTCAGACTTCAGGAAGCTTTCCCGCTGCTTGCCACCAATGTCACGGAACGCCCCACACTCCGCTTGAGTGCTTCCGTCATATACCGCTTCCTAAGTTCTGGAACACAAGTCCAATGGATCTGGCTATAGGAACCCCAAGAACTAGACAACACCAGTCTTGGAGTACATCAGAACTGCCTTTATTTTGAGATCTCACAGACCTTTTTATATCAGGGATGACTCAAAGCTAACCTAATTAACATGACCTAATTTACTACAAAATGTACCCAGACCAGATGACAGTCTTGTGGGCACCGGGCTTCACACATTAATACAATTAATAATACAAACAACAATCTCCCCCCTCCTCAGCCTAGACTATTCGTCTATTAGCCAGGGCTGGTGGCTAATGTGATCAGCTCTCTCAATTAACATAAACACATGTTGATAACACCAGCATCTCCGCACAGGATGTGTCCCAGCAGAATGAATCAGTCTTATCAGCAGGGGGCTGCTGGAGGAATCCCCCCTCCCTCTTCAGGGACACAAATATACAGTAAGGAGTCCCCATACAATATATACATGACTGAGTCCGATTAATACAGTTCAGACTGGATTTCTCATTCACCTCAAATGCTAGGGCCCATAATCGGTGGGCAACAGGCTTGCACACAGTCCTCTCCAACAGCCTCCGCTCTGGCCATGCCCGTGACAGTCTTGTTACAGTAAATACAGCTACCTGAAGAAAATTACTGGTGTTCTTTTGATCCTATTAGTACCACAGTCAGGCAGCTAGACTATTTACAGTTAGAGCAGTGCGTCCTGCCCACAGTGTTCAGCTACATCCGTTCCTGTTATCTTCGTACTGACAGGCAGGCTTGTCTTGTTACAGTATATAAAGCTACCTGAAGAAAATTGCTGGTGTTCTTTTGATCCTATTAGTACCACAGTCAGGCAGCTAGACTATTTACAGTTAGTGCAGTGCGTCCTGATCACAGTGTTCTGCTAAACCTACAAGTTAGTGGGGTGCGTCCTGCTCACAGTGTTCAGCTAGATCCATTCCTGTTATCTTCTTACTGACAGGCAGGCTTGTCTTGTTACAGTAAATACAGCTACCTGAAGAAAATTGCTGGTGTTCTTTTGATCCTATTAGTACCACAGTCAGGCAGCTAGACTATTTACAGTTAGTGCAGTGCGTCCTGCTCACAGTGTTCAGCTAAACCTACAAGTTAGTGGGGTGCGTCCACCTCACAGTGTTCAGCTAAAGCTACCTGTAGAAGGTTGGTGGTGTTCTCATACTACAGGCAGGCAGTTGATTTTGCTAGCTGCAGTATCAGTACATACATATATATATATATATATATATATATATATATATATATATATATATATATATATATGTATCCCAGCTTAGTGCAGCTACAGGCCATTAGTGTGTCTGGAAGGCCAAGAAGGAGAGGCAGACAGTCACAAGCCAATAAGAGAGGGCAAGCAGGCTCTGTGTCTAGTGCTGGTCGTGGAGACGGTGCATCCTCATCAGCACGTGGCCGTGGGACACGCTTGGCTTTTTTTTCGGCAGATGGCCGTGTTGAGCCGCAACATGCGGAAGACTTGGTTGAGTGGATGACCAAGCCGTCCTCATCCTCCTCATCCTCTCTCACCCATGCCCAGGGTACTTTGTCTGGCAAAGCAGCGGCCTCTTCCCTCGGCTCAATGTCATCAGTGACTCCTTCCCTAGCCCCGCCATGTCCTCCTAAGGAGTCCCTCGAACTGTTTGACCACAGTGTTGGGTACATGCTCCAGGAGGATGCCCAGCGTTTGGAAGGCTCTGATGATGATACTGAGCTCGATGAAGGCAGTAACATGAGCACGGACAGAGGGGGTGCCCAAGAAGGACAGCAATCTGGCAGTCATGCTCCCCCTGCTGCAGCATACTGCCAGGTTTGCTCCAGTGATGAGGAGGGAGGGGATGATGAGGTCACTGACTCAACGTGGGTGCCTGATAGGACAGAGGAGGAGGAGGCGGCACATCACCAACGAGGCAGGATGCCCTCCAGGGGCCAGCCTAAGGGCAGCACATTGACTGCATCACACCCCAAAGCTCCACATGTGCAGGGCGCTGCAGTCTCTGCGCGTTATTCAAAAAGTTCTTTGGTGTGGGCCTTTTTTGAGACGAGTGCATCAGATCGCACCGCTGCTATTTGCAACATATGTCTCAAGCGTATCTCGCGTGGCCAAAACATCTCCCGCTTGGGTGCCACATGCTTGACCAGACATATGTTGACCTGCCATGCAGTTCGTTGGCAAGCGTATCTAAAAGACCCACACCAAAGAACAAAGAGGACCTCTCCTTGCTCCTCATCAGCTGAGATTTCCAACCCCACTAGATCTTCAGTCCTCTCTGAGACCTGCACTGAGAGGAATGAAGGTGTAGAATTAGGTGTGTCACAGCCAAGTACTTGTGGGCAATCTGCTTTTGGTACACCGACGTCAGATTGTACCAGGCAAATTTCCCTGCCCCAGCTGCTGCACCGCCGAAAGAAGTTTGCTCCCAGCCATCCACATGCCCAGCGGTTTAATGGTAGCTTGGCAAAATTGCTAGCACTTCAACTGCTGCCTTTTCAGTTGGTAGAATCTGCCCCTTTCCGTGAGTTTGTGGAATGTCCGGTTCCTCAGTGGCAGGTACCCAAACGCCACTTTTTCTCACGGAAGGCGATTCCGGCTCTCTACCGGCATGTGGAAGGCAAGGTCCATGCCTCGCTGGACAGGGCGGTCAGCGGGAAGGTGCATATTACCGCTGACTCATGGTCCAGCAGGCATGGACAGGGACGTTACCTAAGTTTCACAGCACATTGGGTGACTCTGCTGGCAGCTGGGAAGGATGCAGGACAAGGTGCAGTAGTGTTGGAGGTTGTTCCGCCACCACGCCTCCAAAATGCTAATGATTGTGACACACCTCTCTCCTCCACCCCCTCCTCTTCTTCTTCCTCCATGGCCTCTTCCTGTGCTTTGTCCTCGGAACCAGCGGGCTACGCAAGTACGCAGGCCAAAAGATGCCATGCGGTGCTTGAGCTGGTGTGCTTGGGGGACAGGAGCCACACTGGGGCAGAGGTTCTGTCAGCTCTGCAGGGGCAGGTTCAGAGGTTGTTGACGCCACGCCAACTTAAGGCAGGAATGGTGGTTTGCGACAATGGCACCAACCTCCTCTCCGCCCTCCGACAGGGACAAATGACCCATGTGCCCTGTTTGGCTCACGTCCTTAACTTGGTGGTGCAGCGGCTTACAGGATGTCCTGAGGCAGGCCAGGAAAGTCTGTGTGCATTTCCGCCGGTCATATAATGCCAGTGCTCGGCTGACGGACCTCCAAAAGGAGTTTAACCTGCCCAAGAACCGCCTAATCTGTGACATGCCCACCAGGTGGAACTCAACGTTGGCCATGCTGCAGCGGCTGCACATGCAGCAGAGGGCCATCAATGAGTACCTGTGCGACTATGGCACCAGGACAGGGTCAGGGGAGCTTGTTTTTTTTTCCCCACGCCAGTGGGCCATGATCAGGGATGCATGCACTGTCCTGTCACCATTTAAGGAGGCCACGAGGATGGTGAGCAGTGACAGTGCATGCATCAGTGACACTGTCCCCCTTGTCCACCTGTTGGAGCACACGCTGCGTGGAATAATGGACAGGGCACTTGAGGCAGAACAGAGGCAGGAAGAGGAGGACTTCCTTAGCTCTCAAGGCCCCCTTTATCCAGACAGTGTTCCTGCGTGCCCGCCGATCACACAGGAAGAGGAGGAGGAGGAGGAAGGAGGAGGAGGAAGATTGTGTCAGTATGGAGGTGGAGCCTGGCACTCAGCATCAGCAGCAGTCTTTAAGGGATCAGTCCCAAGAAACACATAGACTTGTACGTGGCTGGGAGGAGGTGGCTGCGGACCATGTCGCCCTTAGTGACCCAGAGGACTCCGGACCGAATGCCTCAGCAAACCTACGCTGCATGGCCTCCCTGATCCTGCAAAGCCTGTGGAAGGATCCTCGTATTCGTGGTATCAAGGAGAAGGACCAATACTGGCTGGCAACCCTCCTTGATCCACGTTACAAGGGTAAGGTTGCGGACCTTATCTTGCCATCGCAGAGGGAGCAGAGGATGAAACATCTTCGGAAGGCCTTGCAGAAAGGTCTGTGCAACACGTTCCCAGAGACTGGGAGGTTACAAACTCCTGTTTCTGGACAACGTGTTGCTGAGGCTTCGGTTAGTCAAAGAAGGAGCGGTGGAGAAGGTGGCCGTCTGACCGATGCGTTCAGACAATTTTTTGGTCCACAGCCCCAAGGTATGATCGGTTCCAGCAACCATCGCAAGCGTCTGTTTTACATGGTGCAGGAATACCTAGGGGCAAGATCAGACTTGGACACCTTTCCCACCGAAAATCCTCTGGGTTACTGGGTCTTGAGGATGGGTCACTGGCCAGAGCTTGCACAGTATTCAATTGAGCTACTGGCCTGTCCTGCATCCAGCGTTCTTTCGGAACGTACATTCAGTGCTGCTGGAGGCGTGGTAACCGATCACAGGGTGCGTCTGTCCACCGACTCGGTCGATCGACTGACCTTCATAAAAATGAATCAGTCTTGGATCACCACCAGCTACCAAGCACCTGATGCTGATGTAACCGAATAATTTTTTTTGAAATCTCAGATCCCTTCAAAGACTGCCTATGCTGATGCTGAGTGACTATCCCTGAGTAATTATCCTGAGTGTCTGTGAGGGGTTGCAGTTTTGTGGAACCAGCACCAGTGCCTAAGGCCCAATTTTTCTGCCCCTGTTTAACAGGGGCGTGTAATTACAATTTTTGATGCAATACTTTGCAGCAGGGCTCGTTCTCATTCCTGCGTTCCAACTAGAGTGTCTGTGAGGGGTTGCAGTGTTGTGGCACCAGCACCAGTGCCTAAGGCCCAATTTTTCTGCCCCTGTTTAACAGGGGCGTGTAATTACAATTTTTGATGCAATACTTTGCAGCAGGGCTCATTCCTGCGTTCCAACTAGAGTGTCTGTGAGGGGTTGCAGTGTTGTGGCACCAGCCCTAGTGCCTAAGGCCCAATTTTTCTGCCCCTGTTTAACAGGGGCGTGTAATTACAATTTTTGATGCAATACTTTGCAGCAGGGCTCATTCCTGCGTTCCAACTAGAGTGTCTGTGAGGGGTTGCAGTGTTGTGGCACCAGCCCCAGTGCCTAAGGCCCAATTTTTCTGCCCCTGTTTAACAGGGGCGTGTAATTACAATTTTTGATGCAATACTTTGCAGCAGGGCTCGTTCTCGTTCCTGCGTTCCAACTAGAGTGTCTGTGAGGGGTTGCAGTGTTGTGGCACCAGCACCACCACCACCACCACCAAAGGCCCAATTTTTCTGCCCCTGTTCAACAGGGGCATGTAATTACAATTCTTGATCTAATATTTCACAGCAGGGCCCTGTGAGGGCTTACAGTGTTGTGGCCACAACAACACCTAAGGCCCAAATTTCTGCTGAGTATATAGGGCAGGCCCCTACTTTCAAACATCTAACTTACAAACGACTCCTACTTGCAAACGGAAGGAGACAACAGGAAGTGAGATGAAATCTACCCCTAGGAAGGGAAATTCTCTCCTGTAAGAGATAATATGGGAAAAACATTTCTCCTTTCCACTGATGCTTTCTAATCCTTAGTCCACAAAAAAAACCCAAATTCTCAAAAAGCATTTGTCATTGGGACAAAAAGTGAGGTGAAATCTTCTAAAGAGGAGGAAAGACAGCAAAATAAATGTCACAGGGGTGATAACCCTTCCCTATGTTTTCCAAAAAGCTTAAAAAAGATTTTTTGGCTGGAGCTAAACACGTTAAAAATGTACCCGTTCAAAATGACAAACAGATTCTACTTAACAACAAACCTACAGTCCCTGTCTTGTTTGCACCGCCTGTATACTGCTGTTCAGAGTATATAGGGCCTGGTGGCCCCACACCTTTCCTTATTTTAATTTGGGTGCGGGGTTCCCCTTATATCCATACAAGACCCAAAAGGCCTGGTAATGGACTGGGGGGTACCCATGGTGTTTGTCTTACTAATTTTCATCCATATTGCCAGGACCGAACATTACATTAAACCCGCAAGCAGTTTTAAATGAGATTTTTTCCTTAAAAAATGACATTTGGTGCAGGGACTGTTCTAAACACGGGAAACACTCGCCACTTTACAGGCATACTATAGACACCCCCCAGGTACGATATTTATAGGAATATTTCACTTTTTATTTTTTTACTTTAAGCATCATTAAAATCACTGCTCCCGAAAAAACGGCCGTTTTTAAAAGTTTTTTTTGCATTGATACATGTCCCCTGGGGTAGGACACGGGTCCCCAAACCCTTTTTAGCACCATACCATGCAAATTAGCCTTTAAAATGAGCATTTTTGATTTTGAACGTTCGAGTCCCATAGACGTCAATGGGGTTCTAACGTTCGTGCGAACTTTCGGTCCGTTCGCAGGTTCTGCTGCGAACCGAACCGGGGGGTGTTTGGCTCATCCCTAATCACAACTGGCCTTTTTATTTTTGCGCTATAAAAGAAAAAAGACTGACAATTTAAAAAAAAACAACAATATTTTTAACTTTCTGCTAGAAAACATATCCAATAAAAAACCTAATCTCTTCCAAAAATGTAAGCCAATATGGATTCTGCTACATATTTAGGGTAAAAAAATCCCAATAAGCGTACATTGATTGGTTTGCACAAACGTTATAGCATCTGCAAACTATGGTATATATATACTGGAATTTTTATTTATTTATTTATTTATTTATTTATTTATTTATTTTTATACTAGTAATGGTGGTGATTGGAAACTTATAACAGGACTGTGATAGCATGGCAGGCAGGCTGACACTAACTGTCACTTTGTGAGAATCAGTGACAATAATTCAGTGATCAGTGCTAATATTCTACACTGACACTGTACTGACACTGGCTGGGAAGGGATTAACATCCAGAGCGATGAAAGGGTTAAATGTTAAAAACTGTGAGGTGCTTTTACTAAGGGATGTACCAGTTTTTATCACCTGCTGTGCACAGATACAAAAACCAGCGCATTCTTGCTGACAGGACAGAGCTCTATATTTTTTACATTCACAGAGCTTTTTCCTCAGGTGTGGGGGCCACACGTGTGCACCGCCCCTACCTGGAAGTACTGGGTCACGTATCTAGTACTTATTTTTTTAAATTGCTTAATACTAGAGCGCTCCTTCTTGAAGAGCTTGGCAAAGCCAACGAAACAAACAATTATTCTTATTCAGAAATTGTTCTATGAACAAGGAAACAAGTCCGGAAAACTCCTAGCCAGGGCCTTGCAGTCCAAAAGGGAGGACATGAATGCACATACTATCCAGGACTCTGGTGGATGAGCACTTGCGTCCAACGATGACATAGAAAACCAATTTATTCAGTATTACATGAACCTTTACAATCTCTCACCACACGCAATTACCCGAACCATAGAACTCAACTTTTTGCAGACTTTCTACGGCAGTATACTCCCAAACATACAGCATTGTCAGACGTTAAGAACCTTGAATGTCCGATCCCAGCAAAGCAATTAAAATTAACCCTTAAACAATTAAATACTGGGAAAAGTCCTGGTCCAGATGGGTTTATGGCTGCTCATGACAAGTCCTTCGCTGATGTCCTTACTTCACCCTTCTTAGCCGCCTTAAACTCTTTAGCCTCCTTGGCTCCTAACTAGCCTGACCTTTTAGAGGCCCACATCACTGTTATACTGAAACCAGGGAAGGGTCTAGCGTTGGTAACAAATTATCATCCCATATCACTCCTCAACATTGATCTTAAGCTTTTCATAGCAAACTGCCTACTCCCACTACTTATCTCTTTTGTAACAAAAGACCGAATGGGCTTCATTCCCAGAAGAGAAGCAAGAGACAACACTATTAAAGCATTAAAGTTGCATCATTAGCTCACTTCCAAGGAACTGTTTTTTTTCTTTCCTTGGATGCCAAGAAGGCATTCGATAGAGTGGCCTGTGACTACATGGAAGTTGTCCTGGAGGCTATAGGATTTTGTGAGAATATGCTACCCTTTATTTTGTATTTGTCGGAGCTGGGCTCAGCCCTTCCTTCTCTGAGCTGGCCGCTCAGCTGTTGGCTAATTGCCAGCTCCTATCTCTCCACAGTTACTCGGCGGTTGCTGATATCCTGCTTGTCAGTCCTTCAGAGGAGCTAGGCCTTCGCCTACTGTCAGAAACCATGAAATCAGACCAAGACAGAAGTACAGTTGAATTACACTTGTTAAACAATAAAAGTAAATGGAACAAATGTAGTCAACATCACAGAGACGCTCTCCTGCAGTCCCGTTAAAAGACTTGCCTGGCTGACGTCCCTTCTGGCTCCTGATCCTGCTTGCTCTTTTACTACGCTCATCTCTGACTCCCTGACGTTTGGCTTGTCTGACTATCTGTTCCGGTTCCTGAAATCTGGCTATGTTTTGACCACATTTGTTCTATTTACTTTTATTTTTAAACAAGTGTGATTTAACTGTACTTCTGTCTCTGTCTGATTTCTGACAGTTTCTGACAGTATTCCACCCCACAGCTAGAGTCTGAGCCAAAGGTCACCTAATGAATGTCTTTCCCTCCTTTAATAGGACTAGATAGGGCAGCTAATAGAGGCCTTTCGATCTCTGGCTCCACTTACAAACTTGCCACCTTCAAGGACGACATACTGCTCTTCCTATCTAAACCCCACAATTCCGAATCCTCTCAGGGATTTCAACCAATTTAACACTATCTCCAACCTACAGCTTAACTTTTCAAAATGATTTGCTCTGAATGTCTCCCTGCCATAAGAAGGCATAGACTACTGCTGATCCATCTTCTCCTTTAGTCGGACGCCATCCCATATTTAGGCATTCAGCTCCCTGCAAAACTATCGTATTATATGGCAAAAATGACCAACATATCCTTCAAGACATGCAATGGAACCCACATAACTGGAATAAGAACCTCTTTTCGTGGTTCAGCAGGGCAACCATTCTAACGATGAACATCCTGCTGGGGCTGCTCTACTTAAAGTGGTTGTAAAGTCATAGTCCTCAATAACTGCCATCCCCTCTGTTTTAACAAGATACAAGGTACTGTGTGTCTGTTATTTTTAAATTCTAATCCTAAATACTTTTTCTCAAAGCACCTCTGTGCTATCATGTTTTCTCCTCCTCTCTCCTCCCCTAATCTAAGGATTGTGGAGAGAGGGGTTGAGATACCACTCTGAGGTCAGCTGGCCAGCAGAGGGAGGTCACGTGACTGCACATGGATGCTGTGTAAGAGGGTATTTAGGATTAGAATAAAAAAAAAACATACTGTACTTTGTATATTGATAGAACAGGGAATAGCAGCAAGAGGGTCAGGGAGGATATCGGCTCTCACACACAGGCTTCAGAACTGACAGGCAGGGAGAGAAGGGGAGAGGAGAAGAGGGAGAGACACAGAGACTCAGAGCAATGAGTGTGATGATGGAGGCACATAAACTAACCACAGATCAATGGATCAGCAGCCATGATTACTGTGGCCAGTACACAGAGGGGAACACAGGAAAAGGCAGGATCAAACAGGTATTTCAGATCAAAGAAAGAGACAAATTACACTGCAGAAGCACAATGATATAGATCATATCTTACAGGAACTAGACGTTTTTTTCTTTAGAAGGGTAATGCTGTATACACACGACCGGACTTTCGACGGACTGAATCACGTCGGACTTTTCAACGGCCTTTTCGAAGGACTTCCGTCAAATCGGACTTGTCTACACACAATCACACCAAAGTCCGACGGATTAGGCCTTGATGACGTACGACTGGACTAGAATAAGGAAGTTCATAGCCAGTAGCCAATAGCTGTCCTAGCGTTGGTTGTTGTCCGTCAGACTAGCATACAGACGAACAGATTTTTCGACTGGACTCGAGTCCGTCAGAAGGATTTGAAACATGTTCTAAATCTAAAGTCCGTCACATTTTTGACAGAAAAGGTCCGCTGCAGGTCCGATGAAGCCCACACACGGTCGAATTGACCGACGGATTCGTTCCGTTGGACAAATTTGGCCGAAAAGTCCGGCCGTGTGTACACGGCATTAGAACTGCTTTAATGCAAGCAGTCCAAAACACATTGCCTACTGCATTTTTCTCCTTTTATCAAAAAGCCTGCACTTCTTTCCTCTGGGGGTTCAAATGTCATTGGATTGGATATGAGCTTTTGACTTTGCCCAAATTAAAAGGTGGGATTGGACTTCCTGACCTTCTACGCTACTATTGTGCCTGCCAATTAACCAGAATTGTGGACTTGAAAGTTCACGACCAAACAATAGCATGGATCAAGCTTGAAAACGCTTTTGACCCAACACCCCTATATTTGACTCGGTGGCTAACGCTGAAAAATATCCCCTCTGCTTACAAGGAGCACCCACTCATTGGCCCCACACTCCAATGCTTCTAAATTGCTTACAAGAAATTAACAATATCTTCTTTACCGAGACCCTTAAAGAGGAGCTCCACCTTAAAAAAAAAAATATTAAAAGCCAGCAGCTACAAATACAAATACTGCAGCTGCTGACTTTTAATAAATGGACACTTACCTGTCCCAGGGTCCAGCGATGTCGGCATCCGAAGCCGATCAATCACTCAGCTCTCGGCTGCCCCGCCGCCATCCTCGGTCAGGGAATCGGGAAGTGATGCGTTGCAGCTTCAATGCCCAGTTCCCTACTGCGCATGCACAAGTCGAGCTGCGCCTCTGCACTGGTCCCTGTTGTGTTCTGGGAACTGGGTGTTTCCCAGAACACAACGGGGGGGGCGGGCATCTGCAGATATTCTTCGGCTATCTAAGCCCAGAAGTGGCTGCAGATACCTGTATTAGACAGGTATCTGCACCCCCCTCCCCCCTGAAAGGTGCTAATTGTGGCACCAGAGGGGGGGAGGAATCCGATGAGCGGAAGTTCCACTTTAGGGTGGAATTCCGCTTTAACTCCCCTTCATTATAGCCCCGATTTCCCACCAGGTATCTCTAACCACTTGCTTTTGGCCATACAAACACTTCTGCATGGAACACTTCTTCAATCAAGACACTTTCCTGACTTATGAGCCTCTAGCCTCTCGCGTCGGAAGGGAAGACGTTCCCATTTTGGACACATGTCCAGCTACACCACTTCCTCTGCTGCTCGGCCTTTCCTCCTCATGGACACGTTCTTAAACACCATTTGACGTGATTTGTACCAGAACTGCCCCACAACGACATGTACACACATTTATTCTATTCTTTTTTCAATCACTTACCAGATGCTAGTAAGGCGTGTGAGGCCTGGGAAATGAACCTAACTTTGTCTTCTGAGAAGTGAGAATATACATATTTACATAAGGGCTTTCTTAACTTTTCCACACAAGAAAATTGCTTTAAAATCCTGTCTAGATGGTATAGAACCCTAATACAACTCCACAACTTTTCTCCAAGTACTTTGCCCCAATGCTGGCTTTGCGGTAGTGAAATAGGCACCCTTTTGCATTTATGGTGGTCCTGCCCCTCTTTACAACTGTTTTGGAATGAAGTCCATGAGGTAACCTTACAGGTAGCCACCCACACCTTGGAATTCACACCAGCCCAGTTCCTCCTTCACCAATTGTCCCTCTCTAGGAAGGCGTATTTTAAATTGCTTGCCATGCACCTACAGTGCCTTGAAAAAGTATTCATACACCCTTGAAATTTTCCACATTTTGTCATGTTACAACCAAAAATGTGAATTTATTTTATTGGGATTTTATGTGATAGACCAACACAAAGTGGCACATCATTGTAAAGTGGAAGGAAAAGGATAAATGGTTTTCAAAATTGTTTACAAATAAATATTTGAAAAGTGTGGCATGTGTTTGTATTCAGCCTCTTTTACTCTGATACCCCTAACTAAAATCTAGTGGAACCAATTGCCTTCAGAAGTCACCTAATTAGTAAATAGAGTCCACCTGTGTGTAATTTAATCTCAGTATAAATAAAGCTGTTTTGTGAAACCCTCAGAGGTTTGTTAGAGAAACTTAGTGAACAAACATCATCATGAAGGCCAATGAACACACCAGACAGGTCAGGGATAAAGCTGTGGAGAAATTTAAAGCAGGGATAGGTTACAAAAGAATATCCAAAGCTTTGAACATCTCACAGAGCACTGTTCAATCCATCAACCGATAATGGAAAGAGTATGGCACAACTGCAAACCTACCAAGACCTGGCTGTCCACCTAAACTGACAGGCCAGGCAAGAAGAGCATTAATCAGAGAATCAGCCAAGAGACCCATGGTAACACTGGAGGAGCTGCAGAGATCCACAGCTCAGATGGGAGAATCAGTCCACAGGACAATTATTAGTCATGCACTGCACAAATCTGGCCTTTATGGAAGAGTGGCAAGAAGAAAGTCATTGTTGAAAGAAAGCCATAAGAAGTGTCATGTAGGGGACACAGCAAACATGAGGAAAAAGGTGCTCTTGTCAGATGAGACCAAAATTGAACTTTTTGGTCTAAAAGCAAAAGGTTATGTGTGGCGCAAAAGTAACACATGTGCAAAACTGCACATCGCCCTGAACACACTATGCACACTGTGAAACATGGTGGTGGCAGCATCATGTTGCAAGGATGCTTTTCTTCAGCAGGGACAGGGAAGCTAATCAGAGTTGATGGGATTATGGATGGAGCCAAATACAGGGCAATCTTAGAACCTCTGAGACTGGGGCAGAGGTTCACCTTCCAGCGGGACAACGGCCCTAAACATACAGCCAGAGCTACAATGGAATGCTTTAGATAAAAGCATATTCATGTGTTAGAATGGGCCAGTCAAAGTTCAGACCTAAATCCAATTAAAAATCTGTGGCAAGCCTTGAAAATTGCTGTTCACAGACGCTCTCCATCCAATCTGACAGAGCATAAGCTTTGCACAGAAGAATGGGCAAAATGTTACTGCTTGATGTGCAAAGTTGGTAGAGACATACCCAAAAATACTTGCAGCTGTAATCTCAGTGAAAGGTGGTATTGACTCAGGGGGGCTGAATACAAAGGCACGCCACAGTTTTCAGATATTTATTTGTAAAAAAATTTGAAAACCGAGCCGTGGATGATGGGTGTGTGCGAGTGTGAGTAAGTGAGTGCCCCCCCCCCCCCTCCGTAAACCAAGGCTAATGGACAATCACTCGCAGACAGCTGAGATGCGGTGTATGTGAGAGAGGGCTCTGCCGACTTGCCTGTCCTCAGCCACCTCCGTGCAGTAAGCAAAGACACGCCGGCATTCAAGAGGGAGAAGGGCGACTGCTATCACTGGCTACTTCCCCCCTGTACCCTCATCTGTTTCCAGTCTCCCGGTATAGTAGAGCAACCACACACTGGCGCTCCCCTGACAGCAGACGAGCGGCCAGTGTAGCGAAATAAGGCAAAGAAGGACAGAAAGCTGACAGCTGAAAATCAGTGTATGGGAGAGAGCCTGTTTACCTGTCTTCAACCTTTCCGTGTAACAAGATAGACACACGCCGGCGTTTTCCTGGATAACAGATGGGCTGCCAGCTGAGGTGGAGAGAGAAAGATCCCCTGCTTGCAACAAAGTAAACATAAGTAAATACAAAGTAAATACACACCGGCATATACAAATAAGGAGAGTCAGCTGAGGGTGAGTGTGTGTGAGTAAGTGCTCCGCCACCCCCTTGTGTTCCTGGACCGAAGTTGCAATCAGAGGAACACAGCAGAGCACAGATTATTGCTGGAATGTTGAATTGTTAGCTGCTGGAGACGCTTTGTGCATTGTGTATGATGCTGCAGCCGGATGAGAACAGCTGATCGCTGAACCTCTGAGCGCCGAGTAGCTGACACACTGCACTCTCTCTCCCCTCCAACACACCCGGCCGTGTACGAGAGAGTGCCCCGCTCCCCCCCCTCGAGCTCCTGGGCAGATATTACAAACAGCTGTACATAGCAAAGCAAAGGCAAGAAGGCCAAACCGCCGAACCACTGACAGCCGGAGAGATTCCACTCTCTCTCTCCTGTTCCCTCGTGCTGTGGATGAGCAACTGTTTCACCTCCCCCCCTCCTGTGCTCCTGGGCTGTATCCCACGGCAGAGCCAAGCTGAACACTGAACCTCCAAAGGTTGATCCACTTACAGTTGGATACACTCCATTCTCCTTCCTCTTTTGAGTGCCTGGCTGTGTAGGAGTAAGTGCCCGCTCCCACCGCCCCCCCCCCCCCCGGGGTGACACTATAATAAGCTGTGTATAGTAAATTTGGCTGAACACTGAACTGTTGAACCATTGACAGCTGGAAACCCCCCACCCTTTTTTCTGTACCCCCGAATTGTGGATGAGTGAGTGTCTCATTTCCCCTCGTGTTCCCTGGCTAAATTGATAATTAACTAGTGCACAGCAGAGCAGAGCTGAGAGCTGAATTGCTGAATCGTTAGTAACAGGAGATATTACACACCCTTTGCAGTGCTTATAGGTCAACTTTACAATTTGATGAGAACAGCGGAGTCCGGAGTCGCATCGCAGACAGCTGAGGAGATGACCACACGCAGACAAGTCGCTATGCTACCGGCTGGACGAGGTAGAAGTTCAGCAGATGGTATAAGAGCCTACATGTCCCCTCGTGCCGCTGATGGAGGGGGACGACAAGCAGGGGGGCAGGACACAAGGAAACCCAGCGGTCCTACAGAAGGGTCAGCACGCGGGACTCCAGGGAAAAAGAAAACGGACATCTCAACAACAGAAGGCGGCACCACACTGCACGGTAAGGGATCTCCGTCTACAGGAAGGGGGAGGAAAGTTGTGGAAGAAATTAGCCCGGGTGGTGGAGGGAGCCCCATGAGTATAAGAGAGGAAGTAGGGGCTGGGGGACAAGAGTGTATAAACCCCGGAAGAAGAATCTCAACAACCATTATAAAGAAAGGGGATTTAATTGTACAGGATGAGGAGGCACTTGAAGGTACAGAGGTAAATGAGGGGACAGTAGAGGTCCTACAGGCTACGGAGATGATATTCAGGACAAGAGGAGGAGAACCGACCCCTAGCAATGGCATAGTTGAGACACAGATCCCACAAACAAGGCCAGATACAGACCCTGGACAATCTCTTTATGACTATGACGATTATGACCATATTTCACTCCCCAAACAGCAGAACCCCCAAGATGGAAGAAATGGGAGCCAGAGGGGGAACGAGCAGGGTGGAAACCGGGAAAAAGATATGTGGGACCTATTGAGAGCCCTACCTACAAAAAATGATATGCAACAATTAATTAGTGCGGTGGAACAGTCATGCTTACAAGCAGTTGAAAGTCTGAAGGAGGATCTCTGGGGTTTGGGGCATAGAGTGGAGAAAATAGAAAGCGATCAAGAGGCCATAATGCACAATGTAGCAGACATTCAGGAAGTACTTAAGAAGCATGAAGATGTATTAAATGGGTACAGGGACCAATTGGACGATTATGAGAACCGGGATAGAAGACAGAACATCCGTATAAAAGGAATACCCGAATCAATCCCAAAGGCGGAATTAATCCCCACTACAATTAAGATATTCAGACAGATTTTAGGGGACCAGGCCCCAGAAAACATAGAAATAGACCGGGCGCATCGGGTGTCATACCCGAGTAACAAAGCTGAGACAACAAGGGACGTTATCTGTAAAGTGCATAAATATAGAATAAAAGAAAATATAATGAGAATGGCACGCACCAAACCCACAATTCTGCTTGAAGGACTGAACATAGCACTATACCCCGATATATCACGACGGACCCTGTACCAGCGTCGAGCAGTGCGACCCCTGTTAGAAGCGCTGCGTGCGGCAGATACTAAATATCGTTGGGGATACCCATTTAGCTTGACAGCTTCTAGAAATGGGAATACAGCAACACTACGAACTAAAGATGATTTAGAATCTTTTGTGCAAAAGTTGGATCTACCTATGGTGGACTTTGTAGATTGGAGAATAAATCTCATAGGACCCCCACTACAACGGCCAGAGCAGTGGCAAGAAGTTAGGGCAAAGACTAATAGGGACTTGGCCCGAAGAGGACCTAGATAGTGGAAGAAAGGACTGAGTAGCAAGGGGTCCTGTTTCTGCCCCCTTATAAATTTTTTTTTTTTTTTTTTTTTTCTCTTTTTTGGAGATGAAGTTGTGCTGTTTATTCCCCCCTTTTTTTTTTTTTTTTTTTTTTTTTTGGGAGATGAAGCTGTGCTGTTCATTTCCCCCTTTTTTTTTTTTTTTTTGTGTTTTATCATAATGGGGAAAGAATTATAGATAAGGCCTGGGGGGAGGGGGGGATGAAGGAGTGTGGTGGTGTATGGAGACCATTTTTTGGTCGGTAGGTCAACCCCGAGTAAGGGGCTTAAGGAACCTGCTAACAGCAGGGAAGGGAGGGGACCTGTGCTTGTGGGACGCACATCTACACAGGCCTCCACCTGGGTTAGTAAAGGTACTCCAGGGGGGAGTATCATGGTGTAGGGATGGGGTATGTATGGTTTTTTACATGGAACAAGTAAAAAATGTAATTTTTAATTTTAATAGGGGTTGTTCTAGGGACATGTGGGTAGGTAGGGTCAGCGAGGATGGAATAAACAAGAATAAGGTCAGGGAGAAAACAATGAGGGGCAGATACCGGGAGCCTATAAGGGAAACTTAAAGAATGGCAACAACTCTGAAAATCATCTCATATAACGTAAGGGGGTTAAGCTCACCGAACAAGAGAAAGCGCCTGTGGATTGAGCTGCAACATTATGGAGCGGACATTGTCTTTTTACAAGAGACCCACTTTAAGGGTGATTCTGTCCCTAGCTTACCCCAGAGTACTATGAACCAATGGTACCATGCAGTGTCCCCAGTCGCAAGGGCCAGAGGAGTCACAATGTCTTTTAAGAAGTCATGTCCATGGAAAATGGAGACAGTTCAGAGTGACCCTGAGGGACGCTTCTTATTTGTGAAGGGTACACTGCATGGTGCACGATATACATTTGCGACGATTTACGCACCAAATGAAGGGTCAGTAAATTTTTTTGTTAAAATATTTAAGAAATTGGAACAATTTAGAGAGGGCTGTCTGATGATGGGCGGAGACTTTAACCTGGTGCTGGATCCCAATATGGATACATCAACAGGAAGAACTGCCTTGTCATTTAGAGCCCTAAAACGAATTAAACAACTTATACGCTCTCAACATCTGGTGGACTGTTGGCGGGTATTACATACAGGAATCAAAGACTTTAGCTACTATTCAAAAACACACGACATGTACTCGCATCTAGACCTTCTCCTGGTGGACCAGTTCCACCTGGAGAATGTCATTTCATGCACAATCGGTCCCATCACTACATCAGATCATGCCCCAATAGCATTAACGTTCCAACTAATTCAGATGGGGGGTCTGGAGCGAACATGGCGTTTGAATGAGTCGCTATTGGATAGGGAAGAAATAGTAGAGAAATTAGGAGTTAAAATAAAAGAGTACTTTGAAATAAACAAGACAGGGGAAGTATCTGACCAAATGGTGTGGGAGGCCCATAAAACTGTCATAAGAGGGGATTTGATAGCATATGGCTCGTATATAAAAAAAGAAGGGAAAAAAGAGATAAAAGACCTATTAGATAAAATCAGTGAACTAGAGGGGAAGCACAAGAGGAAGCTTGACCCTACAGATAATAGGCGCCTAGAGGCCTTACGAACGGAGCTCTCACAGTGCCTAGAACAAAAAGTTAGAAATAAAATTAGGTTCTTCGCAAATAGGGCATATGAACAGGGTAATAAGTGTGGGCGGCTACTAGCTAAACAGCTTAAAAAGCAACAGGAATCCAGACACGTCCATAGTTTACTGGTTAGAGGTAAGAAAGTAGTTGGAACGAAAGCCATAGCTGCAGAATTTAGTAAATTTTATGAGGCATTATACAATATTTCCGAAGTAGATAATGAAAGCCCTGAGAGAAAAGAGATACAGGATTACATCAATGAAGCATCAATGCCTAGGCTGTCTAAAACAACTACAGAAGAGTTAGAGCGCCCAATCACAGTAGAGGAGCTGGAAAGGGTAATAGCAACATTGCCATTAGGGAAAAGCCCAGGCCCTGACGGGTTGACTAATATATATTATAAAAAATTCCTTCCAGTATTAAGAGAACCATTGTGTAAATACTTCAATTCAATTAATGCGTCTAACCCATTACCACCAGAAGCCCTTCTGGCGCATATAACAGTATTGCCAAAAGGAGGGAAAGATCCCCAGATTTGCGCAAACTACAGGCCTATTTCCCTTCTTAATTCGGATACTAAATTGTTAGCAAAGATCTTGGCTCTGAGGCTCCAGGGACACATAGGGGGGTTGATACATCTGGACCAGACTGGGTTCATGGAAGGGCGTGAGGCGAGAGATAACACTATTCGGGCGCTTAATGTCCTCCACTGGATGCAGTCTGGTCCAGATAGGGCCCCAAGGATCATTCTGTCAATGGATGCCGAAAAGGCCTTTGACAGGGTGAACTGGGGCTTTATGAGAGAAATGCTGAAGGGAATAGGCCTGGGGGAGCGGATGATGGGATGGATAATGTCGATGTATGCGGGCCCTAAGGCAAGAATTAAAGTAAATGGAACGTTGTCAGAAAGCTTTAGTATCCAAAATGGTACGAGACAAGGTTGCCCATTATCACTCTTAATATTTGCAATAATATTAGAGCCATTCTTACGTAAAATCAGAAATAACAGAGAGATAAGTGGGACACAAATAGGACAGGTGGAACATAAGGTCGCAGCATATGCTGATGACCTACTCTTTTTTCTCTCGTCCCCCCAGACATCGTTAGCTGCACTTATGCTGGAGGTACAAAAGTTCGGCTCCTTATCTAATTTTAAAATCAATCTGGGGAAGTCAATTATCCTTCCTATCCATGTCCCAATGGGACTGGAGATGACGCTGCGACATACGTATGCATTTGTCTGGGAGAGAGAGTCCCTGACGTATTTGGGGGTACGTATTAGTGTTGAAATGAAAAGACTATATGAAGTCAACTATGGCATACTACTGACGGAGATAGCGGAAGAGTTTAAAAAATGGAAAGGCCAATATCTAACTTGGTTTGGGAGGATTAATGCCATAAAAATGAGTATACTCCCCAGATTAATTTATATGTTGCATACAATACCAATTAAGGTACCGGGGTCTTTTTTCAGACAAGTGCGTAGGATGTTTGTGGCGTTCGTATGGAACGATAAAAGACCCAGATTAGCCTACGACCTTCTGAGAAGAAATAGGGCCGAGGGAGGATTGGGAATACCGGATATAGCCTTATATTACAAGGCTATGAGTCTAGTCCGGATCTTGAACTGGCACCATGATACCCATAAAAAACTTTGGGTTCAAGTAGAAAATGCAATGGCAGGGAGGAATTTAGCAGGAGCACCTTGGATTCAGAGCACGTCAAGAGGGTTGTCTCAATGGGTGTCACCATTAACCCAGAATACATTGGAAGTTTGGGACAAGTTGAATAAGAATGGGGATTACGCCCCCTGGATATCACCTCTGGCTCCTCTGGAGGGATTCACCTGGTTCCCCCCGGGGGAGGAGATGGGGTATCTGGGGGCTTGGGGTGGAGGTGGAGATTCCACCTGTGGCAGGTTTGCTCCAGAGGGAGTTTTGTTATCTCTGACAGAGATGGTGTCTAGATATGGGACAGTGCATATGGCAGAGTGGAAATACAATCAATTAGTGAGTTTCTTTAATAAAAGCAAATCATCAATAAGACCTATGAACTCTCTCACTATATTTGAGAAACAATGTGTGCAGAGATCTAGTCCCAGGAACGTGCTGTCGCAAATGTATAAAGGGATACTTAAGGGACAGGAAGGTACAACTCCATACTATATAAGGGAATGGGAGAAGGAATTGGGACAGGTATTGACTAACAATCAAATTAAAAGGATGATTACACTAACACATTCCTCATCCATCAGCTCAAAGGTACAAGAGATGGCGTACAAGTTCCTGTCAAGATGGTATAGGACCCCAGTCAAATTGGCACAAATGTTTCCAACCATAAGTGATAGATGCTGGAGGGGATGTGGGCAGAAAGGCACATTTCTCCATCTGTGGTGGACATGCCCAGTAATTAAAAGATTCTGGGAGTCGGTGTCTCCATGGATCAGGAAATTGACGGTGGGACACCTGGAATTTCAACCACTACATTATTTGTTCCATGGGATGCCGGGCTCTAATAGAAAATATCGGGAGGGCATAACACCCCACCTATTAAACGCAGCGAAAAAAATAATACCGAAATTTTGGAAACAGATAAAGGGTCCCTCAATATTAGATTGGAGAAAGGAAGTGAGCTTAATAATGGAAGCGGAAAGATGGGTTCATATGCTAAAGGGCCAACAAAGGAAATTTGAAAAGAAATGGGCAGGCTGGAAGGAATGTTTAGTTGAGATGGAAAAAGAAGACGGAGATGATTAAAATGAGAAGGAGGTGGAGGTACAGCCCTTGTAAATATGTAAAATAAAAGAGACTGACCTATGGAAGGAAGAAAAGAGGAAGAAAAAGAAGAGGAAAGAAAGATGAAAGGAATATTGGAATTAGTTCGCTGGCCCAATATGTAGGGGAGTGTTTGGAGGGGGTGGGGTTGTGGTTCTCCTGTGTTTTTCCTTTCCCCCCTTTCCCTTCCTTTTTTTTTTTTTTTTTTTTTTTTTAGGGGCTTTTTACACAAATTGAATAATTGATAAACAGGTGTTTTTTTTTTCTTTTTTATGATGGGTAAAGGGTAACAACACTTATAGTTTGGCCATGGAGGGCCTCCTCTCAAATTAAATATAATGACAACATGGTGTTTGGGGTGGGTTTTTTTTTTCTTTTTTTTTTTTTTTTTTTTTTGTGTTTTCTGGTGTTTTGATGGGTAAAGGGCAATAACACTTACTAGACAGTTTGGCCAATGAGGGCCTCGTACACAAATACAAATTGATAAACACGCACCCTTTTTTTTTTTTTTTTTTTCACTTATGTACACTTATGCACTTTTATGTCCCCCCCCCCCCCTTTTTTTTTTTTTTTTTTTTTTACGATGGGTAAAGGGTAACAACACTTATAGTTTGGCCATGGAGGGCCTCTTCTCCAATTAAATATAATGACAACATGGTGTTTGGGGTGGGTTTTTTTTTTTTTTTTTGTTTTTTTTTGTTTTGGTGTTTTGATGGGTAAAGGGTAACAACACTTACTAGAATAGTTTGGCCAATGAGGGCCGCGTACACAAATACAAATTGATAAACATGCACACTTTTTTTTTTTTTTTTTTTTTTTTTCACTTATGTACACTTATGCACTTTTATGTCCCGCCCCCTTTTTTTTTTTTTTTTTCTCTCTCTTTCTCACGAAGGGTAAGAGGTCTTCTTGCACAAAGAGAGGAGGGGAAAGGAGTAACTACAGGATTACCAAGTGGTTTGGAAAGGGAGGGAGGGATAAGATTTAAGCAAATGTGGTAGTAGAAATGTAATGTAATAAGGGTCTGGGGTGGGTGAG
This sequence comes from Lithobates septentrionalis, assembly GCA_037952835.1. Lineage (NCBI taxonomy): Eukaryota > Metazoa > Chordata > Amphibia > Anura > Ranidae > Lithobates > Lithobates septentrionalis. The sequence continues at coordinate 665,078 of JBBDGP010001077.1, read as the reverse complement.
GAGGGGTTTTTCTTTTTTTTTCTGTTTGTAACAATGTATGAAGATTGTTGTATTGTAAAATGGAAATAATAAAAAAATTCTGATTATAAAAAAAAAAAAAAAAAAAAATTTGAAAACCATTTAACATTTTCCTTCCACTTCACAATTATGGGCCACTTTGTGTTGATCTATCACATAAAATCCAAATAAAATACATTTACGTTTTTGGTTCAGACGCATCCAGAAGGTTGCAAATGTAAAAGCTTATCAGTATAGCCCACGAAACCCCCTCCAAGTACACTCACACGTAGGCCTGTTGACTCCATTAACAACATTTCGCCGACTTAACCTGATGAATAGCAAAACCCTCATGACACATACCCCAGGCTGTCATACCTTTTTCTTCTTCTTCTGAGAGAAGTGGGGGCGATTGGGGGCCCACCCACCTATCTTTGCCTAATTTTTCCCCCTCTTACTGCTCTATGCTTTCCTTCCCTTTATGCACTTCTCCTAACCCCTACTCACCACTCCCCCTGCACTCCCTTCCCGCCCCCAACCCCTTTCTTTTTTGTTTTTTTCTTTAGCTTTTGTGTGGGCCTCAGGACCTGATGCACGTGGCTGCTTAATCTCATCATACACCCTCTAACCAGTATCATGGCCTCATCATCTAGGAGTGTTACAAAAAAGTGTTATTGGGCATTACTTGTAGTATGGTCCATTTATCAAATCATGGCCTTTATGTTGACCAATTCCATTCTGTTATCCCTGTGTTGGAAAAAAGGAGCATGCAACAAGTGCAACAGGAGCAGCCCCCTTGGACTTTTAAGGCAAAAATAAAAGTAATGGAGTTAATAAAAGGCAACCATGTGCCACTTTTATGGAGTACACAGTATCTGATAAATTTTGTAGTCATAAACAATAACATTAATGTAGCACCCTCTACCAATAGGTAGGTGCTAGTAAGGTTTATTTTACTAGGTTATCCAGCACAGGTAAATTTAGGCAGGCTTATGCTGCTTGCTAGGCCTGTCTGTTTTGATCTGGGAGTGGTCAGAGTAGCAGTGGGTGTGACCACCTGCACATCAGTTCTGAGGTACCTCCCCTTTTTCTGAGGAGAATGTTCTAGAAAAGGGGCTGGGCCTGCAACTGGAGTGGCCGGCAGCTTGTGTGAGCCCTGACCAATCCCCAGTCGGTATTGGCAGGGGGAAGGCCTCATATATAAGCTGAGGTGATTTTCCACTGAGGGTGAGAGTCGGCTGGGTGAAGTGAGGAATGGCATGTTAGACAGTCGCAGGAGGCCATCCCCATCTGGGGGGGTGTGCCGATCGCAGGAGAAGGCCGGGGAGACCTGTGAGGGAACATTGCCTCTACACGGTCATTGGCAATGTCTCTGCCACCACACGGTCGGATGGCAGGGAACTCCTGGAGCAGAGGGGCAGGTGAAACTGTCGGTACGCATGGTCCAGTCAAAGTTCCTCATCAAGGACTCAGAGCTGTTGGAAGGTTGGTGAGTGTTACCACAGTGGGGCTGGAGGTGCCAAGGGCTGGAAGTGCCAAGGAGTCTGTGAGGGAACTCTGCTAGTACACGGTCACTAGTGGAGTCTTCATCAATACACACGGTGGATGATGGGGAGTCCTGAAGCAGAAAAGAGACTGTGGGGATCTGTGTCAAGTCAATGTTGCCTGTGGGCTGTGGGCACATGATTTGCAAGTTGGGCTGGCTGGGAACAGTAGAGTAGTCCATATTTCCTAGAAGATATGCTTTTAACCCACTGGGCCTCCGGGGAGAGGTTCTGCAAGCCTCAGGCCTAGTGGCAGCAAGCAACCATAGCCACAGTAGGGAGGCTTATTCAGAGTGGGCCCCTACTATTCAAAGAAGAGGTTGTGTCAGATTTCAATACAGTAACTTCAAGTTTGTGCAGGAGGAACCAAGTGAACAGGAGGAAACAAGTTATAGGCAGAAGGTGAAAGAGATCTAAGAACATTGCTTTTTCACGGTCATTAGTGATGTCTCTGCCACCACACAGTTGGATGGTAAGAGAACTCTTAGATGGTATTGTTACCCTGAAAAATCTATATTTAAGATTTTTCATATCTCATAGATATGATGTGGGTTAAATAAGAGTTCTTTTCGACGAAGAGTGAAAGCTTAAAATATAATAACATTTATTAGGAAGCAGTTGAAAGTCTAGCTAATACACAATCATCTATCTATCGCCTTACACCCAGGAAGAAAATATTAGGTTGAAATAAAGTATTTACATGAAGGAATATAGAGTATATTCCTCAATACAGTAATCTACACACATATTCAGTTACAAGTAAAAGGGCATTCCTTTCCCATAATTACCCATCCTTACCAAAGCTCCTTTCAGCTCGCTGGTCTATCAGAAAGAAGCCCAATATCTCCCCCTTGGCTCTGAGTATATCAAACCAAGCTGATGTCTCATTGGTTGGCCTAGCTTGGATCATGATTGGAGGGCTTACTCCATAAGTCGGCCCCCTTTCATGCAAATCTTGTGACTATGTTGGCCAAGTGTGTTAATTGCATTTCCCCAGGAAGTTAGGTCCAATGCATATCCCAGCATGGCACCCTTTCAAAGGAGTAGGTGTAGAACAATGGAATTGGCTCTCCCTTGTTTGCATATACAAGCCTTGGCCCACATTCTATGCTCTCAGCAAAAGCTTAAATGAAACCCTTTTTGAAATATATTCATTATTACAATATTTTACAGTTATTAATGGATATTTCACATAAACTTATAAGGCAACAGTATATTCTGCAGAGGTTGAGCCGCAGGAGGAGCAGCAGTCTGCATAGAGATGCAGGAGGAGATTCATATCCAATTCAACTTGCACATTCAATCTTCTGGCTCTAACTTTATTCAGAATGTACTAAATGCTTAAATATGATGGCAATAACTTATCCTATGGGCATCCCATATTCCTAATCCCTATCAAGTTGTACCCCCCAATAAAAACAACAAAAACAGCAAAAGACTGTTCATTGTCTCTGGAAGTGTTGTATGAAGTCTGGCAGTGGGGTGATTTGGCAGATTGTTTGTTCCTAGCTGCAACACCATGGCTACATTAACATATACAAAAAGTACACCAATGAACCAATTAATACATAGAAACAGAAGAGATTCCCCTAGCGGACTTTAAAGGCACATTTAAGAAAAATATTTAGAGAAGTATATAAAGTAGATAACAATTTATTAATAACAAAATAATCAAATACATCACATAATCACATAGTTAAAAACAAGGAATGCAGTTCCATAAATACAAAGACAAATGATACCAATACATTTGCACCCGACGCGTTTCGGAGTTACTTATGCCTCCTTCTTCAGGGGTGATTGTAGGGTTTGCAACAAGAATTTTCTATATGGGAAATAGTATGTATAACATAAACATAGTAAGTATACAGTGAAAAGATCATAAAGAACAACCTCTATAGTTGTAAGGATCTGTATATATATACATACATTTTTCTGTTTACACTTACATTGGTATCTATGGGTATAGATTATGCATTCCAAGACGAATTTAAAAGAAACATAGAGGTATTGACGTGCTGCCCATCGGACGCGTTCCCTGGTCGTAATGTGTGGAGCCTTAGTAAGGTATAACAGCAGTATTCACAGAACCACTATCGAGGTGGAAGTGTAAAATGGTTTTATTCTTCCTTCCAATGGGAAGGAGGGCCCAATGTAAACGGGCGTATGGCAGTTTTGACCTGAGATCACACTGGGGCCAAATGTGTATCCTGTAAATCATGAAGATATATACATATATGTAAGAATGTATGTGCGTATGGACCAGGTAGGATACATTTTTTGCATTTTTTGGATTTTCCATGTATTACTTTGGCTATCCATACGCACATACATTCTTACATATATGTATATATCTTCATGATTTACAGGATACACATTTGGCCCCAGTGTGATCTCAGGTCAAAACTGCCATACGCCCGTTTACATTGGGCCCTCCTTCCCATTGGAAGGAAGAATAAAACCATTTTACACTTCCACCTCGATAGTGGTTCTGTGAATACTGCTGTTATACCTTACTAAGGCTCCACACATTACGACCAGGGAACGCGTCCGATGGGCAGCACGTCAATACCTCTATGTTTCTTTTAAATTCGTCTTGGAATGCATAATCTATACCCATAGATACCAATGTAAGTGTAAACAGAAAAATGTATGTATATATATACAGATCCTTACAACTATAGAGGTTGTTCTTTATGATCTTTTCACTGTATACTTACTATGTTTATGTTATACATACTATTTCCCATATAGAAAATTCTTGTTGCAAACCCTACAATCACCCCTGAAGAAGGAGGCATAAGTAACTCCGAAACACGTCGGGTGCAAATGTATTGGTATCATTTGTCTTTGTATTTATGGAACTGCATTCCTTGTTTTTAACTATGTGATTATGTGATGTATTCGATTATTTTGTTATTAATAAATTGTTATCTACTTTATATACTTCTCTAAATATTTTTCTTAAATGTGCCTTTAAAGTCCGCTAGGGGAATCTCTTCTGTTTCAAATTTGACATTTAGGATGTGGCACAACCAGTAGATAGTTGATCGATCAAATTTCTTGTTCTCAATTAATACATAGACATATATATCAAACCCAAAGCTACAGTATCTCACAAAAGTGAGTATGCCCCTCATATTTTTGTAAATATTTTATTATATCTTTTCATGTGACAACGCTGAAGAAATGATACTTTGCTACAATGTAAAGTAGTGAGTTTACAGCTTGTATTACAGTGTACATTTGCTGTCTTCTCAAAATAACTCAAGACACAGCCATTAATGTCTAAACCGCTGGCAACAAAAGTGAGTACACCCCTAAGTGAAAATGTCCACATCCAATTAGCCATTTTCCCTCCCCGGTGGCATGTAAATTCTTAGTGTTGCAAGGTTTCAGGTGTGAATGGGGAGCAGGTGTGGTAAATTTGGTGCTATCAATTTCACTCCCTCATACTGGTCACTGACAATTCAACATTGCACCTCATGGCAAAGAACTCTGAGGATCTGAAAAAAAGAATTGTTGCTCTACATAAAGATAGCCTAGGCTATAAGAGGATTGCTAAGACCCTGAAACTGAGCTGCAGCACTGTGGCCAGGACCACACAGCGGTTTAACAGGACAGGTTCCACTCAGAACAGGCCTCGCCATGGTCGATCAAAGAAGTTGAGTGCACGTGCTCAGCATCATATCCAAAGGTTGTCTTTGGGAAATAGACTTATGAGTGCAGCCAGCATTGATGCAGAGGTTGAATGGGTGGGGGGGTCAGCCTGTCAGTGCTCAGACCATACGCCACACACTGCATCAAATTGGTCTGCATGGCTGTCGTCCCAGAAGGAAGCCTCTTCTAAAGATGATGCAGAAGAAAGCCCGCAAGCAGTTTGCTGAAGACAAACAGAATAATGACATGGATTACTGGAGCCATGTCCTGTGGTCTGATGAGACCAAGATAAACTTATTTGGTTCAGATGGTGTCAAGCGTGTGTGGCGACAACCAGGTGAGGAGTACAAAGACAAGTGTGTCTTGCCTACAGTCAAGCATAGTGGTGGGAGTGTCATGGTCTGGGTTTGAATGAGTGCTGACGACACCGGAGAGCAACAGTTCATTGAGGGAATCATGAATGCCAACGTGTACGGTGACATACTTAAGCAGAGCATGATCCTCTCCCTTCGGAGACTGGGCCGCAGGGCAGTATTCCAACATGGTAACGACCCCAAACACACCTCCAAGATGACCACTGCCTTGCTAAAGAAGCTGAGGGTAAAGGTGATGGACTGGCCAAGCATGTCTCAAGACCTAAACCATATTGAGCATGTGGAGCATCCTCAAATGTAAGGTGGAGGAGCGCAAGGTCTCTTACATCTACCAGCTCCATGATGTCATCATGGAGGAGTGGAAGAGGACTCCAGTGGCAACCTGTGAAGCTCTGGTGCACTCCATGCCCAAGAGGGTTAAGGCACCACTGGAAATAATGGTGGCCAGAAAAAATATTGACACTTTGGGCCCAATTTGGACGTTTTCACTTAGGGGTGTACTCGCTTTTGTTGCCAGTGGTTTAGACATTAATGGCTGTGTGTTGAGTTATTTTGAGGGGACAGCAAATTTGCACTGTTATTCCAGCTGTACACTCTCTACTTTACATTGTAGCAAAGTATTATTTCTTTAGTGTTGTCACATGAAAAGATAGAATAAAATATTTACAAAAATGTGAGGGGTGTACTTACTTTTGTGAGATACTGTAATAATCCAGGCACTGCCAGAGTAAAGCTGAGGTCAATCCATGAAGATTTGTAGCATACATCGCGACATGTTTGGGAAATTTTATTGGTACATATTTTCCTTCATCAGGGATAATTTGTACTTGGGTGACTTTATCTTTATCTGCAACATAGATATAGTTACATTAGTTACAGTATTTGTACAATAGTACATAAAAAGCAAGTGTTTTAACATAATGAGCTATATAGTATTTAGGCTTAAAGGTACTTACATATAGGGTTCATTGAAAAGACATAGGGAAATGGTAAAAACAAATGCGGGGAATCCACGTTGGCTGAAAGAGTCCGCATGGACACAAAGACGGACAAGCATGAAACCCAGAGCCGGCCACTGATTTACATCCACAAGAGACGCCCCGATGTTAAACCAGCAAAGGAGTATTGCTGTCTGAAAGGCCATAAATAAACAAAGAAAATTCAATCAATGTTTTTAGAATAAGTATACAAGCACAACTAGTGTGCTGTAACAACAGGACAAGGGCATGTGTTACCCAGAATTGCCTATATAAACTAATATGTTACCTTTCACTGTGATGATAGCGGTGCAGACATCAGAGCAGCAGTCCTCAGACTGAGACATGCCAGCTGTGTCTGAGCACTCTAAATAGTGAGTCAGGTGATGAGAGAGTCAGTCCTCGCAGGTTGTTTGGGTAATGCTGGTTATTCTGCCCCATTAGCTGTATGAAAAACAGCTGAGGCCAGAATTCAGAGCATCTCTCTGACTTGGGGCGTGATGACGTCACACACTGGCACGACACCGCTGAAAGGAAAGTCCCCACCTGTGTTAAAGAAACACAGTGGGGACAGGTAGGAGCTCATCCCCACACATATGGCCCGCATGGAGACAAGGTGAACCCTGTCATCCATTTAGCAAAGCACGGGTGGAGCCTACCCGCTGGGTGTTTGTGAAGAAACAGAGCAGCCCAGGGAGCACACCATATGCCACCCAGTGGACAAAGAGGACAATAACAGGCAACATGTGTGCAATGAAAAATACATGAAAATAACCAAAAGCAAACAATAAAAACTCAGAGGAAAAAGAAAGAAATAAACATGGTGATTAAATATCAAATGGACATGGTTAACAATGAAGTGAATCATCCACATTGCATGCATGCAATTATAGAAATGATGATATAGTCACAAAACTGTACTGTGAGAAATAAATCGCAGTATAGAGGTGCTAAAGTGTCACTAATTGTAATGTCCCCATACTGTCAAAAGGGGCACCTTCATAGCTAATACATTTGTGAAGCCATGGTGTGAGGGATGTAGCATAGAAATGCCATATCTGGAACTTGAAAAAATAAGCTATAAATTCAATTCACAGCCCCCTGAAACAAAACCCGGAATAACAGATTTAAAGTTGAAAGCCTCATTTAGGCCAGGTAGTGAGGTGGCCTGTAAATTAAATATCTCAATTCTCACTGGAGGAGACGCTTGTTAAAGTCACTGCCTCTGGAGTTGAAGTGGATACTATCAAGTGCCAGAAAGTATACCTTGGGGATAAATTCTGGGTGAACTAATGCCATATGGCGACCAATAGGCACATCTGGGTCTCATTTGCATATGGTGGATAGGTGTTGGCAGCCCTACACATTTAATTCCCATAAATAACCTTCTTATCCCTGTGCTGATACAACACTTGCAATATCTGAATCTGTTCTCCACTGCCCTATCTCCAGCCACGTTCCAGGGAGCCCTGGGGAGAGCTCCTTTAAGTGACTCAACCACCTGGGTACCGGAGAGCTCATATTCTCCATCTCTTTCCCTGATCAGCATTCCTCCAATTTCCCAGACCTGATCCTCCGAGAACAAGTTTGCATTACAGTCAAGAAGTCACTTTTCCTTCATTTTGTGGCACCCCAACAGTAATAGGGAAAACGGGTTCTATTAATTAAGCATTTTCCTGTGGCACATCTAAAGTAATTTTCCCATCAGTGTTCATGTCATGGGGACAAAAAGAGTGCAGCAGCTGTGAGAAGAAGGAGGGGGTGTTCAGTGAAGTTCCTAGTGGAAACTGCACTGTCACCTAGGACCATCATTGTTAGTATCCTCAGATATACTTATTGGAGGCTGAAAAGTACACAAGAGAAGAACTGAGTGTGGGATTGACCAGTACCATCATTATGTACATGTTTTTGACCTCCATTATCATTGTGGGATCCACAATACCAGGCGAGAGGATATCCAATGGGTATGGTGGCAGGCGCACTGGTGTTGGTGTCTTTGGTGAAGAGTTATTACCACTAAAGATGGAATAATCTAACGGTGGAGTTGACCTGTGTATGGACGTTTTTATAAGATTGGACACTTACAGTTGCAATAAAAAGTATGTGAACCCTTTTGGAATGATATGAATTTCTGCACAAATTGGTCATAAAATGTAATCTGATATTCATCTAAGTCACAACAATAGACAATCACAGTCTGCTTAAACTAATAACACAAAAAGAATGAAATGTTACCATGTTTTTATTGAACACACCATGTAAACATTCACAGTGCAGGTGGAAAATGTATGTGAACCCCTAGACTAATGAGATCTCCAAGAGCTAATTGGAGTGAGGTGTCAGCCAACTGGAGTCCAATCTATGAGATGAGATTGGAGGTGTTGGTTACAGCTGCCCTGCCCATTAAAAGATACACACCAGTTCTGGGTTTGCTTTTCACAAGAAGCATTGCCTGATGTGAATGATGCCTCGCACAAAAGAGCTCTCAGAAGACCTACGATTAAGAATTGTTGACTTGCATAAAGCTGGAAAGGGCTATAAAAGTATCTCCAAAAGCCTTGCTGTTCATCAGTCCACGGTAAGACAAATTGTCTATAAATGGAGAAAGTTCAGCACTGCTGCTACTCTCGCTAGGAGTGGGCGTCCTGTAAAGATGACTGCAAGAGCACAGTGCAGACTGCTCAATGAGGTGAAGAAGAATCAGTGTCAGCTAAAGACATACAAAAGTCTCTGGCATATGCTAACATCCCTGTTAGCGAATCTACAATACGTAAAACACTAAACAAGAATGGATTTCATGGGAGGATACCACAGAGGAAGCCACTTCTGTCTAAAAAAACCAGTGCTGCTCGTTTACAGTTTGCACAAGAGAACCTGGATTTTCCACAGCAGTACTGGCAAAATATTCTGTGGACAGATGAAACCAAAGTTGAGATGTTTGGAAGAAACACACAACACTATGTGTGGAGAAAAAGAGGCACAGCACACCAACATAAAAACCTCATCCCAACTGTGAAGTATGGTGGTGGGGGCATCATGGTTTGGGGCTGCTTTGCTGCGTCAGGGCCTGGACGGATTGCTATCATCGAAGGAAAAATGAATTCCCAAGTTTATCAAGACATTTTGCAGGAGAACTTAAGGCCATCTGTCCACCAGCTGAAGCTCAACAGAAGATGAGTGTTGCAACAGGACAACGACCCAAAGTAAATCAACAACAGAATGGCTTAAACAGAAAAAAATACACCTTCTGGAGTGACCCAGTCAGAGTCCTGATCTCAACCCGATTGAGATGCTGTGGCATGACTTCAAGAAAGCGATTCACACCAGACATCCGAAGAATATTGCTGAACTGAAACAGTTCTGTAAAGAGGAATGGTCAAGAATTATTCCTGACCGTTGTGCACATCTGATCTGCAACTACAGGAAATGTTTGGTTGAAGTTATTGCTGCCAAAGGAGGTTCAACCAGTTATTAAATCCAAGGGTTCACATACTTTTTCCACCTGCGCTGTGAATGTTTACATGGTGTGTTCAATAAAAACATGGTAACATTTAATTCTTTGTGTGCTATTAGTTTAAGCAGACTGTGATTGTCTATTGTTGGTACTTAGATGAAGATCAGATCGATTTATGACCAATTTGTGCAGAAATCCACATCATTCCAAAAGGGTTCACATACTTTTTATTGCAACTGTATATTGAGATATTTTCTACATATTTATATACAGTATCTCACAAAAGTGAGTACACCTCTTATATTTTGCAAATATTTTATTATATCTTTTCATGTGACAACACTGAAGAAATGACACTTTGCTACAATGTAAAGTAGTGAGTGTACAGCTTGTATAACAGTGTAAATTTGCTGTCCCCTCAAAATAACTCAACACACAGCCATTAATGTCTAAACCACTTGCAACAAAAGTGAGTAGACCCCTAAGTGAAAACGTCCAAATTGGGCCCAAAGGGTCAATATTTTGTGGGGCCACCATTTTGCAGAACTGCCTTAACCCTCTTGGGCATGGAGTTCACCAGAGCTTCACAGGTTGCTACTGGAGTCCTCTTTCACTTCTCCATGGCTACATCATGGAGCTGGTGGATGTTAAAGACATTGCACTTCCCCACCTTCTATTTGAGGGTGCCCCACAGATGCTCAATAGGGTGTAAGTCTGGAGACATGCTTGGCCAGTGCATCACCTTTACCTTTAGAAGTTGGGGAGCTTCTTTAGCAAGGCAGTGGTTGTCTTGGAGGTGTGTTTGGGGTCATTATCATGTTGGAATGATGCCCTGCGGCCCAGTCTCAGAAGGGAGGGGATTATTCTCTGCTTCAATATGTCACAGTACATGTTGCCATTCATGGTTCCCTCAATGAACTGTAGCTCCCCAGTGCCGGAAGCACTCATGCAGCCCCAAACCATGCTTGACTGTAGGGAAGTAGGGATGAGCCTTGCCTGTTCGACCGTTCATCGAATTTCGCACGTTATGGGCTGTTCGCGCCAAATTCGAGTGGCGTGTCACGGCCCATAATTCACTGTGGCATCGCATTGCATTGCTCGTTGATGATTGGCCAAGCATGCATTATGACCCGCATGCTTGGCCAATCACAGCGCCGTCTGTACAGAGAGCCATAGTTGGCCAAAGCCAGGGTGGCTTAGGCCAAATATGGCTCAGGGGGTTTAGTACAAGCCCCACACTATATAAGGCCGCCTGCATGGCAGCCTTGTGTAGTGTGTTGCGGCGGCGGTGGACAGATAGACAGACAGTGTCATTTGATTTAAGTTAGGTAGAGTAGGCAGGCGAGTCAGTTAAGTGCACTTACAGTGTATTGTGTATATATATGCATTCTAGGTGTTGTATACATATATATATATATATATATATATACACTGTATTCAGTTTAGCTAGATCCATTCCTGTTATTCTCTTCCTACTGACAGGCAGGCAGGTGTTTTTACAGTATTTACAGCTACCTGAAGAAAATTGCTGGTGTTCTTCTGATCCTATTAGTACCGCAGGCAGCTGCAGTATTTACAGTTAGTGTAGTGCATCCTCTGTACAGTGTGCACCTAAAGCTACCTGAAGAAAATTGGTGGTGTTCTTTTGATCCTATTTGTACTGCAGGCAGCTGCAGTATTTACAGTTAGTGTAGTGCGTCCTCTGCACAGTGTGCACTTAAAGCTACCTGAAGAAAATTGGTGGTGTTCTTCTGATCCTATTAGTACTGCAGGCAGCTGCAGTATTTACAGTTAGTGTAGTGCGTCCTCTGCACAGTGTGCACTTAAAGCTACCTGAAGAAAATTGGTGGTTTTCTTCTGATCCTATTAGTACTGCAGGCAGCTGCAGTATTTACAGTTAGTGTAGTGCGTCTTCTGCACAGTGTGCACCTAAAGCTACCTGAAGAAAACTGGTAGTGTTCTTCTGATCCTATTGTTACCACAGGCAGTTGCAGTATTTACAGTTAGTGTAGTGCGTCCTCTGCACAGTGTGCTCCTAAAGCTACCTGAAGAAAATTGGTGGTGTTCTTCTGATACTACTAGTACCGCAGGCAGCTGCAGTATTTACAGTTAGTGTAGTGTGTCTTCTGCACAGTGTGCACCTAAAGCTGCCTGAAGAAAATTAGTGGTGTTCTTCTGATCCTATTAGTACTGCAGGCAGCGGCAGTATATACAGTTAGTGTAGTGTGTTCTCTGCACAGTGTGCACCTAAAGCTACCTAAAGAAAATTGGTGGTGTTCTTCTGATCCTATTAGTACAGCAGGCAGCTGCAGTAATCGCAGTTAGTGTAGTGCATCCTCTGCACAGTGTGCACCTAAAGCTACCTGAAGAAAACTGGTAGTGTTCTTCTGATCCTATTAGTACCGCGGGCAGCTGCAGTATTTACAGTTAGTGTAGTGCGTCCTCTGCACAGTGTGCTCCTAAAGCTACCTGAAGAAAATTGGTGGTGTTCTTCTGATCCTATTAGTACCGCAGGCAGCTTCAGTATTTACAGTTAGTGTAGTGCATCCTCTGCACAGTGTGCACCTAAAGCTATCTGAAGAAAATTGGTGGTGTTCTGATCCTATTAGTACCGAAGGCAGCTGCAGTATTTACAGTTAGTGTAGTGCGTCCTCTGCACAGTGTGCACCTAAAACTACCTGAAGAAAATTGGTGGTGTTCTTCTGATCCTACTAGTACCGCAGGCAGCTGCAGTATTTACAGTTAGTGTAGTGCGTCCTCTGCACAGTGTGAACCTAAAGCTACCTGAAGAAAATTGGTGGTGTTCTTCTGATCCTATTAGTACCAAAGGCAGCTGCAGTATTTACAGTTAGTGTAGTGCGTCCTCTCCACAGTGTGCACCTAAAGCTACCTGAAGAAAATTGGTGGTGTTCTTCTGATCCTATTAGTACCACAGGCAGGCAGCTGCAGTATTTACAGTTAGTGTACTGCATCCTCTGCACAGTGTGCACCTAAAGCTACCTGAAGACAATTGCTGTTGTTCTGATCCTATTAATACCACAGGCAGGCAGCTACAGTATTTACAGTTAGTGTATTGTGTCCTCTGCACAGTGTGCACCTAAAGCTACCTGAAGGCAATTGCTGTTGTTCTGATCCTATTAATACCACAGGCAAGCAGCTACAGTATTTACAGTTAGTGTACTGTGTCCTTTGAACAGTGTGCACCTAAAGCTACCTGAAGAAAATTGGTAGCGTTCTTCTGATCCTATTAGTACCACTTGCAGGCAGCTACAGTATTTACAGTTAGTGTACTGTGTCCTCTGCTCAGTGTGCACCTAAAGCTACCTGAAGTAAATTGGTGGTGTTCTTCTGATCCTATTAGTACCACGGGCAGGCAGCTGCAGTATTTACAGTTACTGTGCTGCGTCCTCTGCACAGTGTGCACCTAAAGCTACCTGAAGGCAATTGCTGTTGTTCTGATCCTATTAATACTACAGGCAGGCAACTGCAGTATTTACAGTTAGTGTACTGTGTCATCTGCACAGTGTGCACCTAAAGCTACCTGAAGACAGTTGCTGGTGTTCTCATACTAATAATACTATGGGCAGGCAGTTGATTCTGCTAGCTGCAGTATCACTATATATATATATACATGCCAGCTTTGTGCAGCTACATCTCACTGCAGGCCATTAGTATGTCTGGAAGGCCAACAAGGAGAGGCAGATAGTCACAAGCCAGTAAAAGATGGCAAGCAGGCTCTGTGTCTAGAGGCAACAGTGCTGGTCGTGGAGACGGTGCTTCCTTATCAGCGCGTGGCCGTGGGACACGCTTGTCCTTTTTTTCAGCAGCTGGCCACGTTGAGCCACAACATGCGGAAGACTGCTGGTAGAGTGGATGACCAAGCCGTCCTCATCCTCCTCATCCTCTCTCACCCAGGCTCAGGTTACTTTGTCTGGCAAAGCAGCTGCCAATGTGGCCTCTTCCCTCGGCTCAATGGCATCAGTCACTCCTTCCCTAGCCCCACCATGTCCTCCTGAGGAGTCCCCTGAACTGTTTGACCACAGTGTTGGGTACATGCTCCAGGAGGATGCCCAGCATTTTGAAGGCTCTGATGATAGCACTCAGTTAGAGGAAGGCAGTAACGTGAGCCCAGAGAGAGGGGGTGCCCAAGAAGGACAGCAATCTGGCAGTCATGTTCCCCCAGCTGCAGCATACTGCCAACTTTTCTCCACTGATAAGGAGGGAGGGGATGATGAGCTCACTGACTCCAAGTGGGTGCCTGATAGGAGAGAGGAGGAGGAGGAGGCACATCTCCAATGAGGCAGGATGCCCTCCAGGGGCCAGCTTAAGGGCAGCACACCGACTGCATCACACTGCAGAGCTCCGCATGTGCAGTGCGCTGCTGTCTCTGCACATTATTCCAAAAGTTCTTTGGTGTGGGCCTTTTTTGAGATGAGTGCATCAGATCCCACTGCTGCTATTTGCAACATATGTCTCAAGCGTATCTCGCGTGGCCAAAACATTACCCGCTTGGGCACCACATGCTTGACCAGACATATGTTGACCTGCCATGCAAATCGTTGGCAAACTTACCTAAAAGACTCACACCAAAGAACAAAGCGGACCTCTCCTTGCTCCTCATCAGCTGGGATCTCCAACCCCACTATACCTTCAGTCCTCTCTGAAACCTGCACTGAGAGGAATGAAGGTGTAGAATTAGGCGTGTCACAGCCAAGTACTTGCGGGCAATCTGCTATTGGTACACCGACGTCAGATTGTACCAGGCAAATTTCCCTGCCCCAGCTGCTGCACCGCTGAAGGAAGTTCACTCCCAGCCATCCACATGCCCAGCAGTTGAATGCTAGCTTGGCTAAATTGCTAGCACTTCAACTGCTGCCTTTTCAGTTGGTAGACTCTGCCCCCTTCTGTGAGTTTGTGGAATTTGCGGTTCCTCAGTGGCAGGTTCCCAAACGCCACTTTTTCTCATGGAAGGTGATTCCAGCTCTCTACCGGCATGTGGAAGGCAATGTCTTGGCCTTGCTGGACAGGGCGGTCAGTGGTAAGGTGCATATTACCGCTGACTCATGGTCCAGCATGCATGGACAGGGACGTTACTTATGTTTCACCGCACACTGGGTGACTCTTCTGGCAGCTGGGAAGGATGCAGGACATGGTGCAGTATTGTTGAAGGAGGAGCCACACTGGGGCAGAGATTATGTCAGCTTTGCAGGGGCAGGTTCAGAGGTGGTTGACACCATGCCAGCTTAAGCCAGGTATGGTGGTTTACGACAATGGCACCAACCTCCTCTCTGCCCTCCGACAGGGACAACTGACCCATGTGCCCTGTTTGGCTCATGTCCTTAACTTGGGCAGGTACCTGGGCTTACAGGATGTCCTGAGGCAGGCCAGGAAAGTCTGTGTGCATTTCCGCAGGTCATATAATATCTGTGCTCGGCTGGCTGACCTACAAAAGGAATTTAACCTGCCCAAGAACCGCCTAATCTGTGACATGCCCACCGGGTGGAACTCAGCGTTGGGCATGCTGCAGCGGCTGCACACGCAGTAGAGGGCCATCAATGAATACCTATGCAACTATGGCACCAGGACAGGGTCAGGGGACCTTGTTTTTTTTTCCTCACACCGGTGGGCTATGATCAGGGATGCGTGCACTGTCCTGTCACCATTTGAGGAGGCCACGAGGATGGTGAGCAGTGACAGTGCATGCATCAGTGACACTGTCCCTCTTGTCCACCTGTTGGAGCACACGCTGCATGGAATAATGGACAGGACACTTGAGGCAGAACAGGGGGAGGAAGAGGAGGACTTCCTTACCTCTCAAGGCCCCCTTTATCCAGACAGTGTTCCTGCATGCCCGCTGAAGAAGATGAGGAGGAGGAGGATTGTGTCAGCATGGAGGTGGAGCCTGGCACTCAGCATCAGCAGCAGTCTTCAAGGGATCATTTACAGTCCGAAGAAACCCATGGACTTGTACGTGGCTGGGAGGAGGTGGCTGCGGATCATGTCGTTCTTAGTGACCCAGAGGACTCTGGACCGAATGCCTCAGCAAACCTACACTGCATGGCCTCCCTGATCCTGCAATGCCAGCGGAAGGATCCTCGTATTCGTGGTATCAAGGGGAGGGATGATTACTGGCTGGCAACCCTCCTTGATCCACGTTACAAGGGTAAGGTTGCAGGCCTTATCTTGCCGTCGCAGAGGATGAAACATCTTTGGGAGGCCTTGCAGAAAGGTTTGTGCAACACGTTTCCAAAGCCTGAGAGGTTTCAATTGCCTGGTCCTCCTGGACAACGTGTTGCTGAGACTTCGGTCAGTCACAGAAGGAGCGGTGGAGAAGGTGGCTGTCTGACCGATGCGTTCAGACAATTTTTTAGTCCGCAGCCCCAAGGTCTGATCGGTTTCAGCAACCATCGCCAGCGTCTGATTCACATGGTGCAGGATTACCTAGGGGCAAGATCAGACTTGGACACCTTTCCCACTGAAAATCCACTGGGTTACTGGGTCTTGAGGATGGATCACTGGCCAGAGCTTGCACAGTATGCAATTGAGCTACTGGTCTGTCCTGCATCCAGCGTTCTTTCGGAACGCACATTTAGTGCTGCTGGAGGTTTTGTAACGATCACAGGGTGCGCCTGCCCACTGAATTGGTCGATCGGCCCAAGGCCCAATTTTTCTGCCCCTCCTTAACAGGGATGTGTAATTACAATTTTTGATGCAATACTTTGCAGCAGGGCTCATTCCTGCGCTCCAACTAGAGTATCTGTGAGGGGTTGCAGTGTTGTGGCACCAGCACCAGTGTCCAAGGCCCAAATTTTCAGCCCCTGTTTAATAGGGGTGTATAATTACAATTTTTGATGCAATACTTTGCAACAGGGCTCATTCCTGCGCTCCAACTATAGCATCTATGAGGGGTTGCAGTGTTGTGGCACCAGTGCCTAAGGCGCAATTTTTCTGCCCCTGTTCAACAGGGACGTATAATTACAATTCTTGATCTAATACTTTACAGCACAGCCCGTTCCTGCGCCCACCAAGAGTAACTGTGAGGGCTATAGTGTTGTGGCAACCTAAGGCCCCAATTTCTGCAGAGTATATAGGGCAGGCCCTTACTTTCAAATATCCAACTTGCAAATGGAAGGAGACAACAGGAAGTGAGATGAAATCTACCCCTAGGAAGGGAAATTCTCTCCTATAAGAGTTAATATGGGAAAAACGTGTCTCCTCATCACTGATGCTTTATCACCAATCCTTGTTTCACTAAAAACCCCATATTTTCAAAAAACATTTGTCATTGGGACAGAAAGTGAGGTGAAATCTTCTGAAGAGGTGCACAGACAGCAAAACAAATGTTACAGGGGTGATAACCCTTCCCTATGTTTTCCAAAAAGCTTAAAAATAGATTTTTTAGCTGGAGCTACACTTTAAAAATGTACCAGTTCAAAATTACAAACAGATTCTACTTAACAACAAAACTACAGTCCCTGTCTTTTTGCACCGCCTGTACACTGCTGTTCAGAGTATATAGGGCCTGGGGGAAACGCCTTTCATTTTTTAAATTTTGGTGCAGGGTTCCCCTTAATATCCATACAAGACCCAAAGGGCCTGGTAGTGGACTGGGGGGGTGGGGGGTACCCATGCCTTTTGTCTCACTGATTTTCATCCATATTGTAGGGACCCGACATTACATTAAAGCCGCAAGCAGTTTTAAATGACTTTTATTCCTTTAAAAATGTCATTTTGTGCAGGGACAGGCATACCTATAGACACCCCCAGGTACGATATTTAAAGGAATATTTCACTTTTTTTTTTCACTTTAAGCATCGTTAAAATCACTGCTCCTGAAAAAATGGCCTTTTTTAAAACTTTTTTTTGCATTGATACATGTCCCCTGGGGCAGGACCCGGGTCCCCAAACCCTTTTTAGGACAATAACTTGCATATTAGCCTTTAAAATTAGCACTTTTGATTTTGAATGTTTGAGTCCCATAGACTTTAATGGGGTTCTAAAGTTTGTGCGAACTTTCGGTCCGTTCGCGGGTTCTGGTGCGAACCGAACCGGGGGGTGTTCGGCTCATCCCTATAGGCAAGACACACTTGCCTTGGTACTCCTCACCTGGTTGCGGCCACACACGCATGACACCATCAGAACCAAATAAGTTTATCTTGGTCTCATCAGACCATAGGACATGGTTCCAGTAATCCATGTCCTTAGTCTGCTTGTCTTCAGCAAACTGTTTGCGTGCTTTCTTGTGCATCATCTTTAGAAGAGGCCTTTTTAGACAACAGCCATGCACACCAATTTTGATGCAGTGTGCGGCGTATGGTCTGAGCACTGACAGGCTGACCACCCACCCCTTCAACCTCTGCAGCAATGCTGGCAGCACTCATACATCTATTTCCCAGAGACAAGCTCTGGATATGACGCTGAGCACGTGCACTCAACCTCTTTGGTTGACCATGGCTAGGCCTGTTCTGAGTGGAACCTGTCCTGTTAAACCACTGTATGGTCATCATGCTGCAGCTCAGTTTCAGGGTCTTGGCAATCTTCTTATAGCCTAGGCCATCTTTATGTAGAGTAATGCCCCCTACACACGGTCGGATTTTCCGATGGAAAATGTGTGATAGGACCTTGTTGTCGGAAATTCCGACCATGTGTAGGCTCCATCACACATTTTCCATTGGATTTTCCGACACACAAAGTTTGAGAGCAGGCTATAAAATTTTCCAACAACAAAATCCGTTGTCGGAACTTCCGATCGTGTGTACACAAATCCGACACACAAAGTGCCACGCATGCTCAGAATAAATAAAGAGATGAAAGCTATTGGCTACTGCCCCGTTTATAGTCTCGACCTACGTGTTTTACGTCACCGCATTCAGAATGATCGGATTTTCCGACAACTTTGTGTGACCGTTTGTATGCAAGACAAGTTTGAGCCAACATCCGTCGGAAAAAACCCTAGGATTTTGTTGTCGGAATGTCCGATCAATGTCCGACCGTGTGTACAGGGCATAACAGTTCCTTTTTTCAGATCCTCAGAGAGTTCTTTGCTGTTAGGTGCCATGTTGAACTTCCAGTGACCAGTATGAGAGAGTGAGAGCAATAGCACCAAATTTAACACACCTGCTTCCCATTCACACCTGAGACCTTGTAACACTTATGAGTCACATGACACAGGGGAGGGAAAATGGCTAATTGGGCCCAATATGGACATTTTCACTTAGGGGTGTACTCACTTTTGTTGCCAGCGGTTTAGACATTAATGGCTGTGTATTGAGTTATTTTGAGGGGACAGCAAATTGACACTGTTATACAAGCTGTGCAAGCTGTACACTAACTACTTTACATTTTAGCAAAGTGTAATTTCATCAGTGTTGTCACATGAAAAGATATAATAAAATATTTACAAAATCGCAACAAAGGGGCGTGACCGGAAGGGCGGGTGTCTGATGAGTGGCTGCATGGAGTGAGTGAGAGCAGGGACGCTGTGTGCTCCGTCCCACCCCCGTTCTCATCGCTCTCCCCGGCCACAGGAACGGCGCCTCGGACGGCCCTGACCCCTCAATGGAGGTCTGCTTCCATGAGCTCGGAGCCGTACTGACCCCTCTGCTTCTCAGCTAAGAGCTCTCCTGATCTTCTGATCTCCGGATGTTGGGTGAAGGCTGAGGAATCCTCGGGGAGGGATGTTATCCCCTGCACGCTGCAGCAGCTTTCACTTTCGCTTTCACTGCTGTACTCTCATGTCAGGCACGGAGTAGAAGTCGGCTGGAGCTGGTATAGTATAGCTTTTTATATGGTATATGGTAACCGGATTCTGTTGTAAAAAATATGTGAGAACCCCTGATTCAGAAGTAACCCCAGGTAGCCCCCTGGTAGATCCTGGTAAATTGGCATCTGCACAGTAGTATAACTAGGTTTCAGCAGTCTGTCTCACCTACTGTTTGGTGGTACTAAACGTGTGAATAAGAGTGAACTAATATAAGAAGCAAAATATATTTCCTTTTTTTCCTTTTTTGTTGTTGGCTTTGGGTGGGTTGTTGATACGCGTGGGGGAAGACAAGCAGCGGGGGGTCCCCTTGATACTAAGATTATATCAACCCCCCTATATTTAGGTGGGACCATTATAAATTATAAACTATAAGTTAGTTAAAAAGCCCTTGGCTCCTCAGTGACTACACGCATACCTGCGTACATACCTAACTAACCGTAGACTGCTGGCGACTGCCTTAGCGGCATTTAACCAGTTGCGCAAGACTGCGGTGAAGGAGGGAGGTTGCATTAAGTATTGCTGTAGCCGAGGCGCTCTTGGGAGAGGGGAGCTAACCCACCCCGGCCGCTTAAGGTATTGTAGTTTCCCCCTGTGTGAAATTCACCCCCCGTGTCGGGGTGTGTGGGGGCGGAGAGAGCCCCCCCTCCACACACCCGCCACACACTCCACTTTTAAGGCAACAAGGTGGTTATCCTGTTCAGCGGGTAGATAAGGGTGGAGAGACGCTGCTAAATTCTTGCTGTCAAACTATTTGTATACCAATAGGAGTGAATGATGCAGAATCTACGCTCCTCTAAAGAGAAAAATCCGCAGCACGCTGCGGCAGCAGCAGCAGCAGCAGCAGCAGCAGCAGCAAAACTGGAGCAATATGCTCATGCCCCCGCTCTGACCCCCCCAAAAAAGGGGACGCAGCAAAAGAGCCAACAGGGGGGGACATCGGACAGGAAAAGCCAGGGCCAGCCACATTCACAGTCCCTAGGGGGTGTGTTGGCAACCCAGTCTTCCAAAATAATATGTAATAAAGGGCCAGAGCTAAGTGATCATAACACGAATGTGAGCCCGGAGTCAATGAACGACCAGAATCTGCCCCTGAATAGAGAACCAACTTTAATGGATGTATTTATGGCTGTAGAGGTGTGTAATAGCTCGCTCAAAGATCTCTGTGAACAGATGAAAGGTCTCAAAGCAGATCTTTTAATGGTTAGACAAGAGCTACAGAAGACGGCAGAGAGAACAACCGTCCTGGAAGAAAGGGTTAGTGGGCTAGAAGACAATGTGCATCCAATAATCAAAGAATTAAAATGGCTGAGGGAACAGTTATCTAAACAGGCCTCTAAAATGGATGAGATGGAGAATAGGAGTAGAAGAGATAATGTGAGATTGATAGGTCTACCTGAAAGGAGTGAGGGCGCCAATCCAATAGAATTTCTAGAAAAGTGGTTAGGGGAGCTAATCGGGAAAGAACTGTTCTCGGCTTCGTTCTCCATCATAAGAGCTCACAGGATCCCTCTCAGGGCACCACAAGAGGGGGGCCACCCGAGACCCCTCCTCCTGAGATTTCTTAATTACCAGGATAAAGTGACTCTGCTGCGGAAGATTAGGGAAGCAGGGGAGGTCTTCTTTAATGGGGCAAAAATATCATTCTACTCCGATTTTTCTCCGGACTTGCAGAAGCGTAGAGCAGAGTTTACCCAGGTAAAACACAACCTACAAAAATTTAAGCTGCCCTATGCTCTTCTTTACCCAGCGAGGTTGCGGATTGTGGCCCTGGGGGAGACTCTGTTTTTTAACGCCCCTGTTGAAGTTGAGAAGTGGCTGGAAGACAACAGAGGAAAAATTATGAACCCCACGTAGAGAGCGGGGGAGCATATAACAGACCGGGGTGATGATAGGATGATACGACAGGGCTCTGGGAGATATAGGGGCTGCAGTTTTATATTTGTTACTTTGATCTGTCTTATTTTTTTTTTTTTTTTGGCTCCGGTGGGGGGTGCATCTCAAAGATTTTACCATTTCCCGGCACCCGTTAACGGTTTTTGTTACGAAGGACGGGACAGGATGGGTGCACACAGCTGCTTGGGGGTAGGGTGGTGTGGGGTAGTGAGCGGAAGAATTGGTGTAAAAGGGTGGTGTTAGCGTAAGAGGTAGCGGTCATGGTAAACCCCCAGGGGTTACACCTAGAGAGGTGGGTAGGGAAGGGGGGGGGATGGGGTGGGAGGGTAGGGGAGATTAGGTGGGGTGGAAAGGGAAGGGGGGAGAATTTGGGAGGGAGAGAAATAGGGTGGGAAAATCACTTGTTACAAACACCTACATCATCAGAAATCACACTGGAGACCTTTTGGCCTCCACTTACAGATTATCGTTACACATGCAGGCACTCTTTGTAGAATATTTTAATAAAGTAGGGTAGTGTTGATTAAATTAAGCAGGCATTTTAGAATCCACAATATGCACACATTTGGAATTAATACAGCAGCTGCTGGGAGAGCTCCTCCTTTCTCTTCATCTTTTTCTTTTCCTTTTTTCTTTTTCTTTTTTTTGAGTAAAGAGGCGCATAAAATTCACTCTATAAAAACAATAGGGACATATAGGGCAATACTTGTTGTGACAAGGCAGGCTCTTTAGAATCTAGATGCCAGTTGGGACCTTGAAAATAGGATCCTGGAATGTTAGGGGCCTGGGTTCTTCTCTTAAAAGGCTGGCAGTGTTCTCCGTGCTGGAGAGTTCTGGGGTAGACCTGGTCTGTCTGCAGGAAACCCACCTAACTAGGGATACCAGCCAGCAGCTACAGATGAAAAAATTTCAATATCAACTTCATGCATTTCACTCCTCTTTTAGTAGGGGGGTGAGTATCTTTGTGAAAACTGGGGTAAAATTTTCCTGCAGACAGACTAGTATAGACGATCTGGGTAGATATATTTTTTTATACTGCTCTATTGACGGTGTCATGTTTGTGGTGGCAAATATATATATCCCCCCTCCCTTTAATTTGGACACACTGTTTAGATTACATAAATTTCTGTTGGATAAAAGGGAATGCCCGATAGTAGTCGTCGGGGACTTTAATGAGGTCCTAGATAGAAAATTGGATAGATTCCCGATACGACAACTCTCAGAGGAATCAGGGAAGACCCGTTTAAGCCTATTTCTGGAAGAAGTAGGGTTAGTAGATTTATGGAGGGTGCGAAATCCAGGCGCGCTGCAATACAGTATGCAAGTAGAGGCGCAGAAAACTGGCGATAACAACAATAACAACAATAATAAAAACAAAGGGATGGGGAACAGACTGAAATTTTCCCCGTCTCATATTACATTCAATGGATAAATAATGTCCACATGTATATGTCCAAAGAGGAAAAATTGTGTATCACATTAACACATATAAGGCACGATCTCACAGTCATGTGAAAAATGAGGAGTTCAGGGATCCAAATAATAATAGGTCCACAAGCAGGGCTGCCTTCATCAAGAAGTGAAACCACATTCCAATCCTAAGGAAAAGCAAAAGAGAGAGGCGCCTCTGGGTGTAGACTAAAAACAAGGTTTATTCATAAAAAGATAATGATGATCAAACTCACATGTTGAAGGTCATCAATAGGCATAAAATGGTAATCAATACTGAAGAGGACATCATCCATCAAAGGTTCAAATCAGTCAAAGACAACTCCTGGCGGGGGGCTCTGCCAGGTGACCATATACGTAACAATCTGACCAAAAGACTCTTCACAGAATCGTACCATGTGATCGCATCTGTGAAGTACTGATTTGTGTGAACCACTTGGAAAATTATGTCACGCTTTTTCAAGGCAGGAACTGTCAAATCTTAATAAATGAACAATGTTCATTTATTAAGATTTGACAGTTCCTGCCTTGAAAAAGCGTGACATAATTTTCCAAGTGGTTCACACAAATCAGTACTTCACAGATGCGATCACATGGTACGATTCTGTGAAGAGTCTTTTGGTCAGATTGTTACGTATATGGTCACCTGGCAGAGCCCCCCGCCAGGAGTTGTCTTTGACTGATTTGAACCTTTGATGGATGATGTCCTCTTCAGTATTGATTACCATTTTATGCCTATTGATGACCTTCAACATGTGAGTTTGATCATCATTATCTTTTTATGAATAAACCTTGTTTTTAGTCTACACCCAGAGGCGCCTCTCTCTTTTGCTTTGCGCTGCAATACACCTGCTGTTCTATGTCACACTCCACGCTCTCAAGGATAGACCTAGCCCTGGGAAATGCCAGGGCACTGCAGCTGCTAGAAAAAATTGCATATTGGCCAAGAGGTATCTCAGACCATTCTCTTATGGCGGTTACACTAAATGTAGGAGAGTCTAAGCCTAGGAAGAGTTGGAGCGTGAGCCCACACTGGTTCGAAGTAATTAAGAAATCGGATGGGATTCTCCCTGCTTTAAGGGAATTTGTGGAGTTTAATCAGGGCTCGGCGGCTCCCCCTGTGCTATGGGACACCCTCAAGGCATTTCTTAGAGGGGTTCTAATACAGCAGATGGCTAAATTTAATAAAGAGGTTAGGAGTGAGGAAGAGGGTACTCTGAGGGAAGCTCTCGAGGCCAAAAATAACTTCATCAGAAACCCAACCCCGGAGCTGGAAAGCACCTGGCAAGAGAAACAACAAAAGTATAAATTAGTGGTCATGCAGAAGGCGGAGACTAGGCGCCTTCTCCAGAGACAGGAATTCATGGTGGAGGGGGAAAGAGTTGGAAGAACACTGGCTATGCTTGTAAAATCAAATGCGGCTCCATCCACGGTCCTCGCTATTAGATCACAGAGTGGAGATATAACTTCAAGCACCCCAGAAATCGTACAAGCCTTCAGGGGGTATTATAAAAAACTGTACTCCTCGCAGAAAAGGGGCAAGGAGGCGCTGATGGAGGACTTTCTGGAGGGGCTAACGACTCCTACCATATCACAGGAAGAAAGCGCCATATTAGACGCCCCAATAACGGTAGTAGAACTGCAACAAGCAGTAGCGGGCATGGCAAGTTTTAAGTCACCCGGGCCCGATGGCCTTCCAAGCGAGACATATAAGCAGTATGGTGAAGTGCTGATCCCGGAACTACTAAAAACTTTGGAAGGGTCACTTGAGGGGGGCCAGTTGCCTGCTTCAATGTTAGAAGCAACAATTACTGTACTACAGAAGGAAGGGAAAGACCCACTGGATGTAGCTGCTTATAGGCCAATTTCTCTACTTTGTACTGACGTAAAAATTCTAGCCAAGGTGCTAGCAGTAAGATTGAATGGAGTTATTCATAAACTGGTACACGAAGACCAGGCGGGCTTTATAGCCAATAGATCTACGAGCCTGAACATTAGAAGAGCATTTCTGAATTTACAGTCACCATCGGAAAATGTAGGCTCGAGAGCGTTAATGACCCTCGATGTATCTAAGGCTTTTGATAGCGTGGAGTGGCGCGTATTAGAGAAATTCGGTTTTGGCACGGCTTTTATAAGGTGGATTAGAATGTTATATACCCGCCCTAAGGCTAGACTAAAAATTAACAACGAATTTTCAGATTGGTTTGAGCTGGAGAGGGGGACTAGGCAGGGGTGTCCCCTTTCTCCTTTGCTGTTCGCATTGGCGATGGAACCCCTGGCCATCGCTATAAGGGAAAGCAGAGCGTTAACTGGCTTTCTGCGAAAATCGGGAGAAGAAAAAATTGCGCTATATGCGGATGACATCTTGTTATTTCTGGGGGACTCGAGAAACTCCCTACTGAGTGCGATGAGGATAGTGAAGGACTTCGGTAGCTTCTCTGGTTTAGAGATAAACTGGGAGAAGTCCGAATTTATGCCGATAGTATACCCCAGATGGTAAGGGTAGATGCCTTGAAATACCTGGGAATAGTTCTGACGAAGGACCCAACCCGATATATCAGTACAAATCTTGTCCCTCTTTTAACAAAACTGAAACAAAAAATAGGAATTTGGAGGCGTCTCCCCCTGTCCACCGCAGGAAGATGTAGCTTAATAAAAATGGTCTGGATGCCACAATTGCTATATATCCTGCACAACTCGCCAGTCTGGATAGGCAAGAAGTGGTTTAAAAGAATTGATACCCTCTTTAGGGAGCTGATTTGGAAGGGGAAGCAAGCCAGGATTCGACTTCGAGTGCTTCAGCTACCCACACGAGAGGGGGGTTTTGCTCTCCCACACCCCGAGCGCTACTTTTTAGCAACTCAGCTACAACAGCTGCTAGGATGTGGGATACCGAAAGGTGGCACCCCCAATGGCAAACTGCTACTGCTAAGCACTTCACACAACACCCTAGTTGAAACCCTAGAGGCGGATATGTTCCATGATAACTATCCAACTATCAAGCTGCTAATTAAACTCTGGAAAACGGTCAAGAAAATGATGGGATATGATGACCCAACAGTTTACACTCCTATTTGGAATAACCGTAACTTACAGGAAGTTCTTAAAATAGGTACTTTTGGGGAATGGGTGAATCTTGGCATCAGAAGGCTAATCCAGCTTTATAACGACACCAAGCTAAAGAGTTTCCCGGAATTAGTAGGGGAATTCAAGCTACCTCAGAGCTCTTTCTTCCTATACCTCCAGCTAGAACATGCTCTTAAAGCACAATTTAAAGCCCAGACTCTGCGCTGGGAAGAAATGCCTCTACTTCAGTGCATAATGCAGGTAAACCCTACCAGAGGTCTAATCTCAAGAATTTACGACCAACTAAGTAAACCAGATAACAGCGGGGGGATACTCCTTGGATTAAAAGCCAAATGGGAAGAGGATATAGGGGGAATGACCCAGGAACAATGGGCGAAAACCCTGGAACTGAGTGTACAGGTCTCGGTGTCCCCTTCACAGCGGATCTCTCATCTACTTTTGTTGAATAGATCCTACTATACACCTAAAAGACTTTTTAAATTTGGGGGAAGGCCTAATGACAACTGTCCCAGATGTCAGAGGTCGGGAGACCTCATCCACATGTTGTGGAGGTGTCCCAAGCTATTTAGATACTGGGAAGAAGTGACCAGAAACCTGGGAAGTACTTTTGGCACTTTAGTAGTAAAAGAGGCCATAACCTGCATCCTGGGGTATAGAAGAGTTCTGGGGGAGAGACTGAGCACTACACTGGCCATCACGCGGGCCCTGTTTCAGGCTAGGAAGATGATAACACTAAGATGGCAATCAAAAGATCCCCCCTCGGTGAAAGACTGGATCTCCACTATAAATGAAACTCTGAGTAGGGAAAGGGTGGAGTATATAAAGAGAGGCAACCTTCAGGAATTTGAAAGCATGTGGAAGCCATGGCTAGAGAAAGTGGGTGCTCCCTAGCAGGCAAGGCGTAGGATCAGTCCAAGAGAGGGGCCTTTGGGGACTATATAGGTAACTGAGATCCTCGAGATCAAGGAGCGCTATAGTAAAGTGATTTTGATACGCATATTTTCTTTCCGCTTTTTCTTTTTTATTGTCTTTTCCTATTTTGATTAAATAAATAATCTTGATGGTTTGCGGGTTAAATTTTGAGGGGGGGGGGGAGGGGGGGGTTGATTTGGGAATAAGTAAACTTTTTGTGTAATTCTGGGCAGCTCAGCAAAGAACAGGCATGGGGAGCCAATAAGTTTCCTATTATATATCCCTTTCTTGTTTTTCCTTCAGCTTTTCTATTTTTTTTTTTTGTTTCCTTAAACGAGTCCCCTCCCCCCTTAGCCTGACCCAGAAAAGGATAAAGATCCACCAGTCACTGGGCTTTAAGGCCACTATAGACTGAGTATAGGAGTTGGGAATAAGGGAGGACTTGCTGCTAAATTGGCATATTAAGGTATTCAGAGGGACGATAAAAAAGGAATTAGATGTATTGCAATATCCACAATGATGCAAACCGGAGAAGGCGACCAGTCAATGAACATCGAGCTGATTTAGCCCTCTGCTTATTGGTTTCTGAAGTGGAAAAAGAAAAAAAAATATATATTTACAAAATGTATTTTATATATATATATATACACATATACAGTGTGTGTGTATATATATATATATATATATATATATATATATATATATATATATATATACACTGAGCAAAATTGTAAACGCAACATTTTTGTCTGAGATTGTCTGAGACCAGCCACCCAGACAGCTGCTGCAACAATCTGTTTGCATAACCAAAGAATTTCTTCACAAACTATCAGAAAGCGTCTCAGGGAAGCTCATCTGCATGCTCATCATCCTCATTAGAGTCTCGACCTGACTGCAGTTCGTCGTTGTAACCAACTTGAGTGGGCAAATGCTCACATTCAATGGCATCTGGCACTTTGGAGAGGTGTTCTCTTCACAGATGAATCACAGTTGTTTCTGTACAGGGCAGGTGGCAGACAGAGTGTATGGTGTTGTGTGGGTGAGCGGTTTGCTGATGTCAACATTGTGGATCGAGTGGCCCATGGTGGCGGTGGGGTTATGGTATGGGCAGGCATATGGTATGGACAGCGAACACAGGTGCATTTTATTGATGGTATTTTAAATGCACAGAGATACCGTGGCGAGATTCTGAGACCCATTGTTGTGCCATCCATCCACGACCATCACCTCACGTTGCAGCATGATAATGCATGGCCCCATGATGCAAGGTACTGTACACAATTCCTGGAAGCTGAAAACATCCTAGTTCTTGCATGGCCAGCATACTCACTGGATATGCCACTCATTGAGCATGTTTTTGATGCTCTGGCTTGGCGTAAACGAGAGTGTTCCAGTTCCTGCATGTATTCAGCAACCTCACACAGCCATTGAAGAGGAATGGACCAACATTCCACAGGCCACATTCAACAACCTGATCAACTCTATGCAAAGGAGATGTGCTACACTGTGTGAGGCAAATGGTGGTCACACCAGATACTGACTGTTTTTTGGACCCCCCTACCTCCCCAATACAGTAAAACTGCACATTTTAGAGTGGCCTTTTATTGTGGCCAGCCTAAGACACACCTGCCTAATCAGCATCTTGATATGCCACACCTGTGAGGTGGATGGATTATCTCTGCAAAGGATAACACTAACACAGATTTAGACAGATTTGTGAACAATATTTGAGAGAAATAGGCCTTTTGTGTCCATAGAAAAAGTTGTAGATCTTTAAGTTCAGCTCATGATAAAAAGGGGCAAACACGGGGGGCGTGGCCTGACCTGGCATGGAGACGGACGTCTAATTCCGGAGCTCCAGCCGCCACGGGAGATTCCTGTCTAAATTCGGAGGTATTTCAACCCCGCTCTATCTACGGATCATGGGCACTGCTTCCCGGTCCTCCTCGGCCTCCCGCTCTCCCAGAGACTTAACCAGACCACAGAACCGCAATATCCCGGAGATGTTCAGGGCGGCAGAAGCAACATGGCGCCGGCTCACCAAGGCCCTGCGCACTCCGGCACACAACCGCTGCCACTGCACAGCCCGAACGCTATAGCCCCTCTGCTCACTCACCCCAGCGGAGGGAGAGACGGGATTGAACTGAGTACCCAACCCCCGATCAATATCCAAGGCCTACGCTCGATAGCGGACGACATTAAGGATACACTATCTGCCGCCATCTCTGAACTGCGGCTGAATCTACGCGCCTTAAATGAAAGAGTACACCTCGTGGAGAGAGTCACTGAACGCCACGACATTGCCATTCATTCTGTCACAGAGTGCCTTGATTCTCACACACTGAGGATGCGAGACATGCAGAGGCACTTAGAAGACTTCGACAACAGGGGCCGGAGGCACAATCTCCGCATCAGAGGCCTTCCGGAATCCATTGAGGGGGAGCAGATCTCCCATGCTGTTGTGAGCCTCTTCAATGGCCTCCTTCACCAACCCCCGCACACGCCGATCGCAATGGAACGCATACATGGAGGACTGCGACCCAAGGGAAGGGAGAATGATCCCCCATGGGATATAATTTGCTGTATTGTGGATTATAAATTGAAAAAGGAAATTCTAAAGCAGGCCAGGGGCAAACAACAGATCCTCCATGAAGGATCCCAGGTTCAAATATACCAGGATCTTTCAGGAATTACCCTGCAACACAGAAGAGACCTGAGGCCCCTCCTAGACGTCCTCAGAGAGAAAAACATCCTCTACAAATGGAAGTTTCCATTTTGTCTGTTGGCTTCCACTCATGGCCGCACAGCTCTCCTCAAGGTACCCGAGGATCTGCCTCACTTTTGTGCTGCGCTGGGAATCGCCCTTGTACCGGTGCCTAATTGGTATGCAGCTTTCCGCAATACACCGGCAGATCACGAGATGTGGAGGGAAGAACCTATGGATGCACAAAATTCCAGATTCCGCAGGAGACGCTCGCCCTTTACCCTCGGGACCCAGACCAGCTACCGGAATGGTCCTAGAGATACAAGCCCCACTACCTCACCCCGGTCTAGGAGAGCACACAGAGATCGCTGATACTCAAGAGAGGGGTACCCTGCTCGTATCCCGGTTCATTCGGTTTTAATACCCTTCTGTGCTTCTCACGACTTTATTCTGTTATACATTCTGTTATACGTTCTCTTTTTGGTTCAATTTCAAACGTTAATGGACATGGTGAGCCTAGAGACTGTGTTTCATTTACTGAGTCAGTTTGTCACGTTTGGGACACCACCAGGACTCCACCACAGAACACACGCTTGCACACGCTTCTCACTCAGTGGCGTGAGATTTTTTGGTCAAAACTCTCGGCTACTGATCTACGTAGCACGTCAACAGACACTACAATTACCACAAGGCTTAGCGACTTCAGACTCCACCCCTTGTCACTGGCTACACCCCATGGGCTGAGCTTCATATGGCAGACGTCCAAAGATCTCCCGCCTATCAAATCCCTGCAATGTAACCGGAGTACTAAGATCGGCCTCCCTCACGGCTCCAACGCAACTCCACTGGTCTCATCTAAGATGCTTCTTCTTCAACCTTCAACCTGATGATCCAACCCCAGCTTATGACGCCACGATCAAAGCGACTCGTTGTCTGTTACATCACAGCGGGCTTACATGGACTCCTCCCTTAGGGCGTTCATCGATCCACATCTGGTATGCACCGGTAACAGCCTCTTATTGATATAGCCCTTAAGGCGCGGATTTGAGATTTAAGATTTAAGTTTTAGTTCTAGCGTTTTAGATCATTATTTACTCCACAGCAGAACTTTGCCAGTTGAGTCTTTGGTTTTCACCTTTTCCTGCTACCGCGATTGTGGCTAGGCATTCGCCATGCCATCTCACCATTAGGGATGAGCCAAACACCCCCCTGTTCAGTTCGCACCAGAACATGCGAACAGGAAAAAAGTTCGCTCGAACACGCGAACACCGTTAAAGTCTATGGGACACGAACATTAATATTTAAAAGTGCTAATTTTAAAGGCTTATATGCAAGTTATTGTCATAAAAAGTGTTTGGGGACCTGGGTCCTGCCCCAGGGGACAAGGATCAATGCAAAAAAAAGTTTTAAAAACGGCCGTTTTTTCAGGAGCAGTGATTTTAATAATGCTTAATGTCAAACAATAAAAGTGTAATATCCCTTTAAATTTTGTAGCTGGGGGGTGTCTATAGTATGCCTGTAAAGGGGCGCATGTTTCCTGTGTTTAGAACAGTCTGACAGCAAAATGACATTTCGAAGGAAAAAAAGCCATTTAAAACTACCCGCGGCTATTGCATTGCCGACAATACACATAGAAGTTCATTGATAAAAACGGCATGGGAATTCCCCACAGGGCAACCCCGAACCAAAATTGAAAAAAAAAAAAATGACGTGGGAGACCTCTAAATTCCATACCAGGCCCTTCAGGTCTGGTATGGATATTAAGGGGAACCCCGACCAAAATTTAAAAAAAAATGACGTGGGGTTCCCCCTAAATTCCATTACAGACCCTTCAGGTCTGGTATAGATTTTAAGGGGAACCCCGCACAAAAAAAAAAACGGCGTGGGGTCCCCCCAAAAATCCATACCAGACCCTTATCCGAGCACGCAACCTGGCAGGCCGCAGGAAAAGAGGGGGGGACGAGAGTGCGCCCCCCCCTCCTGAACCATACCAGGCCACATGCCCTCAACATTGGGAGGGTGCTTTGGGGTAGCCCCCAAAACACCTTGTCCCCATGTTGATGAGGACAAGGGCCTCATCCCCACAACCCTGGCCGGTGGTTGTGGGGGTCTGCGGGCGGGGGGCTTATCGGAATCTGGAAGCCCCCTTTAACAAGGGGACCCCAGATCCCGCCCCCCCCTGTGTGAAATGGTAAGGGGGTACTTACCCCTACCATTTCACTAAAAAACTGTCGAAAATGTTAAAAATGACAAGAGACAGTTTTTGACAATTCCTTTATTTAAATGCTTCTTCTTTCTTCTTTCTTCCTTCATCTTCTTCTGGTTCTTCTGGCTCTTCTGGTTCTTCCTCCAGCGTTCTCGTCCAGCATCTCCTCCGCGGCGTCTTCTATCTTCTTCTCCTCGGGCCGCTCCACACCCATGGCATGAGGGGAGGCTCCCGCTCTTCTCTTCATCTTCTTCTTCATCCTCTTCTCTTCTTTCTTCTTCTCTTCTTCATTTTCTTCTCCGGGCCGCTCATCACCCATGCTGGCATGGAGGGAGGCTCCCGCTGTGTGACGGCGTCTCTTCGTCTGACGGCTCTTAAATAATGGGGGCGGGGCCACCCGGTGACCCCGCCCCCCCTCTGACGCACGGTGACTTGACAGGGACTTCCCTGTGACATCACGGGGAATGCCACAGGGAAGTCCCGTCATGTCCCGTGCGTCAGAGGGGGCGGGGTCACCGGGTGGCCCCGCCCCCCGTTATTTAAGAACCGTCAGATGAGGAGACGCCGTCACACAGCGGGAGCCTCCCTCCATGCCAGCATGGGTGAGGAGCGGCCCGGAGAAGAAAATGAAGAAGAGAAGAAGAAAGAAGAGAAGAGGATGAAGAAGAAGATGAAGAGAAGAGCGGGAGCCTCCCCTCATGCCATGGGTGCGGAGCGGCCCGAGGAGAAGAAGATAGAAGACGCCGCGGAGGAGATGCTGAACGAGAACGCCGGAGGAAGAACCGGAAGAGCCAGAAGAACCAGAAGAAGATGAAGGAAGAAAGAAGAAAGAAGAAGCATTTAAATAAAGGAATTGTCAAAAACTGTCTCTTGTCATTTTTAAAATTTTTGACAGTTTTTTAGTGAAATGGTAGGGGTAAGTACCCCCTTACCATTTCACACGGGGGGGGCGGGATCTGGGGGTCCCCTTGTTAAAGGGGGCTTCCAGATTCCGATAAGCCCCCCACCCGCAGACCCCCACAACCACCGGCCAGAGTTGTGGGGATGAGGCCCTTGTCCTCATCAACGTGGGGACAAGGTGTTTTGGGGGGCTACCCCAAAGCACCCTCCCAATGTTGAGGGCATGTGGCCTGGTACAGTTCAGGAGGGGGGGCGCACTCTCGTCCCCCCCTCTTTTCCTGCGGCCTGCCAGGTTGCGTGCTCGGATAAGGGTCTGGTATGGATTTTTGGGGGGACCCCACGCCGTTTTTTTTTTGGCGCGGGGTTCCCCTTAAAATCCATACCAGACCTGAAGGGTCTGGTATGGAATATAGGGGGAATCCCACGTCATTTTTTTAAAAAAATTTTGGCTGGGGTTCCCCTTAATATCCATACCAGACCTGAAGGGCTTTTTTTCCTTCGAAATGTCATTTTGCTGTCAGACTGTTTTAAACACGGGAAACATGCGCCCCTTTACAGGAATACTATAGACACCCCCCAGGTACGAAATTTAAAGGGAAAAATAACACTTTTATTGATTGACTTTAAGCATTATTAAAATCACTGCTCCTGAAAAAACGGCCGTTTTTAAAACTTTTTTTTGCATTGATCCTTGTCCCCTGGGGCAGGACCCAGGTCCCTAAACACTTTTTATGACAATAACTTGCATATAAGCCTTTAAAATTAGCACTTTTGATTTCTCCCATAGACTTTTAAAGGGTGTTCCACGGCATTCGAATTTGCCGCGAACACCCCAAATTGTTCGCTGTTCGGCGAACTTGCGAACAGCCAATGTTCGAGTCGAACATGAGTTCGACTCGAACTCGAAGCTCATCCCTACTCACCACCTAGATATGTATTTGTAGCTATTGTTTACCTTTCTGAGTACATGCAATCATTACTCTTTTACCTTATATGTGCCACAGGTGTACACTCATTGATGATACCGACACCCTCTCTCCCATTAGGGGTTGGCCTGGGGGAGGGACACGACTGTTGTGGTGCTCCCTTCCACAGGCCACGGAGGGTTATCGGTTTTCTTTTTTGTTTAATTTTGTTTGGGTTTCTCTTTTTTAGGCATTTGTTCTAACTATAGACATAGTTACCTACTCACCCTATAGTGATTCCGGCAAATCGCCCTTTTAAGGTACACACCCGTCGAGAAATTCACAAGCCCCTCCTGGGTGCTACACTAGTACTTACCTCCTCCTTTTACGCCACTAAATCTCCTGTGGCGGCGGCTCAGCTCACTTCCTCTTTTTCTCTAACACTATCCCCTATTCGTCCCTCACTGCCCTGGTTTACGTCAACCCCCACATGGACTCGGGTGGTGGTGTAGTCTCCTCTTCAGGGACTGAATTTCATAGTTCCACACCTCTTCGGATCGTCTCCGGATACATGCACCCCTGAACCACATTCCCTCACCACCCTCCGGACTATACCCCCACCCCCCCGCCTACCCCCTTCCCAACCTTCCCCTTCCTTACTAATGGTGGACCCACAGGCCACTCACCTTCCTAGGGACACAAACCAGAAGCAGCTTCAGGCACTCAAACTTTATTCTATTAATATTAGGGGCCTCAACATTCCCGAAAAGCAGTCTAAGCTTCTCCACTGTCTACAACAAGCCAAAACACACATCGCACTCATACAAGAGACCCACGTTCGGTCGGACGCTATCCCCAAATTGAAAAACCACTACTTCCCCACAGCCTTTCACTCCCCCAATTCTGAGGCCAAATCAAAAGGTGTTACTATCCTCCTCTCTAAACACTGCCCCTCCAGATAACGGATGTACAAAGGGACCCATTAGGCTGTTTTCTCTTTATCAAAGGCATCCTGAACCAGTCGCCCCTCACTATTGCTAATATTTACCCTCCTAACTCAGGCCAAGTCACTTTTTTTCGTAACACCCTCCAGCTACTTTCCAGCTTCCAATCAGGAACCCTTATCCTGGGCGGAGATTTCAATGTCCCCTTAACCCCCGCTATTGACACTTCCAACAAAACTCTTCCATATCCTACAGGGCCCTGAAGTCGATTAAACAACAGCTTAGCAACTTATTTCTCCACGACACATGGCGTACATTACATCCCAAAGACAAAGATTACACTTTCTTCTTATCGCCACACAATAAGTATTATAGACTTGACCACCATAGACCCGGCCATACTCTCGGACTACAACCCCATTTCCATGACCTTACGACTGACCCAGCTAAACATGAAGACACATATCTGGCGACTAGACAGCTCTCTACTGACTGAAGAGATGAACGTTCACAGGCTGACCACCTGCCTCTCCAACTTCTTCCGGGATAACTCGGCACAAGAGGTAGCACCCACAATTACATGGGCGGCACACAAATGTGTCATTCGTGGCAAATTAA
Organism: Lithobates septentrionalis; assembly: GCA_037952835.1. Classification (NCBI taxonomy): domain Eukaryota; kingdom Metazoa; phylum Chordata; class Amphibia; order Anura; family Ranidae; genus Lithobates; species Lithobates septentrionalis. The sequence continues at coordinate 629,691 of JBBDGP010001077.1, read as the reverse complement.
TGTCCATAGCTGCACAACGGAACAAACTCAACAATGCCCGCTTGGCGGAATTAACGGCTCGCATTCGCACACTGGAAAAGACACATAAGGCCTCACTCGCCACTTCCTCATTGGCCAAACTATCCCGAGCAAGGGAGGAAATCCTAGAAGCACTGTTTGCCAAGGTAAAACGCAAGTTTGCACTATTACAAAAACGATATCACGAATTTGGCAACAAAGCCGGTAAACTTTTAGCGAGGGCCCTCCAAACTAAAAAAGCCTCACATACCATCCATAAGCTTATTAACCCTCATGGAGAGGCAGTGGTCACCAACGAGGGCATCTTGTCGCAATTCGTCCAGTATTTTACTAAGCTGTATAACCTCCCAACTGCCCAAACCATGGATGCTTCGGTGAACCGCCAGCAGACCATTACTGACTTTTTAGCACAATTCGGCCCCACACCACTCGCCCCAGAAGATTCACAAACGCTAGATCTTCCTCTGTCATCGGACGAATTACTCATTGCCCTGAAGCAAATGAAGACAGGAAAAAGCCCGGGGCCTGACGGCCTCATGGTAGCCTATTACAAGGCATTCCCGAATATCCTCTTTCCACAGTTAGCTAAAGCCCTCAACAACCTTACAACAGCCTCAGTCACTCACAAAGATCTACTAGAAGCCCATATCACACTTATTCCTAAACAGGGCAAAGACCCCACGTTAGTCCCCAACTATCGTCCAATATCGCTCCTAAACATGGATTTAAAACTCTACGCTAAAGTACTGGCCAATCGTATCCTCGCTTTCGTTCCCTCTCTGGTCTCTCTTGACCAGGTAGGTTTTGTCCCTGGCCGCGAGGCCAGAGACAACACCACAAAAGCCCTCAATATTCACCATTGGCTCACGAAAACAGCTACACAAGGATTCTTTCTCTCCCTGGATGCAGAGAAGGCGTTCGACCGGGTTGCCTGGGACTACATGGAGGCTACCTTGCAGGCGGCAGGCTTCCCACCACGCATGCTCCAAATGATTCTGGCCCTGTATACATCCCCGACGGCCAGGCTCTGGATCAATGGGGGCCTGCCAGACGCCTTCTCTGTATCCAATGGCACCCGGCAAGGATACCCCTTATCACCCCTAATATTCATATTGACCATGGAACCTTTACTCCGTAGATTGAGAAATAATCCTGCCATTAGAGGTGTTGATATCCAACAAAAGCAGTACAAAATAGCGGCTTACGCCGATGATATCCTACTTTTTCTTACTGACCCCTTAACAACCATCCACAACCTTCTAGCTGACTTTGCCCTTTTTAAGACCCTATCCAATCTTCAAATTAATTTCGAGAAATCCAAAGCCCTCAATATCACTTTACCAAGTGCAACGGTAAACCTCTGTAGTGGCAACTTCCCGTTTGTGTGGGAGAAATCCGAAATTTCATACCTAGGGATACAAATCACAACCGACCTAAGAGATCTTTATGCCAAAAATTTCCTACCACTGATCCGATCTATCCAAGGTGACCTACAGAAATGGTATCTGGGCTCATTTATATGGCTGGGCAGGATCGCAATATTGAAAATGAATATTTTACCAAGACTCCTTTACCTCCTCCAAGCTATCCCGATCATATTGCCGGTATCATTTTTTGCTATAAACTTCTCTGCAGGACTTTTGTGTGGGCTTCCAAACATCCGCGCCTTGGCTGGGATAGGTTAGTCCTTCCCAAACTATTGGGGGGACTGGGCCTCCTAGATCTTCAAAAATATCATTGGGCTTGCCATCTGGCTAGATTGGTAGATTGGCATGTACACCGCCCCTCGAAAGATTGGCCTCTTTTGCAAGCCTCCCCATCGCTAACTCAGCATGGATAACCCACACAATTGTTCCCAGGGATTTCTCTGCCCATCCCCTCATTGGAGCCACATTATCACTTTTCAAAAAAGCATGCAAATCGCTAGCCCTCACACCCTCGCCAGGCCCCATGATCCCACTGGATAATAATCCAGACTTCCCCCCAGGACTAACCTTAAACGACCCAACCCTAGAGACACACACCTCGCAAGTCAGAGCGCATAGCCTTTTTCAGAATGGGATTCTCCTCCCTTACCATAGACTCTCCACTACACTACCCAATCACGACATACCATTCTACAAACATCTACAATTGAGACATTCCCTTCAATCGCCCTGCCACTCCTCTCTATGGCACAGGGATCTTACACCATTCGAACTTCTCTGCACCTCCACCGAACCCCAGGGTCACCTAAATTCCTTAAACTACTCCCTCCTGTTTTCACACCACAAGGTAAAGGAAGACAAAATTACACAACAGTGGGAAAACGACCTGTCCATAGATCTCACCCCCATGGAATGGGACAACATATTCACCATCATGCACAAAGGCTCCATTAACGTCACAACGCAGGAAAATAGATTTAAACTTTTTTCAAAATGGTATCGGACTTCTGACAAGATACACCACTTCCATCCCTCCTTACCCCCAACCTGCTGGAGGTGCAATGCCGCTCGAGGCACCCTGCTCCACGTCTGGTGGGAATGCACCCTCATACAACCGTTCTGGTTGGAAATCCATCGACTAATCTCCCAAATCACTACATACACCTCGGTCTTTTCTCCCGCACACTATCTACTACACCACACCCCTGGATCCCCCACTTCGTACAAAAAATCCCTAACTATACACCTAATTAATGCAGCCAATTTATGTATCCCTGTCTTGTGGAGGAACTCCGCCCCCCCCACAGTGAAGGACTGGATCCGCAGGGTAGATAGAATTGCGGACATGGAACAACTCATTTTTCAATCCAAGGACGAACCCACCATTTTTCAGGCCACTTGGGCATGCTGGTCTCATTACAGACAATCCCAACCGCTCCCGAATCCACCCCAATTGGCCTCTTCTACTCCTTGAGGAATCCCCGTCATCTGTCCTCCGGTCTTCTCCCTGAATAAACACCCGCCACCCCAACCCCAGTTCCTTACCCCTTCACCTCGAGCGACATTTATCTGACATATCCATGCTCCCCACAACCTATTATATTGTTTCCTACAGCACATTCTAACCTCCAACCTCCCACACGCAATGGTCTCCCCCCATATTCTCTGTCCCTATCACCCTTTGGATGACCATACTTCCTATCGGGAACACAGATCGTGCTGCCCCACACCGTCACATTTAAACATACTCACCGCTTGGTCCTGAATCCCGTCTCATTCGCAGCGAAGGTCCCATCAGGGGCGAACGGAGACGGTATTGATCACTGACGGTATGGTCTCACTACACATGTTTTACCCGATCTTGAGAAGTCAACACCTCCTGATTCAAAAGGTGATATTTGCATTGAGATTTGATGGATTCAATGTCCTGACTTTGCCTTGTCTTTCATTGAATATGATTATCTATATTTGCTTAATAACCATCTGTTCTTAGAATCACTGTAATGTATGTCAATCATCCTCTGTTATCCTGTAAAATTTCAATAAAATCTTAAAAAAAAAAAAAAAGGGGCAAGCACAAAAGTCTCCAAAAAGAGTTGTACTTTTTACACGATTTGATGATCTATTTCAATATTGAGGTATTTTTCATTATACTTTTGATTGTTATAGTTGTCTTTGCATTTTTACACAATTTGAACATGATTTAATGATTATTGTGAATTTTGAGCTACTTTGAACTTTTACACATATTGGAGCGCTTCACTATTTCTCCTTTACAGTGTATAATGTTCTGTTGTCACCTCTATCACTTACTTCATATATCCATGTCTCTGTAAAGCTTTGTATATCTACAGGGAAGATCTCTCTATTTATTTGTATTATCCCTGAATCCATGCCTGTCTATTTGATGGTTTGTTCCCATTTGTTATACTGTTATTATTTTGAAAAACCTTCAATAAGTTCTTTGAAACACAAATCTGCATATCTCCCCATGCTGTACTGCAAACATTGGCCTGCTGCTGGTCAGCCTTCACAGCATTGCACTCTCTAGCAATGTGCTCCAGTCTATGGCACTCTAGCAATGTGCTCCAGTGTATGAAAACAAAAACCATCTAATGTGACTGAATATGCCATTCCCGGCTATGTGTCCACGTTTGTCTCATGGATATCATAGGTCTTGCCTTCCTTGTATCTAATTCAGGTTGGCTATCTCTATTTAAGTTGATCAGGTTTATGGGAAATAACAGTGACACATGTCCTACCTTTACTAAAAGACTTTAGGTCTCTGTTCTTTGTTTGGACATCATTAGACTATGAGTTTATGAGGGATGCACACCATTCATTAAAATCTTCAGCTTTGCCTACAGTGCTTTGAACATGCTTGGTTATGACTAAGGCCTTATAGGCTGAAACGCGTCAACTGTTCTCATTTGCGTTTGGTCACTGTGGCTTGTCAATAAATATTACACTTTTTAAGAGCAATCACTGGAGTGCGGATCATCTTTTCCTCACACGCTTCAAAGCCTCAGCAGGTTTTACATTGAGTGCCCTACTTTTTAAATCTATTGCTGTGCTTGCAGTGTCTTGCAAACATTTGGTGGCCACTGCAAGCTGCTCTTTCAGCAAGTATCACTCTACCTTATACTTTTCTCTATTCAACCATGTCTGGCAGCTACATTTTTTCCTTATGAAAGATTTATAATCGAGAAAGCTGCAAAGTTGAAATAAAATGAAAAAAATAAAACAAGAACACGTGCAGGGATAGGAACGGACCAAGGCAGTGGCAGACATTTTCCGAAGTACAGGCCTTAGTGAAGGACACCAAGGTACATTTCAAATTAAAACCATCAAAAAACACTCTGTTTACTCTCTGGCCTATCTGTGCTCACCAGTGCTGCCTATCTGTGCCCATCAGTGCACATAGGTGTAGTCTCATCTTTGCCCACCAGTACCGCCCATCTGGGACCATCAGTACAGCCTACCTGTGGCCATCAGTGCCCATCAGTGCCCATCAGTGCAGTCTCATCTGTGCCCACCAGTGCAGCATATCAGTGTCCATCAGTGCAGCCTATCTGTGCCCATCAGTGCAGCCTCATCTGTGCCCATCAGTGCCCATAAGTACAGTCTCATCTATGCCCACCAGTGTAGCCTATCTGTGCCCATCAGTGCAGCATATCTGTACCCATCAGTGCCGCCTTTCTGTGCCCAGTGCCGCCTATGTATGCCCATCAGTGCAGTCCCATCTGTGCCCATCAGTGCAGCATGTGCCCATCAGTGGCCATAGGTGCGGTCTCATCAGTGCCTACCCGTGCAGCCTATCTGTGCCCATCAATGCTATAAATGCAGTCTCATCTGTGCCCACCAGTGCAGCCTACCAGAGTTCCAGTCCCTCCCTCCTGTGACTGTCCTGGTCTGCTCCTTCAGAACTTCAGAAGTCAAAACAACACACTCCAGAGTCCACACTGCACGTAAACTTACTCTGCTCCATTTTAGAGTCAGTCTCAGACAATCACTTGGCTTCTTGGGCTTGAGCTGCCTTCCTCCTGTCCTGTTCTCTAGTTCTCCCATGACCCGCACTGCCTGGGTTGTTTCTGCACAGAGTCCCAGTCCCTACCTCACAGAAAGATCACTCCGCAGTAGGAGTCAGGAGACTCAGAACTCCACTAGAATGTGCGGCGCCCCCGGTCCAGATGGGCTCCCAATTGAGGTGTACAAATACTATGGAGATATATTAATTCCGAAATTGCTAAAGGCATTTGGAGGGGCAGCTAGGGAGGGATGATTGCCCGCCTCAATGTTAGAAGCAACCATTATAGTCTTACAGAAAGAAGGAAAGGACCATTTAGACGTAACCGCATATAGGCCAATTTCTCTCTTATGCTCCGATGCCAAAATTTTGGCTAAGGTTCTGGCTGCTAGGCTGAATAGAATTATTCCAAAACTGATCCATCCAACCAATAGATCCACAAGTATGAACATTAGAAGGGCATTTTTAAATCTACAGGCCCCAACCGAGAATGAGGGATCAAGAGCTATTTTGTCGCTAGATGTGACTAAAGCTTTTGATAGCGTAGAGTGGGGATATATTTGGAGGGTGTTGGGGAAATTTGGATTCGGTCCCTCTTTCACCGGTTGAATAAAAATGCTTTATGACAGGCCCAGTGCTAGACTTAAAATCAATAATGAACTCTTGGATAAGATAAAATTGGAGAGGGGAACGAGACAGGGGTGAACATTGTCACCACTGCTCTTTGCATTGGCAATGGAACCTTTGGATATCTTCATAAGAAAGAGCTCCGAGATTACGGGCTTTCAGAGGAAAATGGGGGAGGAGAGAATTGCGCTATAGGTGGATGATATTTTGCTCTTCCCAGGAGATACAGGGCATTCACTGACAAAAGCAATGAGAATAGTGGAGGAATTTGGTAGTTTTACAGGGTTAGAGATAAACTGGGACAAGTCTAAACTTTTACCATTAGACCCCATTAGCGACTTAATAATACCAGGAATACCCCAATTGGTGGTTGTGGATACATTGAAATACCTGGGGATAGCCCCGTCGAAAGACCCTAACCAATATATAACTAAAAACCTTATACCACTGCTGGTCAACTTTAAACAAAAATTGGGCATTTGGAAATGGTTTCCATTGTCGGTAGCAGGAAGATGTAGCTTAATAAAAATGATCTGGATGCCACAATTGCTGTACATATTGCACAACTCTCCAGTTTGGATATGCAAGAATTGGTTTAATAAAATCGAGAGCCTTTTTAGGGAGCTAATATGGAAAGGGGGACAAGCCAGGATCCGACTTTGTACACTTCAACTCCCGGTGGGGGAAGGTGGATTTGCGTTACCCCACCCCGAGCGTTACTATTTGTCATCACAGCTGCAACAGTTAATGGGCTGTGCTGTCCAGAATGGAAGTACCCCTAATGGAAGAATAATGCTAACAGGCGCCCTACATGATTCAATAATTGAAGCATTAGAGGCGGATTGCTTTTGCTATAGGTATCCAACAATTAAATTGATAATTAAATTTGGAAAACAGTTAAAAAACAGATGAGATATAATGGGTTTACTGAATACACACCTCTTTGGTGCAATAGTAACCTGCAGGAAATCCTCCGGATAGGAAAAGCCAGAAAATGGGAAAAACAAGGTATTAAAAGGCTGAGACAACTATATGTGGGTAATATTCTTAAAAAATTCTGGGAGTTGAAAAGTGAATTCAACATTCCGCAGTGCACATTTTACACCTACCTACAGCTTGGGCATGCCCTTGTAGTCCAGTTCAGGAAACAACCTTTGGAATGGAAAGAAACACCCCTCTTTCAAAGTATACTGCAGGTAGGCTCCACTAAGGGTGTAATATCTGAATTATATGGGCAAATAAGTAAAGAGGCCAACGGTGAGGGGAAACTTCACACTGAGAGAGTAAGATGGGAAGAGGACATAGGGGCAATAACACGGGAGCAGTGGAGGATAATTCTAGAAATGGGACCAGTGGTTTCAGACTCTCCTTCGCAGAAGATATCTCACCTGATGTTGTTAAATAGAGCTTAAATAGAGCGGCTGTTTAAGTTTGGGAGAAGACCTGATGATAAATGCCCTAGATGTCAGGGGACTGGCGATCTCATACATATGTTGTGGGGATGCCCCAAGCTGTTCCGATATTGGGAGGGAGTGATCAATACCATGAAAGATATATTTAGAATTATATTAGAGATGGAGGCCATAGTATGTATACTGGGGTATAGGAGGGAACGAGGAGAGAGGAAGAGCACTACTATAGCAATTTTGAGATGCTTGTTCCAAGCTAGGAAAATGATAGCATTGGGTTGGCAATCGAAGGCCCCCCTACAGTTAGAGACTGGATCAGGACAATAAACGAGACCCCCTGTAGAGAAAGAGCAGTGTATACAAAGAGAGGTAACCTCAAGGAATTTGACAGGATGTGGAGGCCCTGGCTGTAAAAAATGGGTCCCTCCGTATAGAGTGTAAAAAGCATAACAGAGTCAGAAAAACAACCAGAATAGATCAATTAAATAGGAAAAGGAAATGCTAGATAAAGTGGAAGTAAAGGGATAACTAATCTTAATAAGGTAAATAACGCGAAAGGTAATAAAAGATTGATAAAATCGATATAGGAATTTAAACATAAGTTCACTTAAAGGAGAGGGGGAGGGTCGGGAAAGAGGGGTGGAATTAAGGTGTAACACTATTTTAAATTTTGGAGGTGGGTGAGGATGGGGGGGGGGGGGGGTGAGGCTGTTCCCTTGCCCATGTGGTTTTTATTTATCTATTTGATTATTTCTTAGTATAATGTACTCCCATTCTTGCTTATTTATTAATTTTACTACGTAGATAAGATAATGCCCACTTGTGTTTCTTTTCCTTTTTTCATATTTTTACTAAATGTTAAAGTTTTGAAAATTGAATAAAGAATTAAATTTAAAGAGTGGGTTGGCGCCATGACCCGGCCTGATCTACAACACGGTACACAGAAACTTACAGGAGGAGCAGTGAGTCAAAGTCAGTTATTATAAGTCTGTGGTGGCCGCGGACACTAAAAGGACTGCCTACGGACACTGGTGTTCGTGAGCAGACACCTTGCCGATCCCTGGACAAGTGTCAATCAAGAAGCAATGGCATGCAGTAAATAGATAAACTAGGGATGGGCGAATGGTTCGGCCCGAGCATAAGTTCGGGCCGAACTTTGGTTGTCTATATGTTCGGGCGAACACCGAACAACATGTGGTGTTCGGGGCAAATTCGAAAGCCCCTGAACACCACGGATGACCCACCTCCCTCTGACGCCACGAGGGCTTCCCCGTGGCATCAGAGGGGGCGGGGTCACCCATTTACGTCACTGGGTGGCCCGCCCTCAGATTTATAACAGCTGTCACCAATAGAAAGCGTCACTCAGCTGGAGCCTCCCATGCTTTTTTTTCTTTTTTCGGCTTGTCGGTGGCGTGATAGAAGATGAATGTACATGGCTGGACATTTTTATTTTTTTATCTTTTAATAAAGGACTTCTACCAAGCTGTCTCTTGTCTTTTTTACCATTTTTGACACTTATTTTTGTGAAATGGTAGGGGTACAATGTACCCTTTACCAATTTACATAGGAGGGGACGGGATCTGGGGGTCCCCTTGTTAAAGGGGGCTTCCAGATTCCTTTAAGCCCCCCCACATACCCCCAAAACCACCGGGCAGGGGTTGTGGGGATGAGGCCCTTGTCCCCATCAACATGGGGACAAGGTAATTTGGGGTCAGACCCCAAAGCACCCTTCCCATGTTGAGGGCATCTGGCCTAGTACAGTTCAGGAGGGGGGGCGCTCTCTTCTCTCCCCTCTTTTCCTGCAGCCTGCCAGGTTGCATGCTCGGATAAGGGTCTGGTATTGATTTTGGGGGGACTCCTACGCCATTTTTTTTAATTTTGGTGCAGGATTCCCCTTAAAATACATGCCAGACCTGAAGGGGGGACCCTACACCATTTTTTAAAAAATTTTGGTGCAGGGTTCCCCTTAATTTCCATACCAGACCTGAAGGACCTGGTATGGATTTTGGGTGGAACCCACGCATTTTTTTAAATTTTTGGTTCAGGGTTCCCCTTAATATTCATACCAGACTCAAAGGGCCTGGTAATGGACTGGGGGGGGACCCCGTGCCATTTTTTTAAAATTAGTTTAATCCATATTGCCGAGACCCTACACTTCATTACAGCCACAATCAGTTTTAAATGACTTTTTTCCTTTTTTTTGTCATTTTGCTGCAGTACTGTTCTAAACACAGAAAAACTGTGCCACGTTACAGGCATACTATAGACACCCCCCAGGCATGATATTTAAAGGAATATTTTTTTTGTTTGTTTCACTTCAAGCATTAAAAAAATCACTGCTCCCGAAAAACGGCCATTTTTAAAACTTTTTTTGCATTGATACATGTCCCCTGGGGCAGGACCCGGGTCCCTAAACACTTTTTATGACAATAACTTGCATATAAGCCTTTAAAATGAGCACTTTTGATTTTTCATGTTCGTGTCCCATAGACTTTAATGGTGTTCGTGTGTTCTGCCAAATTTTTTGCCTGTTCGGATGTTCTGGTGCGAACCGAACCAGGGGGTGTTTTCGGCTCATCCTTAAAATAAACCCATGGAATGTAACAAAATTAAATAATGAAAAACAACGGTACCCCTAAAGGAATACCAAAGTATAAATGCCAACTGGTAAAGATAAGCCCAACCTAAAGCAGAACCAAACTTTCAAGGCCTCTGGGAGCTCTTGTCCTAAAGTGCAAGAACATTTGCACATTATGGCACACTTGGTTTGAGAGCTAGATGCTTGTGCTTTGTGTTCCCATCTTCTTCCAAGTTTGGAGTCTCCCGATGTCTTAATTGCCGGGATGACGTAAGTACGGCACATGTGCAGGGGAGTTACTTCATCCCAGAACCCATGGAATACCAAGATTGGATACTGAGCTGCGCATTTTTGGCTCTATGTACAATTAGAAAGAAAATGCTAGCATGCTGTGAAGAAGTATTTACAGCAGAAGAGACATACAGAGTCTCTTCTGCTATTACAAAAATGCCCCTTTTTAAAACAAATTGTCTTAAGTTCTGCTTTCCAACCACTTCAAATTAAATCTAATTGATACAGACAAATGCTAAATTCTAAACAGATTCTAGCTGCTGATAAAATGAGAACTTACACAATATGCTTGCTTTGTAAGCTTCTATATGTTAATGGAATGTTGCATTTAATAATGGAATAAAGTTGAAAGCATCCATTTTGCAAAGTTCAACCTCATTTATAATGACTGCTTTTATACTACCTTAATCCCTTTGTTAAACATTTGTTGTGCTTTTGTAGCAAGTGATTAAGTACATGGAGCACCACACCTCTTACTGCCTGCACTTACTGTTAATGAAATTCTACTGTGGTGTGAAAAATAATCCTATAATCTTTAGAGATCTTGCTTTATAGGAGATCAAGGCTTCTGTGTAGATAATATGATAAAAATCAGTGTACTAGAATGAAAAATATTGAAAAAGCCTTAAATTAAAACTGTGCAGAGGGTGTATCATGCTTAGTAGTTATTAGTTTTCCTTAAAAAAACCAATGGATATTCTTTTATGTATTAAATGAGCAATCCAAAACCTTGACACATTTTGTAAAGGATGCATAAAGTATCAAGACTCTTTAGTTAAGCTGAGACTTCAGTTAAAATATTTTCTAGTGTGTAAAAACTTGGTTATAGCAAAAAATGCACAAAAAAAATTCAGGGCTTCAATACATTTAAGCAGTAAATTTCCAATACTATTCTGGAAAACCTGCCTTAAGGTCAAGCAATTAATGTCTGCATTTCTGTAGTCTGGTTTCAAGACTGTAGTTGGGGCAAGAAGCTCACAAAGAAATCAAAATCTGTAAGCAGGTGGCAGGAGCAATTGGGGGTTAGGGTATGTCAGGATCAGTGCTGGATGCAAGATTGGTGTCCAGTAGATTTTGACTTGGTGGTTTCAGTCGCTCTGACCCATGTATATATCTTAAATGAGAGGGGTAGTGTGTGTGTGTGTGTGGGGGGGGGGGGGGGCAAGTCAGTAATTATGTAGTTAGTACTTCTGAGGGTATTTACATCCAAATCAGGTGAGCGGTGTAGGTATTACAACAGTTTATATATGTGCCTCCCAATTTTTAAGGGACCAAAAGTAATGGGACAGATTAACAATCATCCATCAAACTTTCATTTTTTAATACTTGGTTGCAAATCCTTTGCAGTCAATTACAGCATGAAGTCTGGAACACATAGGCATCACCAGACACTGGGTTTAATTCCTGGTGATGCTCTGCCAGGCCTCTACTGCAACTGTCTTCAGTTCCTGCTTGTTCTTGGGGCATTTTCCCTTCAGTTTTGTCTTCAGCAAGTGAAATGCATGCTCAATCAGATTCAGGTCAGGTAATTGACTTGGCCATTGCATAACATTCCACTTTTTTCCCTTAAAAAACTCTTTGGTTGCTTTCGCAGTATGCTTTGGGTCATTGTCCATCTGCACTGTGAAGCGCCGTCCAATGAGTTCTGAAGCATTTTGCTGAATATGAGCGGATAATATTGCCTGAAACACTTCAGAATTCATCATCAATAAATACAAGAGAACCAGTTCCATTGGCAGCCATACATGCCCACACCATGACACTACCACCACCATGCTTCACTGATGAGGTGGTATGCTTTGAATTATGAGCAGTTCCTTTCCTTCTCCATACTCATGGGACCGTATGCAGAACAATAACATTTACAATTATAATAATTAATCAATAATAAACCAATACTACAATGGATTTGAATGGCTGGGGCCCTTTATTATTGGTATTATAATTCATTTACCAACTTATAACAATAATAAACATGTCCATTTTCTTTAAAACATAACACTCATTTATTTATACTGTAAACCATCACTAAAACTCAGCCATGACAGCTCGAGTTAATACCAAGACATTTTAAACAGTTCCATAACTGTCCCTTTTCTTGATAAAAGGACCAAACCACATAACAAGGGCCTCGACGATGGGAGGGAGGGTGGGATGCTTCTTCTTCTCAGCTGATCCTCCGCTGTCTGTTGTTCCTACGCAGTATTAATTCCTTATATAAGGGTTAGCTCGTGCCACCTTAACATGTGACCTGCCTTTTTAGCCAATAATATTTAAAATATTTATTTGAAAAAATTTACTAAATAACTGTCATTTTTTTACATGTGGTCTGCCCCGGCCCCATAGGTGGGGGCCCTTTATTATTGGTATTATAATTTATTTACCAACTTATAACAATAATAAACATGTCCATTTTCTTTAAAACATAACACTCATTTATTTATACTGTAAACCATCACTATAACTCAGCCATGACAGCTCGAGTTAATACCAAGACATGTTAAAGAGTTCCATAACTGTCCCATACGCCAGGCTTATCAAAGATGAGCCTGGCACCCCACCTGCCCCACGGCCAATTCAATACAGTTTTGAATACCTACATTAAAAACATCCAAAGCGATATCTGACAAATGAACAGCGTCAGACCTATAAAAACCAACCAGACCTCCTTCCAGATCGATATGTTGGTAAGACAAACCATTGACGTAAGGCATAAATTTAGCCATGGCTCTATTGATTTTTTTGCGAATTTTTTCACAATGTTCAGGGTTAAGTAGCCATGTCAAACGTGGGACAATTTCGGAAAATACAAGAATGGAATTAGGCAAAACGCAATGTAATTGAATAAAATCAAATTTTAATTGCGAAATGATGTCTAAAGTATGGCGATTGCCAATATCATTACCGGAAATATGAATTTTGACAATTTGAGGAGGAGGCATACAATGAAGATAAAGTCTGTCGCATATCATTTAGTCGTATTCCACGCAAAGCATACCACCATAAATGAAAATTGTCAAAAGGAAAACTTAAGTTAACACCATATGTTCTAACCATAGCTCTATGAAAAGCCCAATATATGAACGAATGTCCGACAATCCAGACGTTATAGAACTGACCTGAAATTAAACAGAAAAATTAGGACGTATGTAAGAACGATAACAACTCGATCTCCATCCACCTATATTCTTAACAACATCTGCAGATAAACCCAGTTCGGAAGCAGTAGTAGCAGCCCCAATCCGAAAAGAATCATAAGTAATAGGTAGGTGACCTAAACCTAAATGAATCAAACATTTTTTTAAAACTGAGCAAAATTGATAACGTGTGAGTGGTAGGCCAGAACAATGGATCAAAAGACAACCAGGACCAACCGGGCGGACTGTTAAATATTGATGAATCAATAAAATGGGACAAATTGGAGAAGAGTCTAGTGGACGTAACGTGACCCATCGCCCAAGACCCAATTGATCCGTTTTGCTTCTTTTAATCCTAATTTTTATAAAATCACTACCTAAAACTAAATCCGAAAAAGAAATACCAGAACAGCCCTTAACATTGTTAGGTAAAAGTTCAGAAATTCTAAAAGCTCCAAAGAAAAATAAACTAAAGGCCAATTGAAACAATAAAGCTTCGTAAATGGAAAAACAGACTGTTTTAGTTGAAATACAGAGTTTTTTCAAAATATCAACGGAAATAGGCAAACGAGAATCATGTGTCACAGATGATTTACGATAACCTTTCAAGACTTGCTTCACAGAGAAAAAACTCATACAAGATGGGAAACCCAGCAACTTTGCAAAAAAGGAAATTCCAGCTAATTGTTTCAATATATGCGAATAAGAATAACCTTGAAGCATTAGTCGTTCCGAAAAAGACAATAGTAAATGTTCAGAAATAAGAGAGCTAGCCTGACCATTAGTATCCAGGTAAGCACACCAAGAATTCCACGCGGCTTTATACTCCACCCACGTGGAAGGGGCTAACGAATTACTGATGGCCAAACCAACCTTCAAGAAACCAGATCCCACAGCCGAGAAGGGCATTGCACTCCGTATGCGTCCGCATCCGGAACCAACATTCGAAAACGTTCCAACTGTAGACGTGACAAAGAATCAGCGACAGAATTATCAATTCCGGGAACATATTTACCTTTCAACCAAATGTTTAATTCCAAGCATTTTAAAACTAAAAGACGAAGAACGGCCAAGACTGGTAAAGATTTAGATGAAAGACAGTTAACAGCATATACAACAGCCTTATTATCAGATTATAACAGTATTCTTCGATTAGCGAAATAAGAACCCCAAATTTCAAAGGAAATCTGCACAGGGAAGAGTTCCAAAAGGGTAATATTAGCCGTCAAACCACTGTCAACCCAGGAACGGGGCCATTCACCCATTGACCAATGACCTTGCCAATAAGCGCCATAACCGACGGAGCCAGCAGCATCTGTAAATAGATCAAGGGCCACTGAAGAACAAAAAGGATCTTGCCAAAAAGGACAACCATTGAAAGAGGACAAAAATTGCTTCCAAACTAGCAAATCAGCACGCAAAGAAGTAGTAATCCTAATAAAATGATAAGGAGACTTAATGCCCGAAATAGACCGATATAATCATTTAGAAAACACCCTGCCCATAAGAAATGACCCTGGAAGCGAAGGCCAACAAACCCAATAAGGATTGCAACATTCGCAAAACCACTTTCTGTCTAGAGAGAACAAAATCAACCAGAAAAAGAAGCTTGGCAATCTTCTGTTGAGGTAAGCGAAATTGCATTAAATCTGTATCTAGAGTTACACTGAAAAAATTCTAAACAAGTAGTTGGAAGGACAGATTTTTCATGTGCAAGCGGTACGCCAAAAAACCGACAAATACATTGAAATTCCGTAAAAAGATACATACATTCCTCAGAATCAGAAGGACCCATAAAAAGAAAATCGTCCAAATAATGCAATAAATTGGTCGAACCGGATTGATAAGAGACTACCCACTCCAAAAACGATGAAAACATCTCAAAATAACGACAAGAAAGTGAGCAGCCCATGGGAAGGCATTTGTCAAAATAATAGGCGTCATTAAAATAAAATTCTAATGAGTTAAACGCCAAAGGATAAATAGGTAAAAGTCTAAAAGCAGACTTAATATCCGCTTTAGCTAATAATGCTTTATGACCCAATCTCCTAATTTTTACCAAGGCGTCATCAAAAGAAGAATAAGAGACACTGCATAGTGTAGCATCAATGTCATCATTCAGGGAATAACCAAAGGGATAGGAAAGATGATGTATCATCCTGAATGAATTTGGTTCCTTTTTAGGAATAATACCCAATGGGGAAATTCTAAAATTGGCAAACGGGGGGGGGGGGGGGAGAAAAGGGCCAGCAACTCTACCATCTTGTATTTCTTTTGAAATTTTTTCAGCAACTATAGGAAAATGTCGATCAACCGAAGGTAAATTTTTTACGATCGAACAAGCAAAACCTTGATAACTGGGCAAAGGGAAGCCATCTTTAAAACCTTCAAACAGCATGACTGCTATCTGCTGATTTGGCCACAGAACCATGCTTATAAGCTTCACCGGTGTGTCCGCTTTTAAGAAAAAGATCACGAGAGGAAGGTGTCATAGAAGAAGAAACTTCCTTAAAACACCGTGAAGCAGGGTGATTACCAGTGCAAAAAGCACATTCATGCTTATATTTACAAGAATGAGGCCATTTGCAATGGCCTTCATTAAAACCAAAGCACACCCCGCGACGGAAACTAGAAGTAGCAGGAGGCGTAGCTTTCACAAATTGCTTCTGTGGTAACAATAAGTTCAACCACAATCCTACATCTTTTTCCCCCCATTTTAAGGATTTATGCACAGAGAGTTTCTGTCGAAATGCTTCATCATAATAGAACCACGCGAGGCCATTAAAGTTCTTCTATGCTTCTAAAATGATGTCGACATGCTGAAAAAGGCTGCAGCATAGCTCCGGATGTCTCTCACCTAAAACACTTGCATATATGCAGAAAGCATGAAGCCAATTAGAAAAATTTCTAGGATTAGACTTAGATTTATCATCAGCAAATTTTTCCGAATCTTTCTTATCAAAACGGTTATCTTTTGATGAAGGAATTAAAGACATAATGTCAACATAGTCGCCATTCTGTATTTTTTATTTTACTGCAACAGGCAAATGAAATCCAAGTGGCGACAACTCACAAGGTAACACTTTTCAGGGACAGCAGTAGAAACAGGCATAACAGGAGGGACAGACAATACGTTAGGTATAGCAACAGAAGGAGCAGATGAAGTAGTTTCTACATTAGCATTATTATTTAACCAAACATGTGCTACACCAGAGTCAGTATTAGATATAGGAGATACAGTTTTGTTCAAATGTTCCATAAAGGAACCCAAATTACGAGCAAAATCACAAAACATTTGATAGTTTTGTAACTCACCATTATTTGGCATAGATGGTACTTGTTTAGGAAGTAAAGGGTTAACATTCTGCAAGCCTGCAGCAATATTAACGATGTCATCAGCATGGAGTGAAGCCTGTGACTGAGCAGCTGAAGAGGACTCTGTAGCTTGCAAAGGGGGAGAAGTCTGAAAGCATTCTGAATTAATAGTTATTTGTTCAGGAAAGACAGCACCAGACAAGTCATTAGCAATGTTAGAATTTTCAGAAACAAGAGGAGTAGAAATGCTTGAGAATTTAGTCTTTTTAGCAGAGGAGAGATGCTTACCCTGCTGTTTGTGTGTAGAAGGAGATGAAATATGACCTGTCTTTTGAATTCTTCCTCTAGAAGAAACAGCTGAGTGAGATAAGGAGGAGACAGGACGACATGAAGAGTGTCTTGAATTATGAGGAGACTTTCTATGTTGATTGACAGATGGCTGAGTAGAGGAAGAGTTGGTCAGCTGCTGAACGAGAACAGCTGATAGAGCTATGTCATTTGTGCCTGTGAGAGAATCGAAGGGAGGATCCATTCGTCCACCATAGACAGAGACGTCAGAGATGGGAAGTTCAGAGGGAGGAGAAAACACAGCAGATGAACTGGCAGAAGCAAAGCTGTCACGAAGGGGGATGTGTAGATGATCAGATGAAGAGAAGGCAGGAGCGGAAAATGGAGGAGGAATATTAGATGGATGAGTGGGGGGAGAGACGATCATAGGCATAGTAGGAGGCAATGACAAGCATTGCTGCATCCATGCATCCCCACCAGGACCGCCGGCTCTTTCCATCAGCTGACGTATCAGAGTTTTCATGTTGATTGATGATGCTTCTTCTTCTCAGCTGATCCTCCGCTGTCTGTTGTTCCTACGCAGTATTAATTCCTTATATAAGGGTTAGCTCGTGCCACCTTAACATGTGACCTGCCTTTTTAGCCAATAATATTTAAAATATTTATTTTAAAAATTTACTAAATAACTGTCATTTTTTACATGTAGTCTGCCCCGGCCCCATAGGTGGGCGAAGCAAATTCTTTTGCTCCTCCCTTTTCCTTCTCTTCCCATCACTCTGGTACAAGTTAATCTTGGTCTCATCTGTCCATAGGATGTTGTTCCAGAACTGTGAAGGCTTTTTTAGATGTTGTTTGGCAAACTCTAATCTGGCCTTCCTGTTTTTGAGGCTCACCAATGGTTTACATCTTGTGTTGAACCCTCTGTATTCACTCTGGTGAAGTCTTCTCTTGATTGTTGACTTTGACACACATACACCTACCTCCTGGAGAGTGTTCTTGATCTGGCCAACTGTTGTGAAGGATGTTTTCTTCACCAGGGAAAGAATTCTTCGGTCATCCACCACAGTTGTTTTCCATGGTCTTCCGGGTCTTTTGGTGTTGCTGAGCTCACTGGTGCGTTCTTTCTTTTTAAGGAGGTTCCAAACAGTTGGTTTGGCCACACCTAATGTTTTTGCTAGCTCTCTGATGGGTTTGTTTTGTTTTTTCGGCCTAATGATGACTTGCTTCCCTGATAGTGACAGCTCTTTGGATCTCATATTGAGAGTTGACAGCAACAGATTCCAAATGCAAATAGCACACTTGAAATGAACTCTGGATCTTTTATCTTCTCCTTGTAAATGGGATAATGAGGGAATAACACACACCTGGCCATGGAACAGCTGAGCAGCCAATTGTCCCATTACTTTTGGTCCCTAAAAAGTGGGAGGCACATGTACAAACTGTTGTAATTCCTACACTAATCACCTGATTTGGATGTAAATACCCTCAAATTAAAGCTGAATGTCTGCAGTTAAAGCACATCTTGTTTGTTTTATTTCAAATCCATTGTGGTGGTGTATAGAGCCAAAAAGATTAGAATTGTGTTGATCTCCCAATATTTATGGACCTGACTGTACCTGACCTTCTTTCTAGTCATGGAACATTAGACCCTTTGCTCCTGCCAATGTAAGTATTACAACATACAGTACATCAGTGGCAGTGTCATTGTAAACATATATAGCAGCCTGGAGTTTTTTTCTTTTTTTTACTTTCTTGTAGAACTGATCATGTCTACATGCTGAGGAAGGTTCTCTCCCATCTGACCCCCCCCCCCCCCCCCCCCAGCATGTGTCCCAAGCTTACCTGTCTCTTCTTGGTGCCCACCATAGCAGGTAATATGAACCTGTATGTACTCAGAGCTGTCAAACCTTGGCTGTTCTGGCCAGGAAAGATGTCTTCTTAAGGAGAATCTGACACCTGCACTATGCTATCATACAGGGCTTATCAGTTCAGTTAAAGGAAAGAAAAATGTTTTAAAAAAATCAAAGTTTTATAAAACAAATAAATAATCGACACACATAACTGAACAAAATGGATGAAAATGATGGATGAAAATGATGATTGCAACATGCATATTAGGTATTGCTGTGCATGCCAGTGAGAGCATTATTTCTAAAGCTATCATTTATAGGTAATGCTAAATATACAGTATCTCACAAAAGTGAGTACACATTTTTGTAAATATTTTATTATATCTTTTCATGTGACAACACTGAAGAAATTACACTTTGATACAATGTAATGTAGTGAGTGTACAGGTTGTATACAAGTGTAAATTTGCTGTCCCCTCAAAATAACTCAACACACAGGCATTAATGTCTAAACTGCTGGCAACGAAAATGAGTACACCCCTCACTCACAAGTGAAAATGTCCAAATTGGGCCCAAAGTGTCAATATTTTGTGTGACCACCATTATTTTCCAGCACTGCCTTAAAGCCTCTGGGGTATGGAGTTCACCAGAGCTTCACAGGTTGCCACTGTAGTCCTCTTCCACTCCTCCATGATGACATCACAGAGCTGGTGGATGTAAGAGACCTTGCGCTCCTCCACCTTCCGTTTGTGGATGCCCCACATATGCTCAATAGGGTTTAGGTCTGGAGACATGCTTGGCCAGTCCATCAACTTTACCCTCAGCTTCTTTAGCAAGGCAGTGGTCATCTTGGAGGTGTGTTTGGGGTCGTTATCATGTTGGAATACTGCCCTGCAGCCCAGTCTCTGAAGGGAGGTGATCCAGCTCTGCTTCAGTATGTCACAGTACATGTAGGCATTCATGGTTCCCTCAATGAACTGTAGCTCCCCAGTTCCGGCAGCACTCATGCAGCCCCAGACCATGACACTTCCACCACCACGCTTGACTGTAGGCAAGACACACTTGTCTTTGTACTCCTCACCTGGTTGCCACCACACATGCTTGACACCATCTGAACCAAATAAGTTTATCTTGGTCTCATCAGACCACAGGACATGGTTCCAGTAATCCATGTCCTTAGTCTGCGTGTCTTCAGCAAACTGTTTGCGGGCTTTCTTCTGCATCATGTTTAGAAGAGGCTTCCTTCTGGGACGACAGCCATGCAGACCAGTTTGATGCAGTGTGGTGTATGGTCTGAGCACTGACAGGCTGACCCCCACCCATTCAACCTCTGCAGCAATGCTGGCAGCACTCATACGTCTATTTCCCAAAGATAACCTTTGGATATGACGCTGAGCATGTGCACTCAACTTCTTTAATCGACCATGGCGAGGCCTGTTTTGAGTGGAACCTGTCCTGTTAAACCGCTGTGTGGTCTTGGCCACCATGCTGCAGTTCACTTTCAGAATCTTGGCAATCTTCTTATAGGCTAGGCCATCTTCATGTAGAGCAACAATTATTTTTTCAGATCCTCAGAGAGTTCTTGACCATGAGGTGCCATGTTGAACTTCCAGTGACCATTATGAGAGAGTGAGAGTGATAACACCAAATTTAACACACCTGCTCCCCATTCACACTTGAGACCTTGTAACACTAAGGAGTCACATGACACCAGGGAGGGAAAATGGTTAATTGGGCCCAATTTGGCCGTTTTTACTTAGGGGTGTACTCACTTTTGTTGCCAACGGTTTAGACAATAATGGCTGTGTGTTGAGTTATTTTGCGTGGACAGCACATTTACACCGTTATACAAGCTTTACACTCACTACTTTACATTGAAACAAAGTGTAATTTCTTCAGTGTTGTCACATAAAGAGATATAATAAAATATTTACAAAATTGTGAGGGGTGTACTCACTTTTGTGAGATACTGTATGTGCTTTTAAAGCATCATATATACACAATTTTGGGTAGCATAGTTCTTCACAATTTCACAAGCATGTGTAATTTTGAGACTTGATATATTTGATATTTATTAACTTGACTTAACTTGACACAATGTCAAATTTGACATTTTATAAAAAAAATGGGGTACTATATTGTGTTTGTGGACACTAATTTTAATTGGAGTATTTTTTTACTGAAGATATACTGTATATTTAATAAACAGTAGCACAATTTTTGTGTGACATAAAAAAAATGCAACTGCTACCAGTTTGTGCAGGGACTCTGATTTCTTAAAATGTATATTTTTTTGGGGGGAGGTGCTGTTAGTAATTTAAAAAAGAGAATACAGAATTTCCTGTTGGCAATGTAGGCAATGTAGGCAACTCACATTTATTAGGATTAAAAGGGTGCATCAACAAGTCCATCTCCGGTGGGGAGGAGTCAACATCGGCGCTGGTGGTACATTTCTGCTGCTCATTTGGAACAGGCTGTGTGTAGAGGAGAGCCAGGAAAGAGGGGTGGAGCACTTGTCAGGTGTAATGATGTCACCGGGCGTGTCACAATGCGTTTCCAAGCATGCTCACTGTCTCGCCTGTCCAGTCAGTTGCCCTCCTTTGTCAAGCAATGCTGGTTGGATATTCAATATATAGCGCTAAATACTGGTTTGAACCGAAAATGTATAATACATAATGCATAAGTTCCCCAGGAGCGGTGGTTCCCAAAGCAGACAGATCCACCTTATCAGTTGAGCCTGTTACACATAATGATCATCCGTATATAGGCTTCATATCCCCTTCACATGACAGCCCATTCAGTCAAAACAATCCCATTTCAATAAAAAGTATAGGTTAGGCCGTCATCAGTCTGAGAAACCAGCCATGCCGATCTATTAGCCTAAGCATTTCTAGTAAGTAAACACATTCCAAGTCAAACTCAGATAATAGGAATAACATGGAAATATACAGAACATAAACAGCATAGAAACATCATTAACCCTTCAATCCCTTCTTTTATCATGAATATGATCATTTTCTCCATATTACTTTGGAAATAAGCTTGTCCAGGCTTTATCATCAGCCTTATTGATCATTCTTTTAATTTTCCTCTTTATAGTACAAACCAAAAAGCAATTGTACAGGACAAGCATGACCAAAATAATAGCACAAACAGCAAGCGGGTGGAAGAAAGTTTTCACCACCTCACTTCCTGTCAGTGACCAACCTGTGAACACATATCACAAATGATGGGTGTCTTGTGATAACTGGGTAGCAGCTGCTTCAAATTTACCTCTCACAATGGTAGTTTTCACGATTGCCTGATGTACTGTCAAATTATGTTTTAAAATATTGCAAAGATTTCTTCTTTTGTTTGAGTATTTCTACAATTGGGCCTATGGGCAATAAGAAATCACCAATTGGGAGTGCATGTGGTCTCCAGTAGATACCATGACTGCTTCTAAAACCTCGAACACATGATCAGATTTTCGGCAGGGAATTGTGTGATGACAGACTGGTGGCCCAAAATCTGACTGTTAGTACGTTCCTTCAGACAATTGTTTTCCAACTTTCCGCCAACAAATGTTGGATGGCAGGCTAGTAAATTTTCGGCTGACAACAGTCTGTTGTCAGATTTTCTGTATTGTGTGTACACAAGTCTGTCACACAAAAGTCCGAAATGAAAAACCACGCATGCTCAGAATCAATGCTCACCAAACACGACATTAGCAGAAGGGGCCCAAAGGGTGCTGAAATTCCTTGTAGTACGTCACTATGTTCGTGTTTGTTGGCTGACGATTGTGTACCGCTTGTATGCAAGACAAGTTCCTGGCACACGCCCTTCGGACAACAGTCTGACGCTTTGTTGGCCAACAATCTGATTGTGTGTATGAGGCTTTTACCATGCCAATACAAAAGTGAAACTTTGTGTATGCAGCCTGAAAAGGGCAAATGAGTATCTACTTCAGCAATTTTTACTCCTAAATCTGTTGCTAAGCACGCCTGCTGTGGGCCCACTTCTATAAACGCATTATAACCCTGTGGATAAAAAGTCCAGATACACATGTTAACCTCTGCCCTAGATAATAGGCAGGCTTCAAACTGTCAGGGCTGGGCTCAGCCCTACCTGCTCAGAGCAGGCCGCTCAGCTGTCGGTTAATTGCCAATGCTAATCTTTCCACAGTGACTCACCTGGTGATGATATCCTGCTCGTCAGTCCTTCTGGTTACTTAAGCCCTTCAGTTCAGATCCTCTTTGCCTTCGCCTTGGTCAAAATATCAAGAGACTCTCTGCTGTGTACCTGTTAAAGACTTGCTTGGCTGACCTCCCTTCTGATTCCTGATATAAAAGAATAAATAAATAAATAAATAAATATAAACATTGAATGATTAATAAATCAAATCAAATATCTTAAAAAATACTGAATAGATCAATAGTGAATGAATTAAGTGCTCTATATATATCAAAACTTATAAATAGAATAAACGTGATCAAAAATCAAAACATAATACATTGGTGAGTGAAGTCCATTCAAAACCAAATCAGTGGAATTGCATCAATCCCGTGAAGGCAAAGTCAGAGATCCACAATTCATCAAAGACAGCCAATATAGGTGGAACAAGGAGAAAGAGATGTGAGGATATATCCCAGCAGACAGTGAATCCGGAGGACACTAAGGATGGACCCTTACTGGGAGTGGTGGACCCCCCTGTTAGCGAGGTCTTGTACACATGCAGATACAGCCCTCTGCGGGGACAGCTGAATGGTGGCGTCCAACTCGGCTGGTGAATGGAGCGTTCCAATAAGAGAGTGATCCAACCCGTCTGCCTGGAGGGGGACACCTACTCGACCCGAAGGTTGTAGGTGGGAGAGGAAGCAGAAAAAGGGGGAACAGCGGCTGCTCTCCGGATCCAGAGACTAGACTGCCACAGCGATCACCTTCATTGGCACACACCTTCCAACAGGTAACCTGAGCGATCCCCAGCCGATCGTGGAGTGAGACCGAGCACACAGGTAGCCAATCTCCGGAGAGATTGTCTGACTATCCATTCTGGTTACCGAATTCTGGCTATGTTTTGATTACGTTTGCTCTGTTTACCTTTTACTATTAATTATTAACCAGTTCCCGACCGGCTCACGCCCCTTACTGCGGCACAATGGCACCACTGCCGGAAATCCCTTTAAGAGCCACCAGAAATTTGTTTTTTAAACATTTTTTGGGATATTTATTGTAGCAAAAAGTAAAAAATAATGGGGTTTTTTTCGAAATTGTCACTCTTTTTTTGTTTATCACGCAAAAAATAAAAAAATGCAGAGATGATCAAATACCACCAAAAGAAATCTCTATTTGTGGAAAAAAAAGGACGCATATTTTGTTTGGGTACAGCATCGTACGACCGCGCAATTGTCACTTAAAGCGACGCAGTGCCAAATTGTAAAAAAGTGCTCTGGTCAGGAAGGGGGTAAAATTGTCCGGGGCTGATGTAGTTAAACAAGTGTGATTTTTACTGCACTTCTGTCTCGGTCTGATGCATGGTTTCTGACTGTAGATGAAGGCCATGAATTCAGAAGATGCAGTCAATCCACTTGTTGGTAATATTTTTTCCAGATTGGATGAGCAGGATCCCCCCCTCATTTCCTGCGGCCTGCCAGGTTGCGTGCTCGGATAAGGGTCTGGTATGGATTTTTGGGGGGACCCCACGTCGTTTTTTTGGGTTGTTTTGGCGCGGGGTTCCCCTTAAAATCCATACCAGACCTGAAGGGTCTGGTATGGAATTTAGGGGGAACCCCACGTCATTTTTTTTTTTTGGCCGGGGTTCCCCTTAATATCCATACCAGACCTGAAGGGCCTGGTATGGAATTTAGGAGGACTCCCACGTCATTTTTTTTTTTTGGTTCGGGGTTCCCCTTTGGGGAATTCCCATGCCGTTTTTATCAATGAACTTCTATGTGTATTGTCGGCAATGCAATAGCCGCGGGTAGTTTTAAATGAGTTTTTTCCTTCAAAATGTCATTTTGCTGTCAGACTGTTCTAAACACAGGAAACATGCGCCCCTTTACAGGCATACTATAGACACCCCCCAGGTACGAAATTTAAAGGGATATTACACTTTTATTGTTTGACTTTAAGCATTATTAAAATCACTGCTCCTGAAAAAACGGCCGTTTTTAAAACTTTTTTTTGCATTGATCCATGTCCCCTGGGGCAGGACCCAGGTCCCCAAACACTTTTTATGACAATAACTTGCATATTAGCCTTTAAAATTAGCACTTTTGATTTCTCCCATAGACTTTTAAAGGGTGTTCCGCGGCATTCGAATTTGCCGCGAACACCCCAAATTGTTCGCTGTTCAGCGAACTTGCGAACAGCCAATGTTCGAGTCGAACATGAGTTCGACTCGAACTCGAAGCTCATCCCTAGTCCTGAGTTACCCAGAGTTTGTGACTTCCTTTAAAAGGGTATTTGACGTTCCTGCACACTCTGCTTCTGCTGCCAAGAGCCTCATGTCCATCAAACAGAGCCAGGGAACTGTTGGCGATTACTCCATTGAATTCCGTACTCTGGCAGCAGAGGTTGCTTGGAACAATGAGGCCCTCGTGGTTGCTTTTTCTCATGGTCTCTCGGATACCATAAAAGATGAGATAGCGGCCCGAGATACACCCTCTGAGCTGGAGAAGTTGATCATGTTTGCCATCCTCACTGACTCCAGACTCAGAAAAAGACTCTCTTTTAAGGAACGCTTGTGGAAGCCTCCTGTACATTTGTCTCCGAGCTTTGCAGTCCCACCCTTGACTCCCTCACCTCCCATGTCTCATGGTACCGAGTCGGTCACTGAAGATGAACCCATGCACTTGGGCTTCTTGGGTCTATCTGCGGATGAGAGAACCCTTAGGAGGAGGGAGAGATTGTGCCTTTATTGTGGCCAGGCAGGTCGCTTTTTGATGTCTTGTCCTACCCATCCAGGGAGCGCCCGAACCTTGAGGGGCTGTAATGGACAGACCTTAGGTGGAATTGTTTCATCCCCAGTTATCCAAAAGGCTAAGCCCCTGGTCCCGGTTACCCTTTCTTGGTCTGAGTCGACCGTCGAGATACAGGCTCTAATCTACTCTGGGGCTGCAGGTCTGTTCATTGATGCTGCCTTTGTATCTAAGTACTCGATTCCGCTGCAGCTTTGTGCCATTCCACTTGCCACTGAGGCTCTTGATGGGAGACCTCTACAGCCTGCCCATGTGACTTATGAGACTGTCTCATTGTCCATGGTCATAGGCGCTCTTCACCATGAGATAATCGAATTCCAATTCATTTCCTCAACTAAGTTTCTGGTGGTTATTGGTTATCCTTGGTTACAGAGGCACAACCCCTCTTTCGAATGGCTTTGTGCTGAGGTTCTTTCCTGGTCGCCACAATGCAGCAAGACATGTTTTCAGAATGTGGCCAAGGTCCTGTGCACCTCTTCCTTCTCCTCCCTGCTAGAAGAGTACCGCGATTTTAGCAATGTCCTTGACAAAGGTCAAGCCGGTAGTTTGTCTCTACACCGGTCGTATATTGCGCAATTGACATTCAACCTGATGCCAAACCCCTCGTGGCCGGGTTTACACTTTTCGAAGGATAAGGCCATGGAGGAGTATGTTGCAGATGCACTTTCTTGAGGTTTCATCCGCAAATCCTCGTCTCCTCCTGGAGCTGGTTTCTTCTTTGTGAAGAAGAAGAGTGGTGAACTGAGACCTTGTATTGATTATAGGGGTCTCAATCGTTTCATGATTAAGAATGCTTATCCAATCCCGTTGATTACGGAAGCTGCCTCAAGGGAGCAACGGTTTTCATGAAGCTTGATTTGAGAGGGGCATACACTCTTGTGAGGATTAAGGAGGGCGAAAAATGGAAAACTGCATTTAATACCAGAACAGGCCATTATGAGTACCTCACAATGCCATTTGGCCTTTGCAACGCTCCGGCAGTTTTCCAGGAGTTTATCAATGATGTCCTCCGAGATTTGTTGCAGATTTGTTGCAGCTATGTGTGGTGGTTTATCTCGACGATATCCTTATATTTTCCAAGTTCCTAGAGAGCCACCACACAGATGTCTGTCGTATGCTTCAAAAGCTGAGAGAAAACAATCTCTATTGTAAATTGGAGAAGTGCGAGTTCTATTGTGAACAGGTTAAATTCCTGGGTTATGTCATTTCCATTGCTGGTTTTTCGATGGACCCAGAGAAACTTTCAGCAGTCCTACAGTGGCCCCAACCTGTGGGTTTACATCCTCTGCAATGTTTTCTTGGCTTTGCCAATTATTTTCGGAAGTTTATTCGTAACTTCTTGTCTCTGGTCAAGCCTCTGAATGATATTACCAGAAAGGACTGTAACCCACAGAGTTGGTGTCATAACTCCATTAAGGCCTTTGAGAGTCCCAAGGCAGCCTTTGTTTCTGCTCCTGTGTTGGCACATCCTGATTCTACGTTACCCTTTATCCTTGAGGTTGATGCTTCTGAGACTGGAGTTGGTGCCCTTCTGTCTCAGTGTCCTACCTCTGAGGGCGCTATGCATCCTTGTGGCTACTTTTCCAAGAATTTGTCACCTGCGGAATGCAATTATGAAATTGGGGACAGAGAGTTGTTAGCGATCATTTTAACCCTTAAAGAATGGAGGTAACTCCTCGAAGGTACTACTGTGGCGGTTCTCATTCTTACTGACCATAAGAATCTCACATTCTTGTCTGAGCCTAACGCCTCTCTCCCAGAAGGGCACGATGGGCTCTTTTCTGTTTCAATGTTTTTATTGAAATTTTGCAATGAAAGTATAATATGAACAAAACATATCACATAATACTCCTCAATGACCAAGGCAGTCAGAAGAGGGAAATACATAGCAGGAACAACATAGCACTTGCACAGATGATGTATCTAAGGTAGAGCAAAGTTCCTGGCTAGTTTTCCTGACATATTAGTGAATTGTTAATTTCCGCTAGGAGGACGGACAACCTGAGAAGAATTTCAAACTGGAGACTCCCCCCAGGAAGGCCCCCGAGATCATCACTCCACCCCCATGGGAGCACACTGTGGAGTGCGAGAGCTTCAGGGTTCCCGCCAAAGGGGGTGCCCCCACACCTCCTGTCAGATCCCCCGGGAAAGTGCTCACACTGGAAAGGAACCCAGGTGCAGCAGCCCCCCGGACGGAGCTGACAGACACATCGTCCGGGATAGAAACCTGAGAGTGACTGGCTGCCATCTAGGCTGATACGCCAAGTGAATAGTTTAGTACATCCTAAAAGAACAATTGAGTATGTTTTGGCCTAGTAAGACCGTTATTAGCCATTAGCTGGTATAAGAAAGATGAGGATAGAACATGAAAGGAAAGAACAGAGAAGAAAGATGAGGAGGAGAGAGGGAGCTAGTAGAAGAGAGAGGGAGGGAGGGGGGTGGGGTAAATGGAAAGAGATGGTAATCTCGCCGGACTCTCCCCTACGTTAGTAGGTGACCTGGGTAAAGTGAGATACCGACATACCTAGCCCAAGGTTCCCAAATCCCTTCAAAACGTGGGACCGTGTCACGCAGTTTAGCCACTATTTGTTCCTGTGACATTATCCAAGAGATCTTCCGTTTGGTGGCCGATATGGACACCGAAGGAGTTTTCCAGGCTTTCACTAGAGTGACTTTTGCTCCCAAACACATAAAGAATATAAGTTGTTGTGTATTTTTAGAAGTGTTGGGTATTTTGCAATTCAATAGAATGTATGTGGGGTCCTGTGGAACCCCTGCCCCAGATACTCTCCTTAGAATGTGGAGGAATTTATTCCAGTAACTCCGTATGCAGGGGCAAGTCCACCAGATATGATGCATCGTGCCAATATGACCGCAACCTCTGTAGCAGAGGGGGGAGGAGTCCGGGAATATCCTGGAGAGTCTGGCCGGGACGTAGTACCATTTAGTAAAGATTTTAATGTTAGCTTCAATCAAGGCCATATTTAAAATACCTTTCGATGATCTGCTGAAGGCTTGGAATCACTTAGTAGGGTCCCACTGAATGTCCAGGTCCGATTCCCAGGAACGAGCGTATGCCGGGGTGTCCGTCCTATCTGCCAGGGATGCGTAGATAATGGATATCCCACCCCTTTGGGGGGCTGACGAAGAGCACCATTGCTCATACATCGTGGCCTTAGGAGTGTTCGTCCTATCAGTACAAAGTGAGTTGAGAAAGTGACGTATTTGCGAGACTCGAAACTTTTCCGAGGTAGGCATTTCCAGTGAACTCAAACAATGGCCTAATGAAATGGGGCCATTGGGAGTAAAGAAGTATCCTATCCAGAAAAGACCTTTGTTCAGCCACCAATGAAAAGCATGAATGTTCATCCCAGGGGGAAAGTCAGGGTTGTGAAACAGGTGTGTGAGGGGCCTTAAGGGGGAAATCAAGTTGGCGTGGGTATGCAATTGGTCGCAGAGGGCTAGGGAATGAGACAAAGTGGGGGCTAAGATGGCCGGTCTGTGTTTGGAAGGTCTCCATGTTAAGAAGTCGAGTGTGAAATGCGGTACCGCTTGTCTCTCAATGGAGATCCAATCTGGCCTGCAGATTTTAGTGTAAATGGCTGAGAACTGTGCTAGTTGTGCTGCCTGGTAATATAGCCACAAGTTTGGTAGTCCCAGGCCCCCTTGTGACCTAAGCCTGAACAGTATTTCTTTAGCGAAGCGATGGCCCCTGTCCCCCCAGACAAACCTAATCACCCCGGACTGAAATTTGGTCAAGACAGA